>JAVIAB010000073.1:21059077-21594077 GCA_032433765.1 Megaustenia siamemsis | reverse complement strand
ACAGCTCCATAATATTTGTCTACCTTCGTATTCACTAAACAACACGGATTTGGTATTTCTCATTTGAAAACTCATTGTCTTACAAACAGAAACATATTGAATGCCTAATGTACACACGCATTTATTGATACAAGTTTGGTCATTTTTATGAGTTTTGTTTCCTTCTCGTATTTTCCTTCTCCCTTTAATATTGTCAGAAGCCTGTTGTGTGACATTAGCAAATTGTTTGATTTCTTTATCTTCCTTCTCCCTTTAATATTGTCAGAAGCCTGTTGTGTGACATTAGCAAATTGTTTGATTTCTTTATCTTCCTTCTCCCTTTAATATTGTCACAAGCGTGTTGTGTGACATTAGCAAATTGTTTGATTTCTTTATCTTCCTTTTCGTACGCTTAATACTAGTTTGCATTGCACTATTTTGCACCGGACTGTTTAATTCTTCTTCTACCTTTCAGCTCCCTGTGGAGCATAGGTCTCCAACAAACACTTTCCAAGTCGTTCTGTTTCTTGCCATTTTTTTAAGATCATTCCATGTCTTCCCCATAGATTATTAATCTCAGCTTCTGTCTGTCTTCTCCAAGAATTTCTTGGTCTTCCTCTTTGTCTTTTCCCCTGGGGATTCCAAAAAAGGGCGTGTTGTGTAATACTCTCAGTTGGCTTCCGCAGTGTGTGTCCCATCCAGCGCCATCGTCTTCGCTGTATCTCTTTACCAAACTGGTATTTGACTGGTACATTTCCATAATTCTATATTAGTGATTTTGTCCTGCAATTTCCATCCATTTATTGGACTGCCTAATACATGCGTCTTAAATTCAGATTTGCTCGGTATTGTCTCCCTGTGATTTAGATTTACTTAACCTTTCTTTAATGCTGCTGTTGTTGTAGTCAGCGGTGTCTTGTCCACGGAAACACTCTTACATGACTTAGGGGGTATTCCTGCACTATTGTCTTTGAATTTGAAGTTTTCCTACTCTTGGACAGTTTGCTCTCTAGAACTTAAATGTTCCTGCTGCTTGGATTTCTCTATAATTTTGTCCCAAACATTATTTATCAGAGTTAGCTGCCTTATGTATTAATCGTTATATAATCTAATATTCGATGTTGACATTTTTCAATGTTTAATCATGTGACATGGATAGCACATGTTTCAAAAGGAAATGGTTCCACTTGGAGTAAACATGGAAAACTCATTCAGGATGGACAAGTGTTGAACCCTACTGTTGATTTTCTATATTCTCACACTTTTTCTATTCTTTCCGTCATCCGGATACTCAACTTTTCTTTCTCTCTTTATCTTCTTATTGTTCCTTATACTTTTCACATGATGATCAAGTGCCCTAAAGCTCAGCTTTCTGATAGTAAACACGAACAATCGACGTGACGTCACTCCACCATTGTTTACACCATCAATGGTTTTCATTACAGAGGCGGCGCTTTCTTTATGAATGCTTCTACCATATCCATCTATAGTTTTACTTAAGCTTGTGAGCTAAGACGAAAATTCCGAAATCACCCAAAGTTTGCATCAGCCATGCGAGCTATAAGCAGATGTAATTTTACCTACAACCGCTACTGTTCGTAATACTTGAAAACGTCAACAATTTTGGGTGATTCCATTCAGCCAGCAAACCTTATTTATACTATAAAAGGCTGTCATTCTAGAATTGGAATGTTCGCTAAACGCTCCAGCTCTCCTTTGGCTGCACACCACAGAACCTTTTGTGTAAATCAAAGCGCCTGTGTCATTTGAATTCTCGCAGATAAGGGCATTAATCTCTATATTAACCACATTCGGGTTGTTTTCTTTGCATCGTCTCTCTGGTGTGGCAATAAAAGAAATGTAGGACTGAGTCCTGGAGACACGCTTACCCATTCTGTCCTAAGGATGCCCCTTCCATACCAATGGCATTCATTGTGTGCTCTTTGACTGTAATTTTGAGATGCACTAAGAACGAGAATGGCCACGGCTTACTCGGTAAGCGAGAGAACTAGTCCCAGATACACACACATATCAGCACAGATGGAAATCATGGCTGTGAAAAGAGAATCTATCTGGTTTAGTGGCAAGAATATCGGCATGTCTGTGTGTTTGGAGACCAGATGAGATTGTTCTGCGTAGTCCAGGCAGGCTTCATACACAGGTAAAGGTTGAAGTCAATACAAAAGGTCAAAGACATGACATGTTACCTTTTTGTTTATTACGAGTCACTGCGAAGGTAACACTAGAGATAAATAGCTGGATCGGCGATCATATTAGATGGAAAGACAATGGATTGGTCAGATATCATTAACTACCCTAGAGATATGGGTAGATTTAAGGACTTAACGAAGAATGTAACTGCACCGCTATTGAGACTGCTAGAACTGGGGGGTAAAGACTGACATTGCCAAGAACAGAACGATATTTTGGACAAGTAAAAGGAATTGTCAATCAACACCAAAACTAGCAAAACTAGTCATGAGTGCAGATGAACATTGTGAGGAAAAAATCATAGCACCTATGAATGTGTCCGGTATGCAGTGATAATGAACATAACAAACCAAAGAACCATGTCTATTCCCTCGTTATGTTTCATGAAATCCTTCGATTATAAATGAAGAAATCACTCCAATGTTCAATCTCTTGAAAGGAAATCATTTCTTATCGAACTCGCGCAGTATTAATTAATATTCTTTCCTGATCATATGCAAAATATCATTATGCAAAAATCCATAGCAACTGCGATGATCAACCGGGCAGTTTCAGAACGTTGTTTAAAATTAATATAATAATACTTGGAATTTCACTTCCAAATTTTGCCCAGACAGCATTGCTCTTTCTATACTTTTCAGTTTTCAAATGCAAATGATTCTTTAAAACACATCATTATTCAGATGCAATAATGGAAGTAAAGAAAGCTTCCAAGAGATATATTAGTTAAATATCAAACGCCGTACAAATTAATATATATGGCGCTCTGTCAAGAATACATAAATTCTCCTGAAGCACAAAAGAGTAAAGAGCAGAATGTGAATAAATGACATCCAATTACTTTCCTCCGCTTCCGATATGATAGGATTCACAATCTCACATTCAATGGAAATAAAGGATGTTTCACACAAATGATGAAACGTCTAGACTGAGAAGGTTTACACAAAGAACCAGTCTTAGTGAAACACACGCTGTAACGTGCATGGAGCATCGGGGGTATAGGGTAATGTCTAGTGGTAAGACATCCGCCCCTGGAAGGTCCCAGGTACGAATGCGGTTGGAAATTTCTAGTTTGATTCCGTTAATATTTCTTGGCTTTACCCTCCTCGATCTACGGATAGTGAGCTACAAGATTTAATTCTCTCGGTTAAAGGCGGAAAACAAGACGGTCCGTGTGGACTCTGTGCATAACGTGAGAGCCCTTATTCGAGTGACCCTGGTAACGTTTATTAAAGGCTCGTCGTATTGTGTTTTTTGGGTTTTCTGTCTTTCCATGTGACCAACATATTTCATCTGTTGATTCTTTATATATTCTATGACGAAAGTTATTCCTAATTGTTTTTTGTTCTGTTTTTCATTCCCATTCTTACCTCGCACGTTGTTTCCTGTCATTCGACAACCACGTTTCATCATGGTAGTTATTTTTTTCTTACTGTTCTTGAGTCTAGGGTTCACGTCTAGCATTGAAAGCACAACATTGGAATGAGGATTGACATTTTTCGGACATATTAAGCCAAAAAAGGCAGACTGTGTATTTTGTACAATACAGTGTTTGAAGATACAAAGCATACAGTGGATACATCACGTAAGGCGAAAATTGATAAAACCATCACCAATATTATAGGTTAATGTGATACGCTTTTTTTTTAAACATCATGAGCAGTAAACGTCACAGAACTTATCAGGGTGACGTAAATAATGTAACACGTAGGAGCTAATTGCTGAAAGCATAGAGGTAATCGATGAAGAAACTGGACAGAAGACGTCATAAGAGAGAATGGGATCACATTCTATCGAACGAAAAAAAAAAACACTGTCATACAAAATAAACAATGAAGAAAGTTCGTCATATTGCCACCAATATGGCTAGTAAAGGACATATTGGATGAGGCAAATTGAAAACACAGCCAAACGGATCTTATTTCAATATAACGCTTGTTATGGACTGGCCAAGAAGAAAATAATTGTAATACAAACACATGACGGCTAGGACTCATTTTCATATGCCAGGATTGCATCTCAACACAGAGGAACCCTTCAGAACAATATCATCATGTGCTATACCAGTTGCGTCGCCGATCATGTCCTTCCACAATCTCTCTCTCTCTCTCTCTCTCTCTCTCTCTGCGATCAGGACTCAATCAGAATAGGATTCCAGACTCTCACATGAAGACAGCTGTCTGTTTAGTGAATTGATATCATATTTAAAGTCAATTAGAGTGTTAGATCCATTCTGCTTGAATACCTGTTAAAACGCTGAACTTTGTTCTGCGACAGTGGCCCAGTGCATCCGATTTCAGGCAGCATTTGTTCAGGTTTGCTTTCCTTAGACTTTGATGGTCCCCAATCTTCCTGTAAGGCAGCTGACTGTCTTTTCTGTAGGGGGTTTCTGCCCTTAGATGGTCTGCCCTTACAGATTTACGAGCGCCATCTGCCTGAGTCACTATAGGTGACTAACACAGACATGCACACACAAAGATATGAGATGTGACTAACATTGATGTGCACACAACGATATGAGGCATGATTAACACTGACATACACCAAAATATGAGATATGACTAACACAGACACACACACTAAGTTATGAGATGTGACTAGCACAGACACACTCTAAAATAAGAGATATGACTAACACAGATACACACACTAAGATATGAGATATGACTGAACACAGTCATGCACACACAAAGATAAAGAGCGGAGATGTGACTAACATAGACATGCAAACACAAATATATGTGATATGACTAAACACAAAACACACAAAGATATGAGAATGTCCACAATGTCTTATCTACAGCGCATCGTATCAATTCTGATGTTGACTGTTTTCCTTGCCATGACACCAAGCTATCAAGTAACCAAGTATTCCAACTTTCCTCTTCTCATGATGTGCCCGAAAAATGTTGATTGTTTCTTTCTGATGTTTTTTAGGAGCTCCCTTTTTGTGTTGGCCTCTTTGAGAATTTCCTCATTAGCAGAAGACTATAGCTCATTAATTTAATACAAAGTTATACCTTGACACTATTATAACGCTTTTAAATAGTTGAAAGAGTGAGGAATGTTTTAATTGCTAATTTTAAGATAAGAAAACATGGTTACGCTGTTTATACATACAATGTAGCTTTAGATTTTGTTAGAGTATTTAAAGACAAAAGGGATATATAAATTCAAAGTAAAAAAGTGGTACTCCGCTTGAAAATGTTACACAGTTACCATTCCCTAAACATCTACCTTTTAACCACTCTATCGAGATCATCATCATCCTCATCATCATCATCATCATTCTACTTTTACAATTAATACGTCCACAAAAATAGTACTTACTTGTATTTTTGTTGTCCGCGTTAAATTGCCGAAGATTGAACTTCACAGATTACCTAAAACAGAAAAAAAATATTTATAATAAAAGCTGTGTTGGATTAAATTAAACAATCACACTTTTTCGAGCAGATTTGCAATCTTTGACCATCTTGATAAGTGATGCCTGCACAGGTTGCTTGCACAGTTTGGGATGCAATTACGACCTTGGTTCTCTTCGTTCCTATAGTCAGGGCAAAGAGGTTGGTCTAGTTCTTATGCCATTAGTCCAGCAACCGTTTACTGCTCACCTAGCTTTGGTTGAACTTGATTTTTCGACAAGACAAAAGTTTTTGTAGTCACGGTTATCTCAGGCAAGCAGTTAATCGTTTCTGAATACTGAGTTTTTATTGTCCAGTGTTATTTCCTTTGATTAATATAAACTGAAGCTGCACGACTAGACTACGATTTTATTTAATAATAAAGTACAAAGACAATACAAAATGTTTTCTGTTAATTCATTGGTCAAAATATGTCAGAAAAGGAAAGACCTAGTAGCAGCGATTCTCAAAGAGAAAATCAAAATGAGAAAAATGAAAAAAACATCAGAGCACAGTGAACTGATGTAAAACAAAGCCAGTGACACCTACAGTTATATACTCACTGCTAAGGGGATCGCATAATAAAAATATTAAATGACTAAAAGTAATTGTCAGAAAATTGGAGAAAAAAAAAAAGAAACGTCAACATTTTTGCAATATGACAGTATTAGCATGACACCAAACAGCTGAAATAGTAATAAGGAATCAAGGACCTACGTAGTTATAAGATGCCGTGACATGTTTTTGCTTATTCTCTTTCTTTTACATATATCGCAAGGTGAGGAAATACAGCCTATCACTTACAAATGTTATATTTCACTCCACAATGACATGAAATGTGTCACTTGTCATTATTTTTCTGTACATAAAATGTAGATTTGTTTGGTTCAATATCACTGTTTAATAATATGGTTGTCTATCATACAAAAAAGTGTATATATAACAATTTCAGAAACTAATTAAAAACTATCTCATACAGGATTATATATTATATCATAAACTTTCAAAATATTGATATACGCACTCGCAAACACACTTACACAAAACTAATAAACATGCACATATCAATCACAAAAAAGTAAAACCACTGACATATATGTAATACCTCACAACCATATTCACATTATTTACAAATATACATTTATACTGAAACGTATATAAACACCCATATATATGTGTTGTGGGATATTCATTATTATAGCTATCACTTGAATATCAGAACGAAAAGAATATGACAAATGATAATTTATATATTCTTGTTCGACCTTGTCATCAATGACATAATCATTATTAAGGCCCAAAAGTGGAAATTTAAAATATTTCAGATGAGAATAGTAACAAGTATCAACATACACATGTTAATGTATAATTGGAGAATGCTGACTAAGTCTGACAGTGGTGCTAGAACTACCACGAGGTTTGTGGGAAGAAGAAGGGGGAGGAGGAGAAGATGAAGAAGAAGAGGAGGAAAAGAAAAGAGGAAGAGGAGTAAAAGAGGAAGAAGAGAAATGTCGTTAGGAGTGACAGAATGCGTAATGAAGACACCAGAAAATGTGGTGAAACTACGGTTTGCCTCAAACTCACAGAAAGGTAGAAGACGGAGCAGGTCGGTGAAGTTATGATTGAGATTATGACTCAGATACCGCGACTTGCGGCAACCTTCAACAAATCAACTTCAGGGCACGAGGAAGACCGTGAGTTTGAATGAACCGACAATTGTCCTACAATAAGTAGCGAAGTGGTTAGAGCGCTCAACTACTAAACAAATACCTAGAGAATCGATCACAACTAAAGATAATTTTCTTCGCATCGATATGGCCTATGATCAGTGGAAGATACGCCAACTAATAGGATATTTAAAATAGCTCGCAAGGTTAGTTTAGGGGAGGGAAGTATTGTTCAATGAATGACTTCAGCGGCATAACTAGCGGCATGCTGGTTGAAAACTCAAATTCTCTACAGCGGATCATAGACAAGGGATCAAGGCAAATAAATGCAAACGAATGCATAAAAATGCGGAGCTAAGGTAAAGCTAAATGTGAGGGAGAAGTGGAAAAATTATTTTAAAATGGCATGGTTAAACCTTTACGTAATTGATAAACGGCACACATTTGAACGACGTTTCGGCTCAATAGGTTTTCAGCAGGATCAAAAAATAACACACACGCAGATATGTAAGTGAATTAACAAGGTTGGTAATGGCAAATTTACTACTAGAGTAAACACGTAGGACGAAATACAAACATATAGAAGCAGCGGTATTGTACTAGTAAAGGATCAAGGCAATTGTTTCAATTCTCCCTCACATTTAGCTTTACTGCAGCTCCGCATTTGTATGCATTCATTTGTATTTCTTTGCTTTGAGCCCTTACTAGTACAATAGCGCTGTTACTATATGTTTAGTTCATTGACACGGCCGGATTTATGCCTAGGCTAAATAATCTACAGCTAAGGGTATCGTTGTCCTACTTGTTTATATATTGGGGCGCATCTGACTGATGACCGTAGAGGCGCGGGTGACAAGTTACTATTGTAGTAATAATAGTACTAGTAAAATTACGGTAATTAAAATATTCGGGGACGAAAACTTAACCCTCTTAAAATAGTGTCTATACTTACTGCTAAATTTTGAAATTCTAATTACGTTAAAGTTGGCTGAATAAAAATTTGTGTTAGGAAAGTATGTCGCGGAGCCAGGAAAGTAAGTCGAGGGCGCCATAACACTAGCGGGCGCTGTTTTGGGCAAGGCTAATCACAATCTCACAATTTGACGGGGTCTCACATTTTTTAATATTGTGATCTGTGATAGAGACCTTCTAGTATTAATTTGTTAACAGACAGCCTCTCTAAGTTTCATTTAGCTTAAGGTCTCACCAAGTTTAAATCCGACCCTACGCAAATGATAATATAAGATACAACACACACATGCATACACTAACAATGAAAGTTCAATCCATTAATCTAAACTAGCAAACGAGTAATCAAGCATGACATCTATCCACAGCCGATTCCAATAACGTCACTGCTCAATCAACCGTGAACATCCAAAATAAGTTACACGCTCCTGCTTTATCAGTTAACTTAATGCAATTCGACGTTCCATGTTAGTTATATCAATTTTCCCCGATATATGCCAGATAACACAAACATTGATATCTCCACAGTTATGATTGAAGTCTCCCTCTTCAACAATAACAACTCAAAAGTGAATGGCAGAGCCTTATATATTAGCCTCTGCTGACATCTGATAATGACAGATACGGCCTTTAGACTCCCAGGTCCAGACTAGGAAATTGACAAACACAAAGGTGTGTCTTATCAAACTTAATTACTCAGAAACAGAAAATGACCGGAGGTCTACTTAAAACTCTAGTAATTTGAAACATATTTAATAACTTCAATTGAATTTGCTAATATGAATGTCTATAGATTGGACATTTCTACAAAAAAATCATCATTTAACAATGTATACCCAAAGAAAATTATCCCATAACACAATAATGCTATATATATGTGCCCTAGGATATGTTTTATTAATTATTTTACATTAAAAACAGAATCAAGTCTTTGGATATTAACATTTGCAAGGAAACAGAAAGGGAAGAAGATCAAAAAAAGATATCAACATAAACATACCGAAGATAGTTAGATACTACGTTGGATACGATGAACAATGGTAAACTCCTTACTCTTTAGATATACTTTTCTTGTACACTCACACTATAAATAGCTACCGTGCTAGCGTAATCAGCGTTGTTGTTAGTGTAATTGACAGCCGTAAAGTGAGCATGAGTGGCAAACCCAGGCTGACCTTCTCTATTTGTCCCAGCGGGAAAAAAAAAGAAATAAGAAGTGGAATGTGGCTCGTTGAACTGGAACTACACTGGCCCTTCTAGCCCCCAATTGTTGTGATCGTGTATGCTCATACTTCACTCTTTTTTATATCTTTATATGGCATAGTGTGTTCGTTACATTTAGTACCATCTATTAATCTGGAAGTGATGTTCTATTTAGATCTGATTCTCAATCCATAAATCTAAAAGTGATGTTCTATTTATATATGTTTCTCAAGCCACAAATCTGCAAATATGGTACTGTTTAGATCGGTTTTTCTATTTATAAATCTGCAAGTGTTGCACTACTGAGTTCTGTATTTCTATTCATAAATATGCAAGCGTGGTACTCTTTAGATCTGATCATATTCAGTTTCTGTCATGGAATAGTCTACGATACCTCAAATCGTTAAACTAGAAATGTCTCAGCCACAACACCCACACAATAACAAAGACAGTAGCAGCTGCAATACTCATACAGTAACAAATACAGGAATAACAAGACTAGACATCGACCAGTTCTTCTGGAAATCAAAATTGTTTCCCTTCATATTTCATTCATTAATTTCAATAAAATATTTCCAACAAGAATTGGAGAAAGGCTGGGCAGTTTTAGACAACTGAAGAACATGTCAAAAAAAAAAAATCACTACTTAACAACTCAAGAGTGATTTCATATTATTTATACAAATGTTTTAGCGGTACCATTGTATGGATCAGCCACACGTACACATCCAACCAGGAATCCAACGAGACAACAATGTTTAATAAGACATGCTTATTGCGATAATCTCGATCAGACAGTATCCGACGGCTTTATAAACGATGAGCTGTGACAGTGAATAAAAATACATTTGAAGAAATGGTTAATGATAGACGGTAGGGATGAACATTACACTCTTCGAAAACCAACTACAAACTTTGCTTGATAAACCCTACACTCTTCAAACGTCAATTACACGATTTACTTATTAAACATTACACTCTTCGACAAGCAACTACACGCTTCACTAGATAACCATTATTCTACGAAAACCAACTACACACTTAACTAAATAAACATTACACTCTATCGAAAACCAACTAAACATTTTACTAAATAAACTTTACACTCTATCGAATACCAACTAAACATTTTACTAAATAAACTTTACACTATCGAATACCAACTAAACATTTTACTAAATAAACTTTACACTCTATCGAATACCAACTAAATATTTTACTAAATAAACTTTACACTATCGAATACCAACTAAACATTTTACTAAATAAACTTTACACTCTATCGAATACCAACTAAACATTTTACTAAATAAACTTTACACTCTATCGAATACCAACTAAACATTTTACTAAATAAACTTTACACTCTATCGAATACCAACTAAACATTTTACTAAATAAACTTTACACTCTATCGAATACCAACTAAACATTTTACTAAATAAACTTTACACTCTATCGAATACCAACTAAACATTTTACTAAATAAACTTTACACTCTATCGAATACCAACTACACGCTTAACTAGATAACCGTTATTCTTCGAAAGATAAGAGAGCCGCGATAGCTCAGTGGTTAGTGAACTGGACTACAAAGGACATGGGGTAGGATTCGATCCCAACCGACGGCTTCTGGGTTCACCCAGCCTTAAATGGGTACCTGATTTTTTTCTGGGAAAGTAATGCAGCACGGGCGTAATACCGACCACATTACCTAAATAATCATGTGCTGAAGGTCTGTAAAATATAGGGTCACTAACACCATATTTCCTTATACGCCACTTGGCGTGACGGGGGTACTTTTTTTTTTTTTACTTCGAAAGATAACTACACTATTTACTGGAGGAGTTCACAGAGAGGAACGACACCTGAAGAATTTTGAAGTAGACAGTGTTGACAAAGATAAATTACATCCTGGTAAAACTGGCAGGAACAGAATTCTCAAAGATAAGTTATTACATCTGGGTAAAACTGGAGAAGACAGTGTTGACAAAGATAAATTACATCTCGGTAAAATTGGAGGAGACATAGTTGACAAAGATAAATTACATCTGGGTAAAACTAGACGAGACATAGTTGACAAAGATAAATTACATCTGGGTAAAACTAGACGAGACATAGTTGACAAAGATAAATTACATCTGGGTAAAACTAGACGAGACATAGTTGACAAAGATAAATTACATCTGGGTAAAACTAGACGAGACATAGTTGACAAAGATAAATTACATCGGAAGAAGACTGTAAGAGACAAAAAAAGACATAAACTATTCTTAACTCTTATTGATGGCATACGCCAGTCACATTGGAGAATGTAAATGTCATTTTATATCGAAAGTTATAATTAAACGAAAAGAGTGTATCAATAACTATAAATGTACCCACATGTTAGTTTTTCTTCTGTAAGTGAATGTCTTTTTATAATGTATAGTTACGTATTATTCGCATAGAGTAATTTATATAACTATAATAGCTAGCTACCTTCAGCACACCTGCTTACCAATATCAGCGTTGGTGAGGAGTGGATACCGGTGCCTACGTCATTCAAGAGGACTTTCTCGTGTATTGTCACACTCGACAGGAAAAGTAGGGAACAGAACCCGGTCGTGGTTAATGCTGAGATCAACGGTCTCATCTGCGATAACACCGATGAGAAAGATGCAGTCATCTATACAAACGGGTCTCTTTTATACGACAGCAAAGAAGTGCATATGCATTTACAGCACGTTCGGAAGGCAAAATAGTCAAGGAAGACAGTGGTGCATACGTCACGACCACGAGTAGCATGACAATGGAGGCGATGGCAGTGACCAGGGCATTCAAATGGTTAGAGTCACAAAACTACACCCACGCATGTATACTGAGTGATTTGATGAGCATAATTAAAAAAGTGAAGGCGGGCTCTGTACGCATGCAATGGGTAGAGTCGTTGCAGAAATTCAAAATACGTAAGGTCACCTTTGTCTATGTCCCTGGACATGCGGGAGTACGGGGAAATGAAAGAGCGGGCAGGTTGGCTAGCTGCACTGTCGTTGAGGATGGGCAACCAATGGATCGGGCGGACATCATCAATGCCCTCCGAGAAGTGGGGAGAGCACATGATTTCGAAAAACACAGATCCACGTCACTTCTTCGGATGATGGAAATGGGAGTTAAGATGGGCACAGTCAGAAATGAGAAACTTAGTGGCCGTGTAAGAAGACTTATCAACCAACATAGAACTGGAGTCGTCAGTCGCTGGACACTGAGGGAATTGCTGAGGAGGGGATCAGAGCATTATGGACATGTTCGGAGTGCAATGATGATGACCCACAAATAACTCAATAACTCAATAACACCTGCCCATTTATTGAGTGAATTGCTGGCAATGTGTGTGAGGCAACCTTCGTAAGCTTCTATTGTAGTAGACACACTTCTGCCGACTCAATATAAGGAATGAAAGTGAATAAAGGTATAGCAGATAATGACAACGATGAAGATAGTCTCGCACTTAGTCCAAAACTGGTTGCCTAGCAAGTAAAACAATTATTAAATAATATGCTATTTCTGAACTAAAATTTTCTCTTTCTACTTTTCTTGTATCCATCTGATGTTACCTTAAAGCGTCAGGGGATGAAAGGATGAGTATTTAACATAGTTGTCTGTAGATGTATTATTTGCTGTTTTTTTTTTTTGGTCACTTCTCTTCCAGATATAGTGATGTTCTTGAGCGTATCTAGACGTTGTTAGGATTGACTGTTTTCGCTCTTACAAATACCTTTAATTTTGTCTCTTTTCGTCACTTCTTTGGTCTCCCTCTTTGCCTTGGTGGTTTATGAGTAGTAGTATACAATGTCAGTTAGGACCGTGGAAAGTGCGGCCATCTGCAGCCAAATCGCTGCAGCCGGGTTGTTTTTTCTTATATAAATAGTCTACCTGCAGAATGTGCTTCCATCTGCAGCCAAATCGCTGCAGCCGGGTTGTTTTTTCTTATATAAATAGTCTACCGGCAGATTTGTTTTTCCTTATATAAGAGTCTACCCGCCCATTTTTGTTCCGGTCGTGGTGACCTCACGTGGTGGTGGTGGTGGTGACCTCCCGTTGACCTCTCGTGGCGGTGGTGGTGAAGGGGTGGTGAAGGGGTGGTGAAAGGGTGGTGAAGGGGTGGTTGTGGTATCATAAATCTATTATATTCTTTGTAGTTTAAATGGTTCCGTAACTTTCATAAATCTATTCTTTCTTTATACTCTCATTCAATAAAAAAAAAAAAAAACAGTGACAAGTTTATTTATTGTTTTAAAAACTTCCTTTAGAATTAAAGGTAACAACTTAGACCGTTACACACACTACACGCCAAACGCGAAACACTGTGTTTAACGTTAAGCGAGAGATCAAAGAGTTCCCTGTAGGCGCGCCGCAAGCGGCCGCAAGCGGCCGCAAGATCAAAGAGTTCACGGTAGACGCGAGGGACCGCAAGATCAAAGAAGCCGCCACCGGTGAGTACTTACTTCCCGCTGTGAAAACTCCGTAGCCGGTAAGTGTTCATCAGGAGAGTCATTTAACAGGGGAATTTTACGATACCGATGTTTTAATGTGAGACGCTTGGGGGTAATTAATATCTTTGCGCTGGTTCGTGTTCAAAGCCCGTGTTTCGCTGTGAAAAGTTTTGATTGAATGTTTGAGTGTCAGACTGGCCAGGGCTACGGACTTTTTATCATCTGAAGATTAGAATACCACTTATCAGGGGAATTTTAGTGGGTGGTTGTTTTAATGTGGGATGTTTAGGGGGAAATTAATATGTTTGAAGTAGAGAGTACTTGATCGATCAAAGAGGTTAGACCTGTATATAAGTAGATCCAAGCAGCCAGGATTTTATTCTCACTCTCTGAAGCAGTTTCAACGAGTGTCTTGGTTGTAACTCAAGCAAGAGTGTGCTTGGCTGTGCAAGTAAATTTACTTTACAAATCGTAAGTAGAACCTTATTTCATAGATTCTATACTGTCATTTATTTTAATTTAACAAAATAATTTAAAATTAAATAAATTAAAACAACTCAAATAAAAACAAACAAATATGCTCTTTTTATAATGTTTATTTTCACAATGAAACATAAATTATTTCAATACATCAACGTGGACAACACATGTTACACATTCAAATGTTTATAATTGAACAATGATGCTTTCAATAGTACAAATATGAATTCAAATCATCTGAAAAAAGTACACAAATAACAACATAGTCATGTATAAGTAATAAAAAATGTCACTGTCCCACTGCAGAATTTATTAATTTTACTCGTCTCGGCTTCCTCGCTTTGTTGGAACTGTCTGTTTGGGCTAAATGGTTATCAAACACGGGTGAATACGAAGATTGATTAGAGTTCAAAACACAGCCACCCTCCATTTTGACAAAGCCTTGATCAAAGACGGCGTAGGTAATTGGCGACTGAGTGGAAATTGAATCACTCGAGGCATACATATCGCTTGGTTCTTTAGGTTGCTCAACAAGAGGCGTAGTATAGTTGATGTTATCATAAGTTGCTAAAATGTCATCTCGCATATCAACTAGCGTGATAAATTCATCTCTCGAGAGTGTTATTCCAGTTCTGGTAGGAAACTTAAGAAGACTCTCACCACGATATGACCTTATGTTTATCAATGGTCTGTTATGAAAAGCAGAAACTGAGACTGCCTTAACACCATCTTTGGACAGTGGAATTATATTCTCATTTCTACGAGACATGAAAATACGTTGATCACATACATCAAATGAAGCTGGCATATTAACGCTAGCCGATTCCATGTTTGAATCACACGACTTGGTAGCAGGGCTCTGACTTTCTGTATGTAGTAGAACTGAGAACGGCTGACCTTTATACCCTGTAACAAGTGGGGCGTGGCCAGCCTAATTATAGTAACCAATGGAATACGTTCTATTTATAGTAACTGATGCAATACGTCATCGGACATGTTGAGACATGTTCAGAGAGCCGCCATCTTTGATGAGTCATGGGAAGTTTGTTCCACTCAGTCGATGGATCCAGGGCGTCATCAACCGATAAATGATACGGTCGTTAATATGTTGTTTCGTTGAAAATGGCATGAGAATTCTGTTAATGCTCGCACCACGACACTTTAAAATTATATAATAAACACAATATAGACCACACGTGTTGCTAAACAAGTCTTGTAACACTCGTGAGTTGTAGACGAATGGAACATGTGAATTCCTCTCGATAAAGTTTAAAATATCAATATGCCTGGGAGGTAAACCGTAGGAATCAAAATACTCTATTTGGCCGAGGCCATTGTAAAAGATGGCCACCCAGTGTTCACCAGGTTTGTGGGCAGGGTCGGTGTTTACGACAAAGGCTGCAGTCTTGGTTTGATTGATGATGGGCGGTAAGTGGTCTCGTGGGATGACACTAACAAGGGCGCAACGTCGAACAAAAACATCGGACATCAAGAGACTGTAAATATCCCCCGTGTTCATTTTCTCAAATAGCGTAGTCTGTTAGAACCTGTCTTGTCTTGGACACTTCCAGTACTGAATCCAACTCGGCGTAGACAATAACTTGTAGGGGAGTTGTCGTGGGAGCGGCGAATTTGAGCTCTATCGACAAGGGTCCACTCGTGGCTAGCTCAAACTGGGTTCCATCTAGCAGACTGGGTGAGAGGTCAAAACCAAATAGACAAAAGCCATCCTTGAACTGATGATAATCAATACCATTGCCAGCATCTCTACCAATCAAACCCATGGCCAAATTTGTACCAAAAAAGGCTCGCGCATAGTGATTGTGTTCAAAATCCATAGCTAGGGGTTTTCCGGATACACATCTCCCGTCAACCATCAGGTTCATATAAGTCAAACCAAAGTGTTGAAAATTGAATGGGTTAATGTTATAAACTCCATTAAACCCACCGGCGGTAATCAGACCTATCACTATACGTGTTGGCGTTTGAGATAGGAATAAATTGTCTTGGTTGTGGGAATACATCCCACGAGCAATGGCAAATGTTTTCAGGGTAACCCGCTTGATTGGGTACCGTGCATTCCCACTTAAAAGCGCTTTTTCGTGGGCCAGAGAAATTGCTGGGTTTAGCTTGGCTTTCCTGACCACGAGGGCAGCATAAGTGATTACACTCGTATAACCCACAGACTTATCCTGAGCCATGATGTTGAACACGTCCTTAGAGGGTGTGAGTTTAATCTTTACATCTACTCTGTTTAACATGTAACGGTCCTGCACAAAGAGATTAGAGTGCAAACGACCCATCATTTCAACCTCTTTACTATCCGAAGTCAAAGCACGTCGTATTTTAAATCCCTCGTTAGCCTGTATATCATCGTGGTGGCCTGCTGTATCTTTGTAGAACAGAGCAGCCGTCAAGTGCCCCGTTTTCGCATCCTCCCCATAGTTTAGTAAAGTCTCGAACACTGCTCTAAATGGATAGGTATTCTCAGATGGTGTAATCAATGTATCATTCAGAGAAACATCGACTTGAGAAAATAGACTGTGAAGATAATTGTTGACTGGTCCTACCTCGGCATCCAACGGTAAACTTTCACCATTGGGGAGGGTGATCCTGGCCCGCAGATGTAAAAACGTGTTGAAAAGATCTAGATACTCTTCAGTGTTTCCAGAAATGAAAAACTCTATGGGAGCCCCATGCGCTAACGAGGCAAGAGGTCGAATTTCAGTAAATTGGCCCGAGTCTACAGCAGTCTGAGTTGGTGGAACGCTAAATAAATCCAAACCAGAATGAAGACATTCACATGACTTGGGGTGAATGAGAGACATCATTAACCAAATATATCCTTTGGTACCGACAGCTTTGTTCGCCTCTTGTTTGTGGAATGAAGGGGGAACAGTCTAGCTGATGGTTTTATTCTCTTCGTAACGGGTTGGCCAGGTGGGGCTGCCTTCCCGATTCGCTTTCTGATTCGTCGTCGTAAACCACTTCCTGATTGGTTGTTACCCGTCAGGTGGTCTACGGCCCCGTCTAATAACCGCATACCGGCCTCCTTAGCTCGTGATTTGAAAGCATCGCCGATATTTCTGCCAGCTAAGGCGTCCTGCGCGACCTGCAGACCGGTCCCCACGCCTTCTCTGAGTAAGGCTTTACCCCCTGTTTTTAGCCAAGGTAAAATAGCCCTCCCGATTCCACCAAAGAAACTACCGATTCCTCGTCCTCGTTGATTTCGACCTCCTATAAACACAGGCATCCCATCACCCGCCTGACAGCAATAAAAGTCTTCGTATAACCTGGCATTGCGGTGAAAGGGTGTATGTCTCACCATTATACCAGCTCGAGATGTTTCTTCACTCGAAAGTGGACCGTTAGCACCGACGTCCCACTGGTGAATGGAATGGTTTTTCCGTGTTCGTTGGCTAAAAGGATTTCCACGGTATCGAAGGAAAATCTACTCAGGGGCAGGTAGTGAGGCTTATCGTAGATCTGAAACACCGAGGTGTGATTTCTATTGAGAACAGGCACGCTCCTGAGGAGAGGTACCATCACATCCCCGACGGGTCTGGGGGAAACGAGATCGCAGTAGACGTAGACATTTTTTGCAACACTTTCCAAGTCCATTTCACCCACGCTGAAGATATCGGGAGCCGTGTCTGCTATTGAGGTCGTGGGGAAGGCTAACATATTTTTCAAAGTGTCGCTTATGGTAACACTGACTCCTTTTTCGTAAAGTTTCAAGATGGCTTTATTCACCTCTTTTGCGTAAATGAATCTCATTTTTTTCCTTTCACATCCCCATTCGCCTCATCCTCCGCTTTTATGATCGACGCATTCAACGCGCCGATGAATGCATCGGGTTTCGTATATAACCCAGGCTCCAATGTCACGTTGAAATAAAATCTAGCGTCGTAAATATCGTCGTTAGCGAGAGATTCGTACCGAATCCAGACATCACCCTCTATTACATTGAAATAATTTAGCGGAAACTGTATCTCGACCAGTGCAATCTCATATTGTGTTGTAATATCAATGGTCTGAGGAAGCTTGACGAAAAAGTGGCCAGGATTATTTTCCTTAAAAATATCCATAGAAGCATTGCTGGGTAACGTGACATAAAAACTCATTTTCCTCTATTCACCTTCTCGTCTCCAACTTTGGATTCGGGAGCATGTAACCTAAACAACTGCTCAGTAGGGCTATCCACAGTTTTCCGTCCTTCGCGTCTGGCTTTTCAGTGGACAGATTGAATAGCGAGACCGCGACAACGGCATATATAACAAGCATTTGACACATAAAGACAATCTCTAAACGGGGAATAGTTTCCCAAATACTGGCCAGAGCGAGGTTCTCTCCCCACCAGAGCTCAGGGTTCGCAAAACAGGATCTTCAAACGATTCACCTTCTTCTTCCACCATCTCTAGTTTTTGAATCTGACAATGTCCTGGTCGGTATCCAACTGTTGAATGAGGAACCATAACCAAACCACTTGACTAAACTCTCTTTTCGTCCCAATGACGTGCGACGTTGGGTTATAACCCTCTCGACCCTGTACTCATTCTTGTCTCCAACCTTTTGAATTTCTTGTGTGTAAAATGACCCCTCTATTTCATCACCCTTATCGTCTTTCAGCACATATGTAACGGGTTTTGTTTCAGTTACTCGACTGATGGTAAAGAGTTCCTCCGTCCAAGCTGGGGCATAACCCTTTTTAAAATTAGCTCTGCCCAGGACCATTCTAACTCGATCACCAGCCTTATACAGGGGTCTTTCAAATTTCAAGTTGTGTTTGCTATACAACGTGTTCCACACTTGTTCTTGATTGTCTCTGCTAACGTCGACCGGTGCCATTTTTATACTTCTGTGGTACGAATGATTATAACTTCGAATTAGGGCGGGTAGCACATGAACATAACAAAGTCGATTGGATTTCGTAAAAAATCTCCACATCCTTTGTTTCAGAGTCCTGTTAAAACGTTCCACAACAGCAGCCTTAATATCTTCATTCTGGGTGGTGAAAAAGTGAATATTGTTGTCTTCGAGAAATTTCTGAAATGTTTTGTTCAGAAACTCTGACCCCTTGTCGGTTTGAAAACTCACAGGTTTCCCATCGATAAATATTTTACCAACAGCCTCCACTAACGATTTCCCCGTTTTTGTTCGTATTGGGACGGCCCACGCTAATTTACTGAAAACATCTACACAAGAAACCAAATAGGAGTACCCATCATTGTGTTTTTTCAAATGTCTTAAATCGATTAAGTCTGCTTGGTATTGCTGTTTGGGTCCACTCGTTATAATCGGACGCCGTTCAAATTTATGTCGAATCGGTTTATGAAGGGTATAGGTATCCTGGTGACTCAACCAACGATTGATCTCTTTAATTCCTACTTTGGTGTTACGTTGCAAGGCTCTTGCACCACTATACGACCCTGGTTGATTAGGGTCATAGTAATAACGTCTCAATACTTTGTCCACCTTTCCCATTTTGGTGTTGGGATTTTGGACTTTTTTTCTTTTGGACCTCAATTTATACGAGGTTAGCCGTGAAGTGTTTTCATTACTTGTCTTTGGGGTTTCGGGTACCTTGGCTTGTTCTGGTTGCACATCGACGGGTGGTGGTGAAGGTGGAGGAGAAGGTATTCTTTCTGTTGACGAGTTATGTTGAATGAGATCGACTGATCCAAAGGACGTCGTTTATACTGCTCCATTCTAGTTAAATACTGTTGCAAAGTACGTTGGTACACTCTGGCCTTATCAGCAGGGGCTAAATCGTTACGGTCTAAGATACGTTGCATTTCATCGTCTAAATCTCTCAAGTTATCATTGATCGCCTCGGGTGGTGTATACGTGGAAGTCTGTTTCAAACCCTCTAATAACCGAGGATCCATCAAAATCATTTTCTTGGCCATGTTTACAGACCTAATACACCGCCTAGAACACTTAATATAGGCTTGATCAAAGCACCTATGAATCCACCAGTTTGTAGAATTGCTTTCCTCTGCGTAAGATTCGGTTTCTTTTTAGTGAGGAATCTCAGCTTGTTCTTGTGTCGACGTAGCTCGCACTTCTGATGCTTAGTGAGTCTAACATTACCTTTTAATATGTTATGACAACACTCACATAAAAAGCGAATGAGTTCTGGAGAGGCCGTTTTCAATATGGCTCTTAAACCACTCGGCGTAGCTGAGCGCAGACATTTCAACATTTCACCGTGTCGTCTAAGTGAAGCTTCCATTCTATTACTTTGGAACGTAGACGATTTGTCTCTCCCCTGGAAATATCTTTGTTCTCAGCCTCAGATGATCCGGTGTTTCCTGTCGAAGGTCTACCAGCAAATAACAGTGGGGAGACGCTGTCGCGTCCTTAAAACTCTCTTGGAGGTACGCCACTTGACCAGGGTACATTTGCTTAGCCAGATTTGTAATTTGACTTCCGTCTCTTGGATTCTTGAAAAGGACTATATAATGAGTATTGAGGCTTATAGTTCGATGTTCCTTATTTTTTCCAAATAGATTTTGAACAATGTAGATCACGCTCATATCTCTGTGATGACTACCTTTGGTGAATAATTTTGTCACCCTCTCATCTGTTTCTGACATCAAGTCGTCGAGGATGATGAGTCTTCTCTTCTTACCCCCTTCCAAGTTATCGATATCTGGTAGACCCTCGATAAATCTCACTTTCTCCATAGTCTCGTATATTGGTTGCCATTCCCCGTAACACCATATAACTTCCTCGGGTACGGGGACAACTAGCTCTTGTAGATTCTGTAGAAACTTTTGAACAAATACAGTTTTTCCACAACCGGTGGGACCAGCAATAAGAGCAGTGAAGGGGTGTTTCCACCGAGGGTCCATCGTCACTAATGACACTTTGATTGAGTATTATCACATTTAAAGTATTTTTATCATGTATTACATGTTCTGTCCCATTCCAAATATTTGTGATGTGGTTTTCTTATATTACAGATTCCCATAAAATGGCATCTATCAGACCTTACATCCTATTTGACAAGGTGTTGTGCATTCTACAGTATCAACCATATGACTATTGTAAAGGGTGTCAGGTGAAAGATGACAACACGTTACCTCACTCGTGTCTTCTAGAGTTTGAGGAACGCCTTAGCGCGCAAATAAATGATATTTTATATCATGAGTTCACGAAAGAGGATGTAGTCTTCTTGTGTGGGAACATTTAGCCCAACGAATAAAGGAATACATTAATTGGGAAGGAGCTGACTCTGCACCACCCTCCCCTGTCAGTTCAACTAACTCACCACCCGCATTACTTGACCCCACCACTGAACCCACAGCCACTACATATAACGCGGAGGATGATGAAATTTTACCGCCACCACCCCTATTTGCCGACCCCACCGATGAACCAGAGTCGACGGCCTGTCAACCGGGAAATGAGGTCAGTATTCACCCACTTCTCTGATTAGTTAATCTAGCTGTCAGTCATTTCTTTGCCCCGCCTCCTATACTAATACTCTTCTCTGATTGGTTAATCCAGATATCAGTCGAGGTTTTCATAGTCACTCGCTGATTGGTTAAAATCTTGTACCAGGATATATTTAAACTAGTCTCATGTGAGAATTTGTGTCATAAGTTTGGTTGCTTCAAGGAAAGTTACTATTCATTCTAGCGGAGTTTTACACAGTAAGTTGGATTGTTTTCACTTAAAGTATGTTAAGTGTTATCGATAATAGGTTATATTCAATGTAGATGATTGGAGACTATATTTTGCGTTATAAGTTGGATTGTTTTCTCTTAAAGTATGGTAAGACTTAACGATAATAGGTTATATTCAGTGTAGATGATTGGAGACTATATTTGCGTTATAAGTTGGATTGTTTTCTATTAAAGTATGTTAACTGTTATCGATAATAGGTTATATTCAGTGTAGATGATTGAGACTATATTTTGTGTTATAAGTTGGATTGTTTTCTATTAAAGTATGTTAAGGGTTATCGATAATAGGTTATATTCAATGTAGATGATTGGAGACTATATTTTGCGTTATAAGTTGGATTGTTTTCTCTTAAAGTATGGTAAGACTTAACGATAATAGGTTATATTCAGTGTAGATGATTGGAGACTATATTTTGTGTTATAAGTTGGATTGTTTTCTATTAATTCAGTGTAGATGATTGAGACTATATTTTGCGTTATAAGTTGGATTGTTTTCTCTTAAAGTATGTTAAGGGTTATCGATAATAGGTTATTCAAGGTGTTTAATGTAGGTATGCTAAGTATTGTTTAATTCCTTCGTTTATTGGATGATTAAACTAAGTATTTTAAGTCTTGCAAGTTGATGTTATTAACATGTTTTTAAACTAGATATGTAAAGTATCATTGACAAAGGGTTATTTATTTTTCTACAGATGGTTTCTAACAACGAAGTACCTTCAGGCGAATATCAATGTCCCTTGTGCCCAAAGATGTTTAAATGGCACAAAAATATGTTGCAACACACTCGCGCTGTACATCGTCATATACGACACGTGTGTGACATTTGTCAACGTACGTATACGAGTCGAAGTTCTTTAGCCAGCCATAGAATTCTAAAACATTCTACAACAACAACACCAGCTTCACCAATGGTGCCTTCTAAAACAGCCACTTTACCATCAACAACAGCATCAGCGACTGAAACAACATCACCCGCTTCACCCTCGACCACTTCTACAACAAACAAACGAAAGATAGATGCAGAACATTCAACTCCAAGTAAAAAATTCAAGGACGATGACCCATTAGCAACACTGCCTGATGATGTACGGGTTGTATATGAGCAAAATTGGGCAGCTATAAACACCCACGCAACTATCAACAAGACAGTTTCAACCTATACTTTTTTCCATTCACCAGCACGTCCATTTATCACAGACTGGTCTGCTCTTTTAAACACTATATTTGACAGTCAGACAACCCGATTCAAAATTAACTATGGTCACCACCTGATCCTTAGACACCGGGACACCGGTGATCTACGTTTCTTCCACTCTTCCCTCAACAACACGGCTGTTCTAGAATTTCCTCAATTAATCAATAATCTTGGCGATTTCAACAGCTTCGTTGATTCTCTAAACGAACAGAACCCTGTAGACATTGCCATGATCAACAGACCTGATACTAAGTGGATGATGGAGAGTATTCCATCAACTAGTTTCTATTTATTCCACATACGTGACTTCCCCATTGGATGTTGCCTAGAGGAATTACCATCTTATATTACTAACAATAGGCACATTTACACCTTGCAGAAAAAGAACTATAGTTCTATTTCTTATAATGACAATCTCTGTTTTTTCCGCTGTTTGGCGTTATTTAAAGGGAGCGATATCGACAATCTAGAATTGACTACTCGTCATCTCGTGAGTCAGTGGCACTTGCACTGGGACATTCTTTTCGTTGACACTTTTCCAGGTGTGACGTTACAACAACTACCACACTTGGAAGAATGTTTCAATATAAACATTGATGTATTTGAATTCAATGCTGAAGAGGCCCTCTGTCCAAAACTCCGAAGCAGGGGATCGCATGATGATACTATGCGGGTCTTGTTTTACAAGGACCATTTCATGTACATTAGTAATATTAATAAAGCAGCTAGTGCTTTCTCTTGTCCACAGTGTGGGAAATTATGGGCTTGCTATTCTATGATGACCAGGCATGCCCAAACATGTAATGGTGGTAAACCTAAAGATTATTTTAGAGGTGGAATTTATACACCAAGCGAGACTATTGGGGATGTAATAGAGGAAGAGGGTATTGATGTACCCGGCGGTTTCGTGTATCCGTTTAGGGCCACCTTTGAAATGGAATGTTATTTTGAAAATACCAACTTGCCCACCATCAAAGGTACCTCTGCTAGTACACATTTTTTAGCAAAACATGTCCCTCTGTCTGTATCTGTGGCGTCTAACGTTCCTGGGTTTGAAGATCCCGTCTGTTTTGTAAGCGAGGGTGATCCTCAGAAACTGGTCAATAAAATGATTAAGTATCTAAAATCTATCTCGAAGGAGGCGTATAAAATTTTAAAAGAGGATTTCAGAGAATTGTTTGAAAAGCTGGCTGGATGTGCGCAAAGGCGTGATCGGAAGAAATCTGACCCAAGAGGTCGTCTAAAAGCTTATTTGAAGCAGCTCCCAGTGATAGGTTTCAACTCGGGCAAGTACGACATAAATTTAATAAAGCCGTATTTAATACATTACTTCGCTGCCGCCTCCGTACCTGAAACAGCTGGAAAGGGTAACAACTACATTGAGGATAGCGATCTAGACGACGAGGGAGAGGATGAGGAGCACGAGCAGGAAAGTGTGATACAGGATGCTGAGGAGGAGCGGATAGAAGAAGAAGAAAACCGACTTGGTGAAATAAATTTTATAGTTAAACGAAATAATAATGTCATGTGTCTCGCAACACAGAATCTAAAATTCTTAGATATAGTAAATTATTTAGCCCCTGGGTTTAGTTATAATAAATATCTGGCAGCCTATAAAGTAGAGGAGACAAAGGGTGTTATCTGTTACGAGTACGTAACAGATTTAAATAAGTTGAATGAGAGGGAGTTACCCCCATACGAAGCATTCTTTTCAAAACTAAAAAATTGTAATATTTCCGAGGAGGAGTATGCTCTGTGTAAAAAGGTCTGGAAAGACAATAAAATGACGACCCTTAGGGACTTTTTAGTTTGGTATAACAACAAAGTTGTAGTCCCCTTCTTAGAGGCCTTAGCACAACAGTTTTGGTTTTATAGGAAATTAGACATCGATATGTTTAAGAATGCGATTTCGGTCCCCGGAATAACTCTGAGGTATCTATTTAAAACTCTCTCCAGAGATGTGGGGTTTTCCCTGATTGCAAAAAAGGAAGCCGATTTGCATCATACCATAAGACAGAATATTGTCGGAGGCCCTCTATTATCTTTCATCGGTACCACGAGAAAGATAAAACCTTTATTAGGGGCGGAAAGCTGGTCAAAGCCATTAAAGGCTATGATGCCAACGCCCTTTATCTATGGGCACTTATGCAAAAGATGCCCACCGATTATACGGTCATACGTAAGGCTGAAGATGGGTATAAACCCTTAAAATGAACTACTACACGCGTCAGTGCAGAGAGTATCTGACTTGGATTGCCCACCAAAACCAGGTTCATTTGAGAACCCAGTTTAATGCTCGCGAGATCGCTTTGGGTGAGCGCAAGATTAGAGTGGATGGGTGGGATAAATCCAGTAGGACCGTGTATCAGTTCCATGGCTGTCTCTTTCACGGTCATCCAAACTGTGACATCACCAGGGATCGAGAAGTCAATCCGGTGAATAATATACAGTTGGCTGATTTGTATGCGAAAACCTGTGAAATAACGGCTTATTTAAAGAGCCTCGACCGTGTTCGCGTAGTAGTTATGTGGGAGTGTGAGTGGCAACGGTTAAAGAAAACAACGCCAGCTATCCAGGTCTTTATAGATGAGAACCTACGTGGTTCTAAACCATCTTTTGGTAAATATAAACCAATCACTGATAAAGCCATTATAGATTCAGTTTCAGACGAGTCGTTTTTTGGGCTCGTCGAGTGTGACATTCACGTTCCCGACAAGTTAAAAGAGTATTTTAGTGAGATGACCCCCATCTTTAAAAATGTAGATGTAGGTCTAGATGATATCGGTCCCTTTATGCGGGAGTACGCCACCAAAAACAAACTATTACGTACCCCCAGACGTACTCTCGTGGGTAGTTATAGTGGAACAAAGATTCTGTTGGCCACACCGCTGTTAAAGTGGTATTTAGAGCATGGGCTAGAGGTAACAAAATTTATCAGGTGGTAGAGTACCTACCCATTAGTTGCTTTAAGGAGTTTGGCGACAAGGTCACAGAGGCGCGTCGGGCTGGTGATTTAGATCCAAGTCAATCTATAGTAAGCGACACGATGAAGCTCTTAGGAAACTCGGCCTACGGGAAGACCTTGACGAATATGGCGAAACACGTGGACGTCTCCTATGTTAAAGAGGGTGCTGATACAACCAAGTTGGTAAATAACCCACGATTTAAAAACATGACATCTATTGGTGAGGACCTGTACGAGGTATCGATAGGCAAAAGAGGTATCATGTGGGATCTTCCTTCGCAGATTGGTTTTTTCGTCTACCAGTACGCGAAATTGCGGATGTTGGAATTTTATTATGACTTCCTCGATAAGTTTGTAGCTAGGTCCAACTTTCAACTCTGTGAGATGGATACCGATAGCCTGTACTTGGCCCTCAGCGAGTCATCGTTAGAAGAGGTCGTTAAAACCGATAAGGTAGATGAGTTTTTCTCACAGTACGACAAATGGTTCCCTTCAGAGACTTGTGAAGTCCACCGGGCCGATTTCATTCAACACAGGGGCGTAAAGTATGACTGTTCAGATTGTAAGGCCAGACAGTTATACGACAAACGGACTCCTGGTCTGTTCAAGTTGGAGTATTCGGGGGATGGGATGATTTCCTTGTGTAGCAAGACCTATTACTGTTTTGGGGATTATGCTAAAGTTAGCACCAAGGGCCTTAATAAACGTCACAACAATTTAGATAAGGATACATTCACAGAGGTTCTAACCAAAAAACAAGCCGGGGGTGGTAAAAACATAGGGTTTAAAACATACAAGGGGTCGGTATACACATATACACAACATCGGAACTCACTCTCCTATTTCTACATCAAGCGACAGGTCCATTCTGACAACGTGACCACCTCCCCTTTATCCATTTAACACTATCATGTATTACTGTTTGTAAATAAACTACTTTGTTTTCTATATATTAAATACGAGTATAATGTACATTAGTTAAAGAATACATTTTTGTCAAAACCATGTGTTATCGATTGTTCAATATATTCGAATGAAACAATAAACTTCCATTCTGATGTGACCACCTCCCCTTTATCCATTTAACACTATCATGTATTACTGCTTGTAAATAAACTACTTTGTTTTCTATATATTAAATATGAGTATAATGTACATTAGTTAAAGAATACATTTTTGTCTAAATCATGTATTACTGCTTGTAAATAAACTACTTTGTTTTCTATGTATTAAATATGTGTATAATATACATTAGTTAAAGAATACATTTTTGTCTAAACCATGTATTATCTATTGTTCAATATATACGAATAAAACAATAAATAAATAAATAAATAAACTTGTCACTGTTTTTTTTTTTTATTGAATGAGAGTATAAAGAAAGAATAGATTTATGAAAGTTACGGAACCATTTAAACTACAAAGAATATAATAGATTTATGATACCACAACCACCCCTTCACCACCCTTTCACCACCCCTTCACCACCCCTTCACCACCACCGCCACGAGAGGTCAACGGGAGGTCACCACCACCACCACCACGTGAGGTCACCACGACCGGAACAAAAATGGGCGGGTAGACTCTTATATAAGGAAAAACAAATCTGCCGGTAGACTATTTATATAAGAAAAAACAACCCGGCTGCAGCGATTTGGCTGCAGATGGAAGCACATTCTGCAGGTAGACTATTTATATAAGAAAAAACAACCCGGCTGCAGCGATTTGGCTGCAGATGGCCGCACTTTCCACGGTCCTAATTGACATTGTATACTACTTTTATGCAGGAAGTTTTTCATGTTGTTTGGTTTGGTTGCATTCTTACTAATTGTTCAAGTGGTTGCTGAAGTGGACTACAAAGGACAAGAGGTCGGGTTCAATCCTTATCGACGGTATTCGAGTTCACGTAGCATTTAATGGATACCGGATTTATTCTGGGCAGGTAAAGCGGCACGGGCGTAATACCGATCACATTACCCCAAAAAAATCACGTGCGAAGGTCCGTAAAAATTATGGTCATTAACACCATATTCCCTATACGCCACTTGGCATGACGTGGCACTTTACTTAATATTATATATATATATATATATTCAAAGCACTTTCAGAACTCTTTTCTTATTTTCACATTTCTTCAAGCATCTAATTTCACATGTCGTGAGTTTCTGTGTCTGGACTTTGTTCAGGGCCTTCTTTGACATTAGTAACATAAGGTTGACATGAACATGCTATTTATAATTTGTTTCTTAGCTGTGAAAGAGATTTATTCAGTTTTAGTTGAAGACCGTACATCTGATTTGTTCATATTTAAAAATATGATCTTCATCGCAATAATGTTGATTAAAACGTACATTCTTGAGAACGTGATTTCCTTCTTCCCACCCTTCTTCCACTATCTTCCTACTCACCCCATTCTACCACCACATATAGGAATAATATCTGCGTTCAAACAATTACCCAGCAAAAAGAGACTAATATGAATAAATGTGCGGGAGTTTCTCACTTTCATTATGTAGCTGAAAGTGTTGTACACATTGTAGAGGAGCGATCGATACAGACAAATAATCTTGCATGAGCACGTAACACAGGGTTGTTACACAGCACAATTAAACAGAAAGAAAGCGTAACACGCTTTATAGCAGGAATTCTGAAGACCGTAAACAATAAAGAAACGTTTTGGAAGACATCAAAATGTTAAAGCTGTAGATGTTCAAACAATGTGGCACATTCTTGGTAAAAAAGAAATATTTAATTATGAAGAACTAGATAATTTAGAGAAATATAAAAGATAAAGATAAGACGTTTTAGAAAATTCTAGAGCACTTCAAAGTTAGACCAAGCCATAAACAACATTTTTAATAGAATTAAGTGTACACATGCGCTGTGTGACCTACACTGAAATGACATGGCCACGTCGACTTAACTGAAATGACATGATCACGTTGACTTACACTAAAATGACATGTCCACGGTCCCGTTCATCAGATCTGGCTAACATAAAAACGAAATTGAAATAAGGTGAAGAAGAAAGAAAGGCAAAGTAACGAAAGGACAATATAACAAAAAAGATGTATGTCTTGGTTTTGTGCACTCTCAGGCGGCTATGAAAAACACAGTAAACTGGTAACTTCATGGTAACAGACATCTGTACTTCAACGACCCCTAGAGATACAATAAGGCATATAAAATGTAAATACACAAACTTAATGGTTACGCTAGTGACTTTTATGGGACATATGGTGCTCTTGCCAACATGTTCAATGACAATGCGAATATTTATAAGTGATAGGGTCGATATCACAGAGGCCGTCTTACTTATCAACACAGAGAGTTCCTGGCTTTCGCTATGAGAGGGCTGGTGAAATCTGAAGTCGTAGTCGGTCCGTTCAGCAAATGTGACAAATTTGAGCACTGAACCCAGACCATTCCGATCACAAGACGGGTGAACTCTCTTTCCGAGACATCAGACACAAGGAGAAGAGATTATGTTTAATCATAAATGAGCAAGTAGTGAAAAAAATCATAAATGAGCAAGTAGTGAAGAAATCATAAATTAGCAAGTAGTGAAAAAATCATAAATGAGCAAGTAGTGAAAAAATCATAAATGAGCAAGTAGTGAAAAAATCATAAATTAGCAAGTAGTGAAAAAATCATAAATTAGCAAGTAGTGAAAAGTCATAAATTAGCAAGTAGTGAAAAAAAAGTAAAGAGCCCTTGACACGCCAAGTGGCATATAGGGAATATGGTGTTAGTAATCATAAATTGTATAGACCTCCAGCACATGATTTGTGGGGTAATGTGGTGGGTATTACGCCCGTGCCGCTTTACTTTCCCAGAAAAAAAAATATGGTACCCATTTAAGGCTTGGTGAACCCGGAAGCAGTGGGTTGGGATCGAACCCTACCTCCTGTCCTTTGCGTAACCACTGAGCTATGGCGGCTCCCATAAATTAGCAAGTACATACTTTGAATCTTTGACACCGCGTTGTGAATATTCCTAGTAGAGACAGGTTGATATAAATTGGATAAAAATATCACAAGAATATGAGAGCAATTGCAGAACGAACCATTAGTAGCTAAACATGCTCTAATCACTGCATAGTATGGACTACAGAGAGCTAAAAAAGCTTGGATATCTTCACAAGATGGACGGTTTTCAGCAAAGGAAGCACGGACATAGTAGGCTAATGATATCAGGTACAGAAAGTATACATTAAAAAAAAAATAGTAAAGTACCCCCGTTGCGCCAAGTGGCGTATAGGGAATATGGTGTTAGTGAACATATGGTGTTATTTCCCAGAAAAAACATCCGGTACCTACTAAAGGCTGGGTGAACCGGAGCCGTCGGTTGGGATCGAAACAAACCTCTTGTCCTTAAAGTATACATATGTTTCTTTAAAACTAACGTGCTTTAAGAATACAAATCAAGTGGTGGCTGAGAGATAGCAAATTAACATTTGTCGGAGACCTTAGAAGATTATTTGATAAGTAATTCGAGAGAATAAGTATAATTACTGATAAGTAATAAGAGAGAAAAATAATAACTCTGTTTCAATAAAATATATGAACCAAATTTTAAATTAACGAAAGATTCTGTAAAGAGAGCGAGGAAATCATGCAGGGCAGGCTCGTATAGGGAATATGGAGATAAGACGTATTCGTCAATAGTAGTTTCAATTATATGTTAGAGAGCGTTGCATATAAAATGGAAATTCACAGATGTATCACATATGTTTGGTTAAATATAAGAAACATCAAGACAGAAATAACAAAGCTAAATTTAACAAACCTTAAAATAGTCAAGAGCAAAAATATTCATAATAGCAGATAGTACAGTAGCACTAGATTGAGGCAGCAGAAGAGAACATCAATAACGGATTAACAAAACCATAATGACACTTTCCAATCTAAAGAGAAAAAAAAACATCTGTAAATTCCTGGAGTGAAATGCACACACCGAGAAAATAAAAAATAATGATACCAAAATCTGTTTGTGTTTGCTTGAATATGAATATTGCAAAAGATTAGAAACATTTGGGTTGTCACCACTTCACCCATACTACTTCTTCTGTGCTACCTCATTTCCACATCAGCGTCGAGGGAGAGATAGTTTACGCCCCTTTGTTCATTGTTTTTCTCTTCCTCTATCAAATTTCCGAATGTTTCTACTATTCCGTCTATCCATTATTTTTTGGCGAAATCATCTCGCTCGGCCTCTTGTTTTTTGTAGCGTTTGTTGATAGCATCGCTGATTGCGTTTCTTTGTGTTGTGTATCTCATGCAAACATTTATATAATATTGTCACAAGATTTATATAAAGGAAAACAAAGTAGGCAACTAATGAATTCTTTAAGGGAAGATGATCGCATTGATAGCAGACATACATCGGAGACAGAACAACAACGAATAAATAGAATTTCAGACATTGTGTGTGGATCAGTGGACTACAGGAGAAAGACGGAAAATGCTGGTGCCCAGTTTGGAAAAGTTGAGGAATTGTGCTGTAGGTCAACAAGACTACACGCATTAGCCAATTACTATCTCACTTCATGGAATGATTGTGGAGATGTGGTGAATCGGTTCATAGAACCATGACCATGAGAAGTTGATGAAAAGTGAGTAAAGAGATAGGTAGTGTAATTGTGGACTTGAAGTTGTTGAATAAGTGTGGTTATCGTGAGGTTAATGACCATATTTGATACATAGAATATGTAAACGCTAGTAGCCTGGCGAGCGAGTCGTGAAAGAAATGAGATTAATGGATAGGGTGGAGGGTCATTACTTGACAAAATGAGGAAATAATATGGTGAATGTCGAAAAGGGGAAGAAAAGAAAGAAGAATGAAGAAGATGAAGTTCTAGGAGTGGAAGAATAAGGATGAATGGATAAAGTGAAGGGCAAGTGAGTGAGAGAAATGTCATGATTGGATAAAGTTAAGGGCGGGGAGTGAGAGAAATGACAGTAATGCGAAATACAAGGAGTGCAAGGAATAAAAGTAATGATTAGGGTGGGTGATGAGAAGAAGAAAGAATGAAATTGATGGTAAGAGTGAAGGACAAGGAATGAGATAAATGATTGGATAGAATGTTTGTGGACATTTAGTGAGTGGAATGATTGTGGACATTTGGTGAGTGGAATGATTGTGGAGATTATGATGGCTGGGAGAGTTGATAGGTGCTGTGATATGAAATAGGTGATGAGTACTTTGGTAGTGAAGAGGTTATTATGTACAACATAAGGGAAAGGTTATTATGTACAACATAAGGGAAAGGTTATTATGTGCAACATAAGGGAAAAGTTATTATGTACAACATAAGGGAAAGGTTATTATGTGCAATATAAGGGAAAGGTTATTATGTGCAACATAAGGGAAAAGTTATTATGTGCAACATAAGGGAAAAGTTATTATGTGCAACATAAGGGAAAGGTTATTATGTGCAACATAAGGGAAAGGTTATTATGTACAACATAAGGGAAAGGTTATTATGTGCAACATAAGGGAAAGGTTATTATGTACAACATAAAGGAAAGATTATTATGTGCAATAGTAAGGAAGAGTGATACGTGAAATGATGGGAAATAGATGATAAGTGCAATGCTAATGAAGGGGTTGTAAATGCTATGGATGGGCTTAAGACTCCTAGATTTTGTAACGAAATGGCTTCACTTCAGGCGGGGTATTCCCATATCAGTCTCCGCTTCAGCAACAAAAAAAAGTGTTCATTGTCGTTGACACTGTTTCACTAAGCGTATTGCGTTCTGTGAAAATAGTGAATTTTTTTCCGTGTATATTGTTCTAATGAATGTGCAGCGTTCTTGATAAATGGCGCGCAGCTCAAAATAGGCATTTCCGAGTCACCGTAACGGTAGTTACGTGCAGCATAATATCCATGCGCCAGCGCAAAATCCGCGTGGACTTTATGATCAGTGAGTGTACCACAACAATAATTGCTTTCCCTACAAATGAAGGCAGGCTTCCACTTCAATGTGATAACCGATCCGACATCGTCCGACTGGTGGCAAAACTGCAGTCGAAAGCTGGCAGTTCACACATTCCGTCCCAGGACAACGCCGGGAACTGGTACACATACACTAAACTCCACGCACCAGTCGCCATCTTGGTGCGCGGATGGCAAGAGCATGTTGAATCTGTGGTCATGCGAATGCGACCGGACCACAGCTGTCTCCACAAACGAAAATCCAAACCAGAAAGAATCACTCAAAATTACATTGCAGCAAAAATACCACAAGTTCTGAACAAGATTGAACTAATTGGCCATCATGTCTTACCGCACCAACTGGAAGAATAGTGGGAAAAGATGATAAATGCAATGGTGGGAAAAGGTGATGTGTGCAATGCTAGGTTAGTGGGGATAACTACATTGAAAAGGAAGAAGTTACAAATGCAACGTTGAAGTGATCATTAGTGCAAATGTTTGACAGAGTCAATAAGTGCAATGGCTGGGAAAAAGTGTTAAGGTAATGGTAGGGAATAGGTGTTGGTCTGATATAGTGGAAAAATAGTGAGTAATTTGTATAGATCAGGCCGTTTTAGGTTTATATTTGGCTGAAGACTGTGCAATTTTGAGTGAAAAGTAATTATCAATATCAACAGATAAGTCGCCCGTAATCTTCCTTGATGATTCGTATAATCCTGACACTGATTTATAAGACAAACAATGGAAGGAGCTCACATTAATAAACAAGATTAAAACATCACAATGTCGATTTTTTTCATTAATAATTTTCGTTAGCTTATACCGTTCCAACGAATTTATCACTTGACGGGGTCAGCATAAATCGATGACTCATACAACAATTTTCCAACTACCAGCTCCAACCAGTGTCTGAAGGCAAAGGTGATTATGCGTATACGTCATTTCAAAAAGTGATTATCACTATCATCATGTGTTATACTATGACTGCTCTTGTTTTTGGTTGATATTGAGTTCTATCTTTCACGGTCGGTTCTTCTGAATATTCATACCAGTTTCGTGAGCATATTTTTATTACAGGGTTGGGATGGAGGCTGTTGAACTAAATAATTGTATGTTTCGATTTTGTCAACATACCACTGTGACTGTATATATGTTTATTCAACATACTGTTGTGACTGTACACATCCATGGTTTGTCTCATATGCTGCGCCTGTACATACGTGTTTCGTCCACCTGTTGCTGTGATTGTACACATCTCGTATGCATTGTCTCGTACTGCTATATATTTAAATGTAATTTTCATCTACTTATTGCTATAATTGTACATGTGTGTTTCGTCTACCTACTGCTATAAATGTACATGTGTGTTTCGTCTACCTACTGCTATAATTGTACATGTGTGTTTCGTCTACCTACTGCTATAGTTGTACATGTGTGTTTCGTCTACCTACTGCTATAAATGTACATGTGTGTTTCATCTACCTACTGCTATAGTTGTACATGTGTGTTTCGTCTACATACTGCTATAGTTGTACATGTGTGTTTCGTCTACCTACTGCTATAATTGTACATGTGTGTTTCGTCTACCTACTGCTATAGTTGTACATGTGTGTTTCGTCTACCTACTGCTATAATTGTACATGTGTGTTTCGTCTACCTACTGCTATAATTGTACATGTGTGTTTCGTCTACCTACTGCTATAAATGTGCATGTGTGTTTCGTCTACCTACTGCTATAGTTGTACAGGTGTGTTTCGTCTACCTACTGCTATAGTTGTACATGTGTGTTTCGTCTACCTACTGCTATAATTGTACATGTGTGTTTCGTCTACCTACTGCTATAGTTGTACATGTGTGTTTCGTCTACCTACTGCTATAGTTGTACATGTGTGTTTCGTCTACCTACTGTTATAGTTGTACATGTGTGTTTCGTCTACCTACTGCTATAGTTGTACATGTGTGCTTCGTCTACCTACTGCTATAATTGTACATGTGTGTTTCGTCTACCTACTGCTATAGTTGTACATGTGTGTTTCGTCTATTTACTGCTATAATTGTACATGTAAGTTTCGTCTACCTACTGCTATAATTGTACATGTGTGTTTCGTCTACCTACTGCTATAATTGTACATGTGTATTTCGTCTACCTACTGCTATAGTTGTACAAGTATGTTTAAGTCTACCTACTGCTATAGTTGTACATGTATGTTTAAGTCTACCTACTGCTATAGTTGTACATGTATGTTTAAGTCTACCTACTGCTATAGTTGTACATGTATGTTTCGTCTACCTACTGCTATAGTTGTACATGTATGTTTAAGTCTACCTACTGCTATAGTTGTACATGTATGTTTAAGTCTACCTACTGCTATAGTTGTACATGTATGTATAAGTCTACCTACTGCTATAGTTGTACATGTATGTTTCGTCTACCTACTGTTATAGTTGCACATGAATGTTATTGTCTACTTACTGTTATGGTTGTAACCAGCAAGACGAGCATCAGTTAACATCAAGTTAAATTTAGATTTACTCAAATCAGTCAAGAGGTTTCAAGACAAATATAACATCACAATTCAGAACCGGTACAATGCAACAGAGAAGATACAAAGCATTGATGAACAGTAGAAAATGCTAAAAGAATCAATGCAGCAAACATCAAAAGAGTTCATGCCACCAGTGAGAAAAAAAATCCAGAAAGAAATGGGTGACAGACGACATTTTACAGCTAAAAGATACAAGAAAAATAAATAAGGATAATAAAGATAAGTGTAAGAGATTAAATAAAGAAATTGTAATAAAGTGAAATTGAGCAAAAGATGCATGGCTAAAACAGAGATGCACAGACATTGAAATGCAATAAAAAAAAAGAGATGCCAAAGCTATGTACAAACAAATTGAAGAATTAACATAAAACGTAAAAAAAAAAATCTGGATGTTTAAGATCAAAGTTAGGAGATCTGTTGAACAAGAATGCATAAGGGAATGATGGACACAATACATTAACGATCTTTATAATGATGAGCGGGAGCCGCGATAACTCAGTGGTTAGTGAACTGGACTACAAAGGACAAGGGGTAGGGTTCGATCCCAACCGACGGCTTCCAGCTTCACCCAGCCTTAAATGGGTACCGGATTATTTTTCTGGGAAAGTAAATCAGCACGGGCGTAATACTGACCACATTACCCCAAAAATCATGTGCTAAAGGTCTGTAAAATATAGGGTCACTAACACCATATTTCCCTATACGCCACCTGGCGTGACGGGGTACTTTACTTTTTTTTTTACTATAATGATGAGCGAACAGAAGTAAATATTAAGGATAATGGGGAAGGACCAGAAATACTCAAAAAGTGGAAGACGCCTTGCGCTATATAAAAGCAGGAAAAGCTCCTGGACTAGATAACATAACTAAAGAAGACACTGAAGCCATGGGTGATTTTTAAAATAGAAATGATAACAAAAATATTGAATGATATCTACAACAGCGGATATATACCAGACGACATGCTAAAATCAATATTCATAGCACGCCAAAGAAATCTGGTGTGATTTAATGCGGTGGTCACAGCGCAATAAGACTTTTGAGTCATATAACTAAGAGTCCAAAACAAAATCAGTCCAGAAATTAATGATCAATAGTGTGTTTTTGTTGGCGGTAAAGATACGAACAAATGTATATACATCATACGAACTTTAGTAGAAAGAGCCATAAAGGTGAAAACAGATCTACGTATTTTTTTCATATATTATGCAAAGCATTTGACAAAATAAAGCTCAAAGATATAATCAAAATTTTATAAGGCATTAACATAGACAGCAAATCTAAGAATAATAAAGAACATGCACTGGTAACAAACAGCGGCTATAGGAACTGGCAATCAATTGGGAGTGTTTTAACAAATAAAACAGGGTGTTAGACAAGGTTTGTGCTGTGATCAGATTTATTTAATAAATATATTGAGATTATTTTAAAATCCATAAGGGGCATGCCTGGTATAACAATTGGATGTAATAATATATATATATATATATAATCTAAGGTATGCAGTCTTAGTAGCTAAGAGTGAAAATGAGTTACAAGAAATGTTAGACAATATCGTGAAGGAAAGCAAAAATAAAGGACTCATAAGCAAAAAGACAGAAGTAATGTTAGGAACAAAGAAAAATACATCACCGCAATGCACAATAAAGACAAGTGGAACAATATTAAAACAGTGGAACAAAATTAAAAGAGGTAAATGAATTTAAATTTATGGGAACAATGTTAACCTCAGATGATAGATGTACAACAGAGATAAGATACAGAATGGCTCAGGCAATGCAACTTTCCAAAAAATTAGGAAGATACTGTGCAATCCATTTTTGACAATAGAAACAAGAAAAATAGTTCTTAAATGTTATGTGAAGAAAGTCTTAACATATGGATGTGAATCATAGGCAATAGATAAGTAAATCACTGGAGTCTGTAGAAATGTGGTTTTACAGAAAAATGTTGAGAAAGCCATGGACAGCTAAGAAGAGTAATGTAAACGTTCTGAAAGAGACCAAAGCAAAAAAAAGAGCTAATTTCCAAAATTAGGAAGAAACAATCATTGTTTGGCCATATAATGAGAAGAGAACAGCTGGAATATATTGTGACAACTGGGAAAATTGATGGACGAAGGAATAGAGGGAAGCAAAGAGAAAAGATACCAGTCAGTTTAAGAGAATCGCTTGGCAGAAAGTGAACAACAAAAATGATAAATAACTGTGGAGATCGAAAGTTGTGAAGAGACATGATCAACTACGCCAGCAGGCATGGTAGATGATGATGATGATGATGATGAAGGAATATTTTTATTTGTGGTTAGATTGAGCTGCTGCACGTAGAGGCTTTTGTTTGGTGGTGGAGGAGAGATCCTGGTGTGTGTGTCCCATGTAAGATGCTGCGTTTTTACCCAAATTATCACTTAGTGTGACAATCGCCACCATTGTTTATGCTATGTTCTCTCGAGTCGTTACACCAATGTTTCTGTGGTACTCTGCTAGCAAGATGCACAGTCTGCACAAATGCTTTTACGAATTCAAATTTAAATATAGGATATCCTACTTCTTTTATTTTTCTTGCCCAAAATCTATCAAAACAGGACGCTTTGCAGTCTGCAGAACATATCATCTGTAGGTGTAATGGTCACTGTATCAAATATTGTTCCAACAACAAATTTCACTTATCATTAGGAAAAATGGAAAACGAAAACTTAACGAAGGAAAGCGTTGCAAAAATTAAGCCCAAAAAATATGAAAACCCGCCCTAAATAAACGCTCTCCACAACATTTAATTTGAGAGTTCCAGAGAAACGAAAATTAATGTGTCGTATCTCACACTGCCAGTCAAGTGAAGGGAATGTAATCAAGGTGAAAGGTAAACTTTGGAAGGTCATAGGATCAAGGTTAAAGATAAATTTATCGGAAAATTGAATCATAGAACCTTTAAAAACGGTTCTGAAAGCCATTTTAGAACTCATTCAACCATGTAAAATTATTATATGGCTCGGTCTTGGCTTTTCTTCAACAAATTAAAAAAAGGATTTTGTCTCTGGCTGTGAGCCGCTCATGCAGTATGGGTATACCTTAGCCCCGTGGCACTTTCATTTTATATTAGAAGACGAATTTTTTGCTACAGTAATGATTATTGACATTAATGTTTTAGAATGTAAACATTACGAGTGAAGTAATGACACAGAATGGAAACATTACGAGTGAAGTGATGACAAAGAATGTAAACGATGCGATGAGAAGAACATATTTAGATAACTAGCTGGTCATATCATTCCTACCCACAATCGAAGGTAATAGATAGAACAAAGACATGGCTCAATACGGCTGAACTATGACTTTTGCTGATGATATTCTGGTATATCGACAGGGAAATCGCCTTCACAATGCAAGACGAACTCATCGCATCTCTTACTGGAGTATCAGATGCTCTAGTTAATCCTAATAAAGCATCAGTTCCATGGTTCTCACTTAACAATCATGTCGCTAACACGGATTCACCGGTGGTACGAATGGGAGCTGATGAGGTGACCAGGGACAAGTTGATGACATACCTCGGAGTTAAGATTGATCGCAGCCTGCTTTTTAGGGACCACGTCGACAATGTGATAACAAAACGACACAAAAAGATTAGCCGCCTTGAAGATCATGACAGCTGCCAACATCAAGCAGAAGCTATTTACTCCTCCGTTCCAGGGACTAGTGCTTGCACCAATCGAGTATGCCCTTGCAATTCTTACTGTCAGTACAACCCAATTTGACAGGCTTGAGAAAATACAGAATGAAGCTATGCACATTATCTTGGCGTGTACGAAGGACACTCCTGTGTAGCAATGAGGTATCTTCTTGCCTTCCAAACATGGATGACAGGATCAGAAGATCTAGAGGGTACGATGATAACTGAAGATAAGTGCAGATGAAGTACATCCATTGCTTCATAAGCTCAACGCAGGGAAAAGGTGTGGGGCTAAAAAAGAGGCAAATTTGGAAGTGCCGAGCTGAAGATGTCATCAAACAGGTCTGTGGTCTTACCAATATCAACGCTGGCGCGGAATGTATACCAGTGCCTTTGTAATTCAGGGGACATACTCGTGTATTGTCAGACACGACAGGAAATGTAGGGAACAGAATTTAGTCGTGGTCAATGCGGAGGTCAACGGTCTCATCTGGGATAACACCGATGAGGAAGATGCAGACGGATCTGTAATACGATAATAAAATAGTCAAGGAAGGCAGTGGTGTATACGTTATGACCACGAGTAGCATGACGATAGAGGTGATGGCAGTGACTAGGGTATTCATCTGGTTAGAGTCACAAGATTACATCCACGCTTGTATACTGAGTGATTCGATGAGCATGATAAGAAAAGTGGAGGCGAGCTCTGTACGCATGTAATGGTTAGAGTCATTGCAGTAGTCAAAGATACGTAAGGTCCCCTTTGTCTATGTCCCAGGACATGCGGGAGTACGGAGACATGAAAGAGTGGACAGGTTGGCTAGTTGAAGACAGTCAACCAGTGGATCGGGCGGACATCATAAATGCCCTCCGAGATGTGGGAAGGGCACAGGACTTCGACTACTTCGACAACTATTAGTCCATGTCACTCCTTGGGATGAAAGAGATGGGAGTTAAGATTGGCACAGCCAGAAACGAGAAATGTTGTGAGTGTGTAAGAAAACTTATCAACAAACACAGACCATTACGAGTGTAATGTACTCTCGTACTTGCTGAGACGGGGAATCTGAACACCTATGGACATGTTCGATGTGCAATGATGATGACCCGCAAATAAGTAAATAACTCAATCATTGATCAGTTAGATATCTCTTAGATATTTTCATCTCAGGATCTATTAAAGTCTGCCTGTTTAAGACGAATCCAACAGTTATAGTTCGTGCAAGCTATTGCACTAACTTTAATTGAAACTCTTCATAAAGTTACTATTAGTTATACCAGCGAGAGATAAACAAGTAATTAGTTATGTCTATGTGGGGTCGCTGCAGAATTGATGTTATCTGCTTGTCCCACAAGCAAAAGTTATATGATTCGAACAATATTTATGGCGGTTATATTTTGTCAAATTACCACAGACTCAAGATTGGTAAGGTCCAGTACGAAGTCCTATAGGAAATGGATGACAAAAAGACAGTCCTGCGATGAAACGAACAATTTGCTGCTAAGAGTCGAAAAAGTAATATGTATGGCGCTAGACTGGATACATTAAAATAAATAAATAAAAACTGTCACTTTTCATAACAATAAACCAGGTTACCCTAGTTACAAGGGTCTTTGGTCGGTGCTGGTGCTACGGAGATCATGCTTTGAGCTGAGATCTTCTGTTATCAGAAAAGATCGAAATACCAAGGGACATTCGATTACGGTGGTGATTGTCATAAAAACAATCTACATCAGTTGATCATACCAGGTCCACACATTAAGTCACGTGACACGTGTTTTGATTATAAAAAGTGATCATAATCAAGTGCCGTGGTCTCACTTTAAATTTATATCTCTCTAAAAGCTGTTTACCATTTATGTTGTTGACTTTCTACCAAACCACTACCTTAAAATGTTTTGTATCTTTTCTCTCTATTTCCCTCAATGTTCTCTTCCCTCATATTTTACCAGCTGTAATATTATCTTTTCTCTCTATTTCCCTCAATGTTCTCTTCCCTCATATTTTACCAGCTGTAATATTATCTTTTCTCTCTATTTCCCTCAATGTTCTCTTCCCTCATATTTTACCAGCTGTAATATTATCTTTTCTCTCTATTTCCCTGAATGTTCTCTTCCCTCATATTTTACCAGTTGTAATATTATCTTTTCTCTCTATTTCCCTGAATGTTCTTTCCTTCATATTTTACTAGCTGTAATAGTATCTTTTCTCTCTATTTCCCTGAATGTTCTTTCCTTCATATTTTACCAGCTGTAATATTATCTTTTTCTCTCTATTTCCCTCAATGTTCTCTTCCCTCATATTTTCCCAGTTGTAATATTATCTTTTCTCTCTATTTCCCTGAATGTTCTTTCCTTCATATTTTACCAGCTGTAATATAATCTTTTTCTCTCTATTTCCCTCAATGTTCTCTTCCCTCATATTTTACCAGTTGTAATATTATCTTTTCTCTTTATTTCCCTGAATGTTCTTTCCTTCATATTTTACCAGCTGTAATATTATTTTTTCTCTCTATTTCCCTGAATGTTCTCTTCCCTCATATTTTACCAGTTGTAATATTATCTTTTCTCTCTATTTCCCTGAATGTTCTTTCCTTCATATTTTACCAGTTGTAATATTATCTTTTTCTCTCTATCTCCCTGAATATTCTTTCCTTCATATTTTACCAGTTGTAATATTATCTTTTCTCTCTATTTCCCTGAATGTTCTTTCCTTCATATTTTACCAGTTGTAATATTATCTTTTTCTCTCTATTTCCCTGAATGTTCTTTCCGTCATATTTTACCAGTTGTAATATTATCTTTTCTCTCTATTTCCCTGAATGTTCTTTCCTTCATATTTTACCAGTTGTAATATTATCTTTTCTCTCTATTTCCCTGAATGTTCTTTCCTTCATATTTTACCAGTTGTAATATTATCTTTTCTCTCTATTTCTCTCAATGTTCTCTTCCCTCATATTTTACCAGTTGTAATATTATCTTTTCTCTCTATTTCTCTCAATGTTCTCTTCCCTCATATTTTACCAGTTGTAATATTATCTTTTCTCTCTATTTCCCTGAATGTTCTTTCCTTCATATTTTACCAGCTGTAATATTATCTTTTCTCTCTATTTCCCTCAATGTTCTCTTCCCTCATATTTTACCAGCTGCAACAAGTATATATTTAAAATGTCCCCTTCTCATGGTATGTCCAACACATATTATGATTGCTTCATCCTAGTATTGGGAAAAAAGCTTCCTCTTTATACTCTTTTGCAACGTCCTCAATATTCTTAGTTGTCCATCCATTTATTCTCAACATTCTTCCGTTTCCTCCTAAAGTTATCTTGTGTTTTTCCACTTGTCCAGTATTCACAACCATATGTCAGGAATGGTTACATCACTGAAGAACTCTTTTATTTTTAATTTACATGGACTACATTAGTGACTTTATATTGTAACTTTCTCGTTCATTGAAATGCAGCCTTTATGTGAGCTATTCTGCACTTCACCTTTGGAGTACATCTATCATCTAATATAAATAGAGTTCCTAGGTATTGGAACTCACTGATTTGCTTGAATATTCTCCCTTATAATTTTATTATGATTTATAAGATATCGTTTGGTGCAGCAAACATTATATTTATCTTTTTGCTTTTAAGGACAAGGTCTTTAATTTTACTTATATTCATTATAATGTCAGTGATTTTCTGTAACTCACTACAACCATTGGCGATTAAGATGGTGTCATTCGCATACCTCAGATTCTTTATGTTCTGATCACTAACTGATATTGCAAGTATGTCCACAGTATAATCTCACTATACAATATATAATATAAATTTGGTAGCGGTATATACCCTTGCCTAACACCTCATTTTATTTCTTGAAACACTCCCAATTTATTTGCACTTATTATAGTTGATTCTTATTTCCAGTGCATGTTCTATATAATTTTTAATCTGTTTTTGTAAGTTGTTATACACTTTTATTCTTTTTTTATTTTTATCGCGCTTTATTTTGTCATTTAATTTGATGAAGTCTAAAAAAACATAAGCAATATCTGTTTTCATCAGTATAGTTGTCTACTAATGATCTTATGGTGTACATGACGTTGTTCGTACAACTCATCTTTAGGTCATGCCATTTGTAGAACGTTGCATTCACTACAGCCTGGCTGCAGGAATCTCTATTCAGGTCACCTACTTCTTTTGTTATTCTTGAAAACACCTTCTTCTTGGTCTGCCCCTGCTGCGTCCCCAAGAAACCATTATATTTCGTCTCATTAAGTGCAACAAATAACTACTGTTCAACGCTAATCTCTAGTTTAATTTTGTTTCTCACTCTTTGCACGATGGTTTTATGTATACTTTAGTCATCTATTTAATATAATACGTGCTGTACACTTGCCCTTACATTAATGGCACTATGTTTTTTTTTTACCAGAGTTATGAATGTAGATATTAGTTGATCATCACATGTGTATCAGCGGTTGTAATTTATTTTCATTCTTGTTAATATTTCTATTCCAAATTCCATCATAGATTCCATCTATCTCCTCTTTGGTTCCTTTATATGGTCTAGTCGATGTTTCTATTTTCATGTTGGAAAAGCTATTCTTTGGTTCTTTTGTTAGTGGCTGAAATCCTTCTATTTGTCTAGAATGTACACTTCCGTATTTCATTTACAATTCTCATTCCTTGGATTTAATAACAGACACTGTTTTGTTGAATTCTTGTTAGTGTTAATTAGTTAGTGTGTCAATTTGTTTGACATTTCTTCTGTATACATTTCAATCACTTTGAATCTCTCGTCTGGCCATGCATAACAAGTAATTGTAGAAGATAAAGTGCAGAATGGGTTAGACTATAGCATCATCTCCTGAGAATCGCATTGTATCCTCCAGGTATGTTCTGTTCTAGAGTATCCTGTTACTGTAAAGTTCCGGAATTCCTGGCACCAAGAATATACGTGAAAACTATACATGGTCACGGGCATTCTGGTGCAGATAAAACAGAATATATAAAAAAACACATCAGCTTCGTGGATAAGACAAGACTAAACAAACCAACTTTACGTCCCTAAAAGAAACAAAATAAACAAGCAAAAGAGATGATAACTTTCTGTAACTTTTGTTGCATTTATTCCCATTGAAGACTAAAGTGAAAACGTTTGCTATTTTTAACTCTTGTCTTATACGTAGAGAATGCTTGTTTATGTAATTTTATTGCAATCTATATTCAGCGTTCAGGCTTTATTATTGTGTTTATAACATGTTATTATAATTAAACTTAGAATGCAAATGGAATAATGTATCGGCTATGATTACAGGAACGCAGTTAATTGCCCACAAAATGATTAAGAAAATAAAACTGAAATCAATAAAGCAAACAAACAATGCCGATATAAAGTATAATAGGAAGACAATATTCTATCTATCTATTGACCTTTCGAGCCGTAACCGGCCCATAGGGCGTAGACCAAGATACACCTTCACCTATATGAATTTTTGTTCTAGCAGTTTTCTTTTAAAGATATTTTATCAAATCTCGCCATCTGTCTCTGTTCTGTGCAAGCAGTTCTATCTCATTGAGGGAGCCGATTCCTGCTGCTCTTGCCTCTCTCATCAATGTTCTTCTCAGTGTCTCCCTGGGTCTTCCTCTTTTTCTTTTACCTGTTGTTTCCCATATGAGGGCTTGCTTTGCTATTCGATTATTATCTCTTCTCATCACATGTCCAACGTATGACCATCGTCTTTTCTTTATTACTGAAGATATTAGTGGTTGATTGGCGATTTCTCTAATTTCCTCGTTTGTTTTGAATTCGTTCCATTCTATACCAAGTATTTTCCTTAGACATTTATTTTCGAATGCGTTCAACTTTGTTTCTATATCTCTTGTTGTTTCCAGCTTTCACACGCATACGTAAGGGTTGATAGTACATTTGATTTGAATAGCCTAAGTTTTGTGTTTGTGCTAATGAGTTTGATTTCCACAACTTTTCAAGGCTTCTGAAAGACATTGCTGCTTTAGCCAGTCTGATTCTAATTTCTTTGCTCGTATCCCCTTCTCGATCAATGTGACTTCCAAGATAGATGAAGTGATCGATCTCTTCTACTGGTTTGTTTTCCATGGTATAGACAATATTAGACAGTTCAAAAATAATATTCTGTTCCACACGATTGCTTCCTTAGCATTTGAGCGAACGTGAGATTCAGTGTGTTTTTATTAAACGTTAGGGCGTTGATAATAGTCCTATTGTACAACGGGGAGTTCTAAAGCCACGAGGAACACAAATGACTGGAGAGAAAGAATTGCTAAAGGGCAAGCCGTCGATTGCCATGTAATCAAATGACGTGCGCAGTCGTGTATAAATGTAATGTACCAATTACCGTATCACTGGGCACTAATAATATGATAATTATTAATTACACATGATATTTGTGTTATCGTTAATATGCAGTTCTTGTAATGTACGAAAAGCAAACGATGGGAAAGTACAATGTGAACTAGAACCTGTTTGTTTGTTTTATATTGGTAGCCATATTTTTTTTCACACGGACAGCTATGTTCTCAGGTTCCCTCACATATAGACAGATGTCCTCTGGCTTCAAAGCTATTTTTGTAATAATTAATAGTTTCTGCTGTCTTTTGGGAAGATTTTTTTCCTATAAATTTTGACCAGGCCATTTTTGACGTACTCTTTTTCGATTTTCAACTGTAAAGGGGTCTTTAAATGCATGCACACGGGGGGCCTCGTGTTCCTTTTGCCGTTATCCGAGATGGCTAGAAATCGGATCTCATTATCCAAATACCCGGGGTTCCACCGCCTGTAGCGCGATTCGAACGCATGCAATATCTTACACCTCTAATGCGCCCGACTCCCTAGAAAGTATTTGAAATAGAATGAAAAATGCATTGCAATGAATCATACACTGAAACTCTAAGGTAATTAGATAATCAGACTGACAATAAGTGGAAAGGCAGCAGATAATCTGACAGAATGAAAGAGATTGACAGACAAATAGACAATCAAGGTGATAGATGTATGTTTGGGTGATATGTTGGTTAGGTGGATAGGTAGGTAGCTATATGCTGGGAGCAGTGTGAATTGTACTCGTGGTTGGAAAAAAAAATACCCCCACGGTCGACCCAGCCGTTGGCAGAAATGGGTACCAGGGTATTACCCTGGGAAGGTGAGGAATGTCGCTTCGCATCTGAGTTTCGATGCTTGAGGCTACGCTATACAGAAATATCCGAACATTTCTGGATAGGCGGCCGAGCACATATGGGTGTAAACTCGCGTGCTAAGACGCCGGTTCAAGTCTCGTACTTTACCGTTACCTTTTTACGACAGAAGAAGAGTGAAAAACAGAGGGAGTAACGAGAAGGAGTAAAATGATGAGAATATATATATATATATATATATTACAAAAGATTATAAAGGCGACTATTATTCACCCGACACTTAGACATGTTGAACTAGAGAATAAATATAGAAATAGAAAATAATCTAAATGCGTTTGAAAAGAAATGCCCCAGGAGGATACATCGTATACCATATGATGAATTCAATGCTTATCATCATCATCATGTGCCATACCAGTTGGCGTAAGCGATCATGTCCTTCCACAATCTTCTATCCATCGTGCATTGTATCAATTCTGTTGTTGACTGTTTTCCATGCCATGACGTCAAGCCATCTAGTATGGTCTCTCTTTGTCGTCCGTGATCTCTCTTTCCCTGTATTTTGCCTATTGTAACCAAGCATCCCAACTTTCCTCGTCTAATGATGTGCCAGAAAAATGTTGATTGTTTCTTTCTGATGTTTCTTAGAATTCAATGCTAGTGAAGAACTAAGAGAATGACAAAACATCCAAAAATATTATCTATAACCAAGAAAAGAAGGTCATAAGTTGACTACATGATGAGAAGAAACAGCAAAGATACTCTAAAAGTAAGCCCTAAAATGGGAACCAGAGGGTAACAGAAAAATAAACCGACATAGGGAAACACTAAAAAGAGGAGGCATTTTATTCTTTACTGAGATTGAACAACTCGTCCAGAACAGAGATTTCTGTAGAGATACAATGCGAGTCCTATGCAGAGTTTGAAAATTGAGACAAGAATCGTTGGACGCAGCTTGTCTAGAATGTATGCCCTATGTGCCGTCCTCGATTCTAAAGGACAAAAGACAGATATTTATGTTGCTAGCGACGATGTTAAGGGACGGTTGGCGCAGTCTTTGGGGAGAGATACAAATTATACAATAACAAGAAGTAGCATGGAGACAAGATATCAGATAAAATAGCTGTATGAAGAGAAACGTGAACACATTTTTTCTTCTCTTCTATTCTTCTTATGCTCTGAAAAGCTGAAATAAGGAATGCTCTTGGTATGGTATACGAACATTTTAAATCTGATGTTCTGTATGCTAGCGTTTATAAAAGATCAAAATTATGTTTATTCATCATCATCATGTCGCATGTCCTTTGCTAAAAGTTGCATTCACCACTGCCAGTCTGAAAATATCTGTTGCTAGTCTGGTCACTTACTTCTTTTGTTGTCATGCTCAAGGTCTCTTTGATATCATGAAAACACCCTCTTTTTAGTTTACCCCTGGCTTGTCTTCCTGAAATCATGCATTCCCCAATTATTCCTTTCAGCCCGCTCTGTCTTTTGACGCAGCCTTGTAATGTAATTTCCTCAATGGAATAGTGTTTTATGAGCAAGATATTTCTTTTGTTTAAATCTTTTAATATGTTTTCATTGCTCTTTTTCATTATCCAAGGTATCTTAAGGATTTTTCAGGAGCATTTGTTTTCGATTTAATTTTTGATTGATGTTGAACAGGCATGGAGAGAGTGGATGCACACCTAACTCAACCCTTTTTGTAGTTCATATAACACAATTGATTTTTTTCCGGCTAATTCTGTTAGTTGCTTGTATGTCTTCTATATAAATACAATAACTAGATAAATGGCAACAAATGTAACGCTAAACATGTGTTCTCTTTTTAATATTGTCTGTCGTTTATATATATTATATATAACGTCTAATCATTTTTTGAAAAAAAAAATGACAGCAGGCTGTAAAGAACAATGATGGAAGGTATGGTGGGTTCTACTGGACTACAAAGGACAAGAGGTAGGGTTCGGTTCCAACCGACGGCTCCGATTCACTCAGTCTTTATTGTGTACCGGATTTTTTTTCTGGAAATGTAAAGTGGAACGGGCGTAATACCGACCACATTACCCCAAAAATCATGTGCCGAAGGTCTGTAAAATTTATGGTCACTAACACCATATTCCCTTTACGCCACTTGGCGTGACGGGGGTACTTTACTTTTTATTTTATGGTTGGTTCTTCAGCGCATCATTGGCAGGCCAAGAAGAAGGTGGTTTCAAGGCATCAAGTAGACTTTGAAAATGACGACAGCATAGATGGGGGATCTGGCTAGAGACAGAGATTCGTGTAGACGGGCTGTGGTGAATTCAACGTTCTGTAAAGGACGCATGACTTGATGATGAAGCATTTGTGACAAAGAGCCCGTGTTTGCTTCTCGTAAAAAAATGTTTTTTTTTTTTTAGTTCTTTAATTCAACCTGTAGAAGCTGTTATTTCAAAAAATCATTTTTATATGTGAAGTCATAATAGTGATTATGGAAATAAATGAATGATTTAAAGAACACTAGTGGAATTGGTCGATCTCTAGGCAAAACGCCGGTCTTCAGAGACAGAGAGGTTCAAATCCCGGCTGCACCAATTGGCATTTTTATTTGTGAAATCACTCTGCGGCAACCATCCCTCGACTCAGCAGCGAGGCCCGACTTGAAACGTCAATTACTCATCGACAAAATAAATGAATATTAGTACCTCTGAGGACTGAGTTATCTGCCTATGCGACGAGGGACTCCTGTGCACGCGGCTGCCAAGGGAAAACGGATTAACACGCACATTTCAGTTCCTAGTCTCTAGGGACTTCGCTAGAGGTGAAAGCTGACGAACACACACAAAAAAAATAATAAAAAAAGAAAGAAAAAAAATTATAAATATTAATTATGCTGATATTTGTGGCTGCATGTTTTCTGCAATGCTAATTGTGGATGTGTGTTTATAACATTGATGTTTATTGATGAGTGTTTTGTGTTTTTTATGCAGTAATATGTTTATATATATATATATATATATATATATATATCCGGAGGGAGGGACGCTAAGGCAGTCAGTGGTGCATTATCCATCTTATGACATTCCCTGCAGCTCAACTTTATTTCTGAACTTTCGGTCCTAGTCACTCTCGGATCCCTTTAAAGAGGAGGCGAGAGGGAGGGGGAAAGGGGGGTGGTAGTGCGTTTTGGGCAAGCATTATCTTCATATTATTGGCCCAGGCATAACAAGCTGAAATGTTAGTTCCATCCTCGTTCTGACACAGCAGAAGGAAAGCAGCACCCAGTATGAGACACTAATGCTTTACCAAACTACTGACTTATCATGATTACTTGCTACCAACAGTCTGTCAAGACGTCAAAGGCCACACACACACACACACACACATATATATATATATATATATATATATATATGTGTGTGTGTGTGTGTGTGTTTACTATGTTGACAATGTGTGGATGAATGTTTACAATCTTAAATTTTAACAAACGAGCGTTAAATATGTTGATTTTTTTATATCGAGAATGTTGATTATATTGATGTTTACTGACGAGCGCTAATTATACTGACGTATCTGGAGGAATGTTCTCTGTACTGACACTCTTGGATGAATGTTCAATGTACTGACACTCTTGGATGAATGTTCACTGTACTGACACTCTTGGATGAATGTTCAATGTACTGACACTCTTGAATGAATGTTCAATGTACTGACACTCTTGAATGAATGTTCAATGTACTGACACTCTTGAATGAATGTTCAATGTACTGACACTCTTGAATGAATGTTCAATGTACTGACACTCTTGAATGAATGTTCAATGTACTGACACTCTTGAATGAATGTTCAATGTACTGACACTCTTGGATGAATGTTCAATGTACTGACACTCTTGAATGAATGTTCCCTGTACTGACATATTTGGATGCATTTTTATTGGGCTGATTTTGTAAAAGAAATTCCTTTGAGTGTTATTCACATTCAGTAGAGTTTATTCTCGTTCCTTCACATCATCTAGAAACCGCAATATATACGTTGTTTTATGCTATTATTATGATGATTATTTTAAATGAACTAAAAAAAATGGACATATTTCGATGCTATGAGATGAATATAATGAGAAATTTGAGAACTACAAAATAATGGCGAGAGAAAATACATTAAAAGAATTTGTATTTGCCATCACTTTTTGCTACTTTATTTATTTCCTGAATCAAATATTAAGGAATTTAATGAATTCATTTTGGCTCTAAGATGCACATTAATTTTATCTTATTTTTAAAAATCTATTTTTGTGCTTGCTTACTTTTGCTGTGTCATAAACTCAGATACAAAGGAAATAGCGGAAGTTACACCCGTGTTAGGCTACGTTAATAAACAACAGATCAAATGGTCTGGACATTTTATATGATCTTCAGGGGACAAGCCATCTCCAAGACCGCATTAACATTCAGGATAGAGGTGAAACGGCACAACTACAAGACGATGGAGCAGCGAAATATCAGAGTATGAGACAAACCACAGAGCGTTGACTGGTCAACTTAATTTCTTTAACATTCTTAAAGGCACTAGAAGTAAAAGTGAAAGTGAAATAAATTAAACCCGTTTCCTTTCTTCTTATTTTACTGAATTAAATAACTAAATGTTTGTTAATTTTTACTTCTATGCACTAGAGAATTTATAGCTTTTGATTTCATCTTTAAATTCCAGGGGGGGGGGATTGTATTATATCATCATTATCAAGAACCATGCATGCTGGCGTAGGTGATCATGTCTCTTCACAACTTTCGATCTTGACAGTTATTTCTCATTTCTGTTGATGACCTTCTTCCAAGCCATTCTCTAAAGCTGTCTGGTATCTGTTCTCTTTGCTTCCCTGTATCTCTTAGTCCTCAATTTCCCCAGTTTTCACAATATATTCCAGCTGATCCCTTCTCATTACATAGCCAAAAAATGATGATTGTTTCTTTCTAATTTTATTTTGGAAATTAGTTTGTTTTTTCCTTTGTCCTCTTCTAGAGCGTTTTCATTACTCTTAATAGCTGCTTATGGTATTCTCAACATTCTTCTGTCAAACCAAATTTCTACAGCCTCCATTAATTTTCTTGTCTTTCTTACATTATATAAGATCAGTTATCTTTCGAAGCTCTGCAAATATTCGTATGACTCTCCACTCTAGTATTCATTATCGAGTTTTCCACACCTCCCAAACTAACATTGCCGTGTTTAGTCAAGATCAGGCCTAGTTATGAAGTCACCTTAATGAACCACTCTCACGAGAGTAATGCGGTGAACATTTAACTACATATGTCAAAAACAGGTTGTGTTAGGGATAAAGAGCTGATGTACGAAAAAAGATGGTTATAGATAAGCACGTGACAGTGTTGACATGAGAAGCAAGTTGATGTTAACATGAGTTAACTACAGAGCATGGCGGATTTAAAGAATGGAATAAGTGATGGAGCAAGGGCGTGAATAGGCAGGAATGAACAGTGTAAATATCAAAACGGCAAATGCCACAACGTTGTAGCAATTATTTGAAAGATGTGGGTCGTTGAGGTTATGGTAAACGAGATTATTGAGTGAGCTGTTATAAAAAGAGGTATTGAGGACGTGTGAAATATAGAGAGGATGAAAAGAGGGGGAAGATATTTGTAAATGTGCAGTCAGAGGGAGTAAAGAAGGGACATAGGAGAAATAGGAGGGAAGGAACGGCGGTACGAAGAGGGTGGTGGGAAAAAGGCAATGGGTTGGGAATGCGACGAACGACATTACGAGATGTGAGACAGAAAAGAAGGAGAAAGATGAGACAAAGGAATGAGAAGAATAAAGAAGGAGAGTAGGAAAAGAGTAATATTGGGAAAAGAAGAGAGAGAGAGAGAGTGAGAGAGAGAATAGAAGAAATAGAGAGAGAGAGAGGGAGAGGGAGAACAAAGATGTTAGTGAAGTTGAATTCCTAATCGAGCCGTTTGTTTTGTGTGCCATTCTAGTATTTTTTTCCTCCTCTCTTTTCAAATGTTTTGTGTGAATGTACTGTCTACTATTTTCAAATATGTAAAAACAAAGGGGGCAATACAAAAAGGGAGCTCCTAAGAAACACCAGAAAGAAACAATCACAATTTCTCGAGAACATCATAAGAAGAGAAGGGTTGGAATGCTAGGTCACAACTGGTAAAATACAGGGAAAGAGAGAACAAGGACAACAAAGAGAGTAAATACTAGATAGCTTTGTCATGGCATGGAAAACAGTCAGCAACAGAATTGATACGATACGCTGTGGATAGAAGATTGTGGAAGGACATGATCGCCTACGCCAACCGATAAAGCACATGGCGATGATGATGAAAAACAAAGGGACAAATAACATATTTTAGTTTACCATTTTATTTCAAAAGTACCTTCATAATCGCTTTGGCATAAATTGCCTTTTTTCCCTTCTTTTAATGGCGGTGCTTCAGTACCGCCATTTTTAACTACAATGAAAAAAAACAGTAAAGTATTTTAAAATTAATACGACAAGAACATTTTAGAAAAATAGAATAACGAGTTAAAGACAATGTATATGAAGAAAGAAAAGTGATACCAAATCGGCCGTAGTTTCAATGAGAATACAGACATAAGTGTGCAAGGTGTTGGTTTTAGTTATAGTCACTGGAAGGCCCCGGTATCACCGCAACCGAATTAAAATCCGTAAATGCTCAACCGCCCGTGCCAGTGGAATCACCCGAATTAACATCTCTTCAAATATCCAAACAAAGAAATGCGGCATAATGCTTTTTAGCACCGACAGTGAACACGACTTAACTGTCCTTTGTCGTACGATATCGTTATTCATAGTAAAAGGTGTTGGTATATCTAATAAGAGAAACACGCTATTTTGTAATATCATTTAAAGAAAACTTAAGAAAGATAGTTTTTATCTAAAAAAAACTTAAAAACTTTCAAAGAAATTTACTTATCTACCAAGCAACCACACTTTCAAATGATGCTATTTGTTTATCCCTTTTAATGACCAAATAATTCTAATGATCAAAGTAGCTGCATATATAACATATATAAAGTGTTAGTGACATTATTTCACCGTAGTTGTTCACATCATTGGAGGTGATGAGAAGGCTACCTTCCTCGCTGCTGTTACTTTAGCTAAACTGAGCCAGGTATTCATTCTTTGTTCAGCTGAGTAGACTCTACTCTCGATCCCTGGTTTCTATATCGTCAAGATACATGTAACACATTATAAAAAGATAAATAATATATAGAGATTTTAGAGAACAGAGATATGATAGAAGAGAGATTTCAAAATAGAGAGCTATAACAGAAGAGAGATACCATAGAAGAAATATATCATATAAGAGTAATATAAAAGAGAAATATCCTAAATGAGAGATATAAAGGAATGCTTCTCTTCAGTCATTTAATCCAGCAACACTCAGAACCATTGGGACCAGATCGATAACTCTGTCAACGTCCTCAACTTTGTTTCCTCTTTGTAACAGATCGTTACGAACACATCATTTCATTTAGAAAATACAGAAAGTCAGAAATGGAGTAGCAGAAAAATAACATCTGTGGCACAAATTCTGAATCCTGGCCAGAAACAAAAATTAACAATGTGAACATAGAACATGGCTGCCAGTAAACAGCAACATCCCGCAACAAACATAAACAATAATATGCAACAACATAAAAGGAAGAAAAAATGAAACGCTTAAATATGGATGAGTAAAATATCAAACGGGGAACACAATACTATATATTAAGCAAACTGTTTAGCCATGCCAATAGCATTTTGTTTAAAACTATCGATGTGCATCAACATGCACAAAACTGGAACAAGAAAATAGTATAATTGGTAATACATTGTTTCAATTAATAACAATAATTATTGAGTAATTACTACAAACAAAAAAATGACACGAGCGTAATACCGACTCATCATCATCAAGTACCGGGCCTACTGGCGTAGGTGATCATGTCTATCCACAATTTTCGATCTCGGCAGCTATTTATAATTTCTGTTGTTGACCTTCTGCCAAGCCATTCTCTTAAGCTGTCTGTTATTTTTTCTCTTTGCTTCCCTCTATCTCTTCGTCCCTCAATTTTTCCAGTTGTTACAATATATTCCAGTTGTTCTCTTCTCATGACATGGTCAAAAAATTATGGTTGTTTCTTCCTAATATTGGAAATTAGCTCTCTTTTTGCTTTGACCTCTCTCAGAACATCTTCATTACTCTTCTTAGCTGTCCATGGTACTCTCAACATTCTTCTGTAAAACCACATTTCTACAGACTCGAATGATTTCTTGTCTGTTATCCTATTGTCCATGATTCGCATCCATATGTTAAGACTGGTTCTACATAACATTTAAGAACGCTTTTTCTTGCTTCTATTGTCAAAAATGGATTGCATAGTATCTTCCTCATTTTTTGGAAAGCTGCTTTTGTCTGAGCCATTCTGCATCTCACCTCTTTTGTGCATCTTCCGTCTGAGGTTAACAAATTTCCCAAATATTTAAATTCATTTACCTGTTTTAATATTGTTCCACTAGTCTTTATTTTGCACTGAGGTGATGTCTTTTTCTTTGTTGTTACCATTACCTCTGTCTTTTTGCTATTAAGGCTGAGTCCTTTATTTTTGCTTTCTTTCAATATAATGTCCAACATTTCTTGTAACTCATTTTCACTCTTAGAGATTAAGACTGCATCATCAGCATACCTTAGATTATTTATATTAAGACCTCCAATTGTTATTCCAGGCATGTCCTTTGTGGATTTTAAAATAATCTCACTATAAATATTAAACAAATCTGATGACAGCACACAACCTTGTCTAACGCCCTGTTTTATTTGTTGAAACATTCCCAATTGGTTTCCATTCTTATGGCCGCTGTTTGTTGCCAGTACAAGTACTTTATTCATCTTAGATCTTTGCTGTCTACGTTTATGCTTTCTAAAATTTTGATTATTTCTTGGTTGCTTCACTTTGTTAAATGCCTTGGTGTAATCTATGAAACACAGGTATAGATCTGTTTTCACCTCTATGGCTCTTTCTACTAAAGGTCTTATGATATAAATGGCATAGCTTGTTCCTTTATCTCTAACAAAACTACACTGTTCATCGCTAATTTCTGGACTGATTTTGTTTTGCACTCTTCGCATGATGATTCTTAGTAATATCTTAGTCATATGACTCATAAGGCTTATTGTGCGATGATCATCGTATTCAATTGCACCAGATTTCTTTGGTAGGGCTATGAATATTGATTTGAGCATGTCGTCTGGTATATATCCGCTGTTGTAGATATCATTCAATATTTTTGTTATTATATGCTATTCCAAAATCACCCATGGCTTCAATCTCTTCTTTAGTTATATTATCTGGTCCAGCAGCTTTGCCTGCTTTATTATTGCGCAAGGCATCTTCCACTTCTTCTCTGAGTATTTCTTGTCCGTCTCCATTATCCATTATATTTACTTTCGTTCGTTCATCATTATAAAGATCTTTAATGTATTCTGTCCATCGTTCCTTATGTTTTCTTGATCAATCAACACTTCTCCTTTCTTTGATTTCAGACATCCATTTTTTATTGTGTTTTTCCTTCCTGTTAATTCCTCAATTTGTTTGTATATAGCTTTAGTATCTCCATTTTGTTGCATTTCAATCGTTTTGCTTCTCTCTTTTAGCCATGCTTCTTTTGCTTCATTGCATTTTACTACAATTTCTTTATTTACTCTCTTATACTCATCTTTATTTTCTTTATTTCTTCTACTTGTACCCATTAGCTGCAAAATGCCATCATTTTCATGTAATACCGACTACATTACACCTGAAATCATATGCCGAAGGTCTGTAGTAATTATGGTCACTAACACCATATTCCCTATACCACACTGGGCGTGACGGGACTCTTTACTTTTTTACTCTACTACAAACAAACAAAAGCAGATAGAAAGAATGCGAAGGGGGAGAAGGAGGCTATAGTGATGGCGATCAAGACACACACAAAAAAAGAGAGAAAAATATTAAACACAACTTCTTTGCAATCTACTATGTTATTTCAAACACAGTCTTTACTTATGTTCAGCTGAATGGAAAGAGACATAACAAATATAAGTATTAACAAAGTTTGTACGAAAATGCAAACAGGAAGAAATAACATTTTGACGCTGGTGTTTCCCCAAACATGATTACTGTCTGAGGCATCCAGGACGAAGCTTGTTGGAAATAATACACGTGGAAATATAGGAGTGGCTTTATATTAGTTTGATTGTTGTTCTACACGAAATCTCGGAAACCAAATTAAGTGTAGGCAGTTAAGTGGAGTTATGGAATTGGATGTCCGGCTAGAGTGTTGTTGATTGATGAACGTTGGTATGTGTACCCAGTGGTATTCTGTGTGGTCCTGTGCGAAAACACATATACGTTGTGAAGGTGATACATTTTAGTGATGATTTTGCAATATAATATTTTAAGATTTCGATGCAATTCTGTTCTGTTTGAATGTAGGATACAATCGGCGTCTATAAAGGTATGTATGATTGTTGAACAGTACAGTGATTAAGTTGGTGTCCTCAAAATGACAAAACGAGTTTTTTTATTTATTTTATTTTGTTAGGGGGGGGGGGTGAGGTTCTGGTGGTGAGGGGGTTGGATCATATACTTGGGACAGAAACGTTGCATTGCAGCCGTGATGTAAATTGTGATAAACGTAGAAAGATTTTGTTTGAAATTGATATAAGCGCTACAAGAAGAAGTACAACAACCAACAATTTATAAATATACACGTCGTTTATTTGTTACATTAGTTGAACATGTCATAATTGAATGGAAAAAAAAAACAACGAAAAATCGTGGTACCGGCGACTGCTGAAAAGAGAATGAAACGGGCGTAAACTGGTCTTATGTTCATGTTTTACAGTGAGCGGCGATATTTACACATTTTAGTCATACACTTTCGAGTTTCAGCACAACATATTTATGATAGAGAATGTGTCCCACCTATACACTCCTGCTCATATCACCTCTACACTCCTGCTCATATCACATCAACACTCCTGCTCATATCACCTCTACACTCCTGCTCATATCACCTCTACACTCCTGCTCATATCACCTCTACACTCCTGCTCATATCACATCAACACTCCTGCTCATATCACCTCTACACTCCTGCTCATATCACCTCTACACTCCTGCTCATATCACATCAACACTCCTGCTCATATCACCTCTACACTCCTGCTCATATCACCTCTACACTCCTGCTCATATCACATCAACACTCCTGCTCATATCACCTCTACACTCCTGCTCATATCACCTCTATACTCCTGCTCATAACACCTCTATACTCCTGCTAAAACAAAACGGGTTCGGATGATTCCCCCAAGCCCTTTCCGAAGGTTGAATCTTGATCAGCTGTGACTGGACCAAGCAGTGGCGTGTAACGTACACTCCTACAAGGGGTTGGTGACAGCTTTACAAAGAGGAACACATCAGAGTAATGACGTTTCAGCATTCCTGCGGCATTTATCAGAAAAGGAGAACAACACAAGCGAACAACGAAATAAAGATAAACTCTACCACCACTAGAATGAGCAAACTGGTAAATCAAGGAAAAATAGAAAGAGGGGTAAGAGATAAAATGATAAAACGGAAGGGACGTTTGCTACATTTCGGAGGATACAAATTGATAATATGTAAAAATTAGTAAGCTATAGTATATATAAAATTAAATTGAGACTAAATTGAGGCAAGATCCAAAAGCTTCCAGCGAGTAGATGATTGTGAATCAAATGGGATGAGACACGTGATAGGGAGGGGGGAAGACTCAGTCGAGAAGTCGGATGAGATTGGAAGGTGATAGAATGAGGTGTGATAGACAGTCAAAAATGCCACATGTAACATCAATAGATAGAGAAGTGTGTACTATGGAGTGAACACGAGCAAATATAGCCAGACGAGACTCGGTAAACCAGGTGATAAAGGAGGTGTAATAGGGAGATTATGAATGACTGCGGTAAACATATGGTGTGATATGCAAGGAGGTATAGGATGGTAGAATGTCATACAGGAGTAGTGTAAAAGCAACTATATGGAAATGAATACAAAAGAAAAAAGGGGGAGAGTAAAGTAGAACTGGAATATAAAGTGCAGAATATGTATTGATAGAATGAAAAATATAAATGAAGAAGAGACAAACAGAGAGAGAGAGAGAGAGGACATTCTAAGAGAGTCACTGACTGCCTTTAGCTCATTTATTGCCTATGCCTTCAGCTGTTAATAAAACCTAGAACATAACGATCCAGCGCTAGTGCAGATGACATTGACAGAGAATAACAAGAACATAACAAGATACAACACGTAATTCTCAGGAATAATGGAGTATTTTAACGGCTGAGCCATCAAACTCAGACACCGGCGCACCAAAGTAATTATATAGGGGAAGATTGTAAATAAATCATTATGTTGATGACTACAAAGGCATACAAGGGAATTGATATATCAGATAGATGGACAAATTATTATCAATATCCCAATATTTTGAGTATAACAATGAGTAACACGATATCAACCCATGACTAAAATTGTGTTGGCTTTAATTTTAATAAACGCGTACACATTGGTATTGCTTTGAAAGTCACGCCATGCTATTTCACAATCATTTGCAGGAAATACTCCATAATCCCATACATCATGACAACACTTAGGAGTCAGAGACTAATGTGGCTGGGTCATGTAAGAATATTAGCAAACAATCGCATACACAAAGAGTTATAATATGGTGAATTTATGGACGGAAAGAGACCAAAGGGCAGACCAGCCCTGAGATACGAGGATGCTTGCAGGGCTTTCTTGAGGGAAATCTCTATCAGCGAAAGAAACTTGGAGGATCTGGCTATAGATCGTAGCATATGGAGAAACAATATTTTAAAAAGAAACGGTACGGTAACATTCAAGGCAGCGTTGATGTTAAATTCATAAGACAAAAGTGGCAGGAGAAAGGAGACGCGAACAGTAGCCACGAATACATCTTGTTCATTCTGTGGTAGAATATGTTTATCTAATATTGGCAGATTCAGCCACGAGAGAAGATGTTCAGCAAAAACAGTATCCAGCATAAGACACTAATATTTTATTAAACTACTGACTTATCATGATTGCTTACTACCTACCATCTGTCAAGACGACAAACAGAAAATATACAGGAAATATTTTATAAAGCGCTTGCAAAAGTAGGCAATCTGGTCATCAGAAGTAGCCCATCAGTTGAACAAGTGCTTCGGTCAATAAATCTACTTCAATCGGCTGTAGGCACTTTTGGATCTAATTAATCTTTATAATCATCTTCGTAAACCAGATTCTGTTACACTGTGTCTTACGCTGTACAATGTTGATTTTGATTTAACCTTCATGCAAGGCAGCAGTTTTTACAGTCAGACTGTTCCAGGAAAACCGTCTTAGGAGACCAACCGTACTCTTGCTCAATATGGTGCATTTCAAGTGTACTTCTTTGATGTGAATTTTCCTTTGGGACCAGCACCAGTTATCTTCTCTATCTTCCGACTCATTCCTAATAAGAACGTTCAGGAAACTACAGGAACGATCAGTCTACGGTCTTGACGTCATTAGGTGGGAAATGTTGAACACCCATGAGTTTGCTGTAAGTGTGGCACGGTCGATTTCTTTCACGTATAATCAATAATAAGACATCACAATAGACAATACTCTGAGAGTTGTCTTAATGATGAAGGCCACTTACCGTATCGTTGGTAGTCTATTGTGGTACCTTATACTTCGTAGAACTGTTATTTAGTGCCTCGCCCACTTCGGAATTAACAGTCTTTGAAAATGCGAGCCTATGTTTATTTTTGGATAGAGAAATGGTAGGACATGACACCGAATCAAAACACTACGTAACTGAAGCTTGGAAATACCATTTTTCCCTAAGTACCATGAATTGTCGAAATCTAATTAAATATGCATGTTCTGCCCATGATTAGCAGTCTACTACATGAGCAAACAATGTCAAACGTTAAAACAACAATTCGCGTAGTCTCTTGATAGTAGGACACGATACAATTTCATATGTTGGTGGCAGTAAATAGATACAAAGTCACAACGTATTTCACAGTTTTGGAATGAAGGAAAAGAAACATTTTCCAAAATTTCTAAAACTTTGAACATTCCTGAGCGGACTGTCTACAGAATTGTGAGCAATTTAGAAACATATAATGTAATAGAGCGGAAAGAAGATAGTGAAAGATGAGGCCAAGAAATGTGGATGGTGAGGACCATTAGTGTTTCGCCCGTTTCTTTTTGCAGAAAACATAGAGGAGTACATTATCGAGACAGGGAACACAGGATTATATATAGTTTCTGTTAACCAGGAGCTATGCATGATGAATAATTACACCCAACAAAATGGTAATTTGGTCACTGTTATTCACAGAGAAACAAACAGATGTGCTTGCTGTAATGTCACGAACACCGACATTTGTCTTGGGACACTGTGATTGTTTTGTTCAGAGAAATATTCTGTTTGGTTTTACTATGCTCAAGTAATAAATATATAAATCATCATCATCAAGTACCGGGCCTGCTGGCGTAGGTGATCATGTTTCACCACAACTTTCAATCTCGGCAGCTATTTATCATTTCTGTTGTTGACCTTCTGCCAAGCCATTCTTTTAAGCTGTCTGTTATTTTCTCTTTGTTATTTTTTTCTCTTTGTTTCCCTCTATCTCTTCGTCCCTCAATTTTTCCAGTTGTTACAATATATTCCAGTTGTTCTCTTCTCATTACATGGCCAAAAAATTATGATTGTTTCTTCCTAATATTGGAAATTAGCTCTCTTTTTGCTTTGACCTCTCTTAGAACATCTCCATTACTCTTCTTAGCTATCCATAGTACTCTCAACATTCTTCTGTAAAACCACATTTCTACAGACTCCAGTGATTTTCATGTCTGTTGTCCAATAGTCCATGATTCGCATCCATATGTTAAGACTGGTTCTACATAACATTTAAGAACTCTTTTTCTTGTTTCTATTGTCAAAAATGGATTCCATAGTATCTTCCTCATTTTTTGGAAAGCTGCTTTTGCCTGAGCCATTCTGCATCTCACCTCTTTTGTACATTTTCCGTCTGTGGTTAACAAAGTTCCCAAATATTTAAATTCATTTACCTGTTTTAATATTGTTCCACTAGTCTTTATTTTGCACAGAGGTGATGTCTTTTTCTTAGGTGTTACTATTACCTCTGTCTTTTTGCTATTAAGGCTGAGTCCTTTATTTTTGCTTTCTTTCACTATAATGTCCAACATTTCTTGTAACTCATTTTCACTCTTAGCGATTAAGACTGTATCATCAGCATACCTTAGATTATTTATATTATGACCTCCAATTGTTATTCCAGACATGCCCCTTATGGATCTTAAAGTAATCTCACTATAAATATTAAACAAATCTGGTGACAGCACACAATCTTGTCTAACACCCTGTTTTATTTGTTGAAACATTCCCAATTGGTTTCCAGTTCTTATGGCCGCTGTTTGTTGCCAGTACTTGTACTTTATTATTCTTAGATCTTTGCTGTCTACGTTTATGCTTTCTAAAATGTTGATTATTTCTTTGTGCTTTACTTTGTCAAATGCCTTGGTATAATCTATGAAACATAGGTATAGATCTGTTTTCACCTCTATGGCTCTTTCTACTAAAGATGTTATGATATAAATGGCATTGCATATTCCTTATATATATATATATATATATATATATATATATATTAATACATATATTATATATACATATATATATTATATATAATACATATATGTATGTGTGTGTAAAGTACAAGTATAAATAAATACGAATGTAAGTCATGATCGGTCTGCACAGACTAGTCTTGCTCACTTCTACTGGCGTGTGTTACTTTTAATAAAGCGCTTTTAATGCAATAAAGAGTGATAGTATGGAAAAGTATCAGTTGTAGACTGAATGGAGACCATCACAAATTAAATTAAACATATTTTGAACATCAGTTCCACTTAAAGTGCTGTCAAACCTGTCTTTGAGTTTACTCAGACTGAGGTGTAAGCGCGGCAGACATTTCTTCATTCTGTCTGCTGCAATCACGGCTCCGCAGTAACAGTCTTGTCAGTAAAATTGCAATGTAAGATCTAGGCTAAAACAATTGACCCAACTGTATCATTGAACAGTGTCTACATTATTAATACCGAATGATTCGAGTTTGAACTCCACTGGGATTTTAGAGTCACATGGCTATCTTTTTTTATAATAAACTTCTGTCTCTTAGCCTCATGTTGTTTTAGTTGTAGGGAAAAAAAAACGCAAAAAAACTGTTTCATTTAAATTTTCAAAAAAAATAATTCTTGTTCTGATTTGTTTGTTTCCTTCCTCATTTGCCTCTCAGCGTCGATAGGGAAACGATAGTCTGCATTATCTTTGCTCTTTGTTTGGCCTATATACGAACAGTACTCTTCTGTCTTCTCCATTTGTCAGCTATTGCAATGCTGCTATTATTAATATTACAATAATCTAAGCTACGACACTGAATTAAAAGCTGTGAAACTATGTTCATCTTAAATTAATTTAGTTTAATCGACAGGCCATCATCATGACACATGAGACTAATCCATAAGTGCTCAGATCTCCTCCGAAGTATATCCCTCAAATTGTCGCGACTAACACCGGAATTGTGTTGGTTGAGGAGTCTTTGAATTCCAGCGTAGCGCTCTGGTCTGGCATCTCCCACCTTGACACGATATTTGTGCAGTCTGTTCATGGCTGCAGATCCTGAGTCATTATTTTAGTCGCTTTTTCGACCAGCGCCGCTGTCAGCCTGCAGAATGTCAGAGCAGTCCATTACCTTTTCGCAATTAACCTCAGCCAAATCTGTCAGCCCCCTCATTACCTCTTACACCCGCAACCCTGGCAGGAAAATGAAGCAGATCTTTCTCAAAATAAAAGATCTCGCAAGAGAACATAACCACTACCATCGCGTCCAGCCACTTACGATCTTTCTGAGCATACGCATTGAGGTACTGAGGAACATACGTGTGTACTTCTGTGCTTCTCAAGCCATACTGATGCGTTAGTGACAGCCATAATTTCCATGGTTAAATTACTTGTAGTCAATGTGAAAGCAACACTGTCATCCTTCACAGTTCTGCCTCCAATACTATCTGTGAAAGCAATACTGTCTTCCTTCACAGTTCTGTCTCCAATACTATCTGTGAAAGCACACGAGCCCCGTACGTGCCGAATAACAGCTCCATCTGTGTAAATGTCAGCTCTACTAACAAAAAAGTTTAGAAAATCAAGGCCTGCATCTCTGCTTCAAAGACCAGTGGGTTGTATTGTTTACATTATCTGCCCAGTGAGAGGCGAAATGACGAACTATACTATCCTGGCACTCGTACCCATTCTTCCCAAGGTTCTATGTCCTCGATTGAACACACCTGCTAACAATATCCACAGCCTTACCATTCCATGATTTTCTCTGTTTAACTCGCTGCTGATTGTAGCCATAAATTCATGGTATAACGGCTGGTTTGGGTCTGCACTGATTCGAAGGTAGGCACATGCTCGGAAACGTTTTATTCTGTCTGCGATGACAAAGGATGATGCGTATTGCCTCATTTTGTATCCTTTCTAACCATTATATTTACGTATTGTTGAGAGTCAGGATCGCCAGCGCATACTCAATCACAGACAGTAGCAGCCTCTAGATTACTAGAACAAGATGAAACTGCACAATTTGTGCTGCTTCTATGACTCTTATTGCAGGTGGGTCCTTTCTGGCTTTCAATACCACCTCGTCTACATTGTTAGTAAAAGCAAGGCTCCGATCAAACCAGATCATAGAGTATCTCATTGCATGAGTTCTCTCCACAACCTCTAAACACAGTTTCACATTTGGCGTTAACTTGTTGACAATGACATTATTCAATGAAAGTCAATCACCTTCGTCTTTGTTCGATAGACAAGTTTTGTTGCCTCCCCACACCACACAATGGTTCGATCAAGATCTGTCTGAAGGTCCCCCCACAACACACAATGGTTCGATCAAGATCTGTCTGAAGGTTCCCCCACACCACACAATGGTTCGATCAAGATCTGTCTGAAGGTTCCCCCACACCACACAATGGTTCGATCAAGATCTGTCTGAAGGTTCCCCCACACCACACAATGGTTCGATCAAGATCTGTCTGAAGGTTCCCCCACACCACACAATGGTTCGATCAAGATCTGTCTGAAGGTTCCCCCACACCACACAATGGTTCGATCAAGATCTGTCTGAAGGTTCCCCCACACCACACAATGGTTCGATCAAGATCTGTCTGAAGGTTCCCCCACACCACACAATGGTTCGATCAAGATCTGTCTGAAGGTTCCCCCACACCACACAATGGTTCGATCAAGATCTGTCTGAAGGTCCCCCACACCACACAATGGTTCGATCAAGATCTGTCTGAAGGTTCCCCCACAACACTCTCTCTATCACTGCCCTTGCGATATGACAAAATGTCAACAGCGTGAGATAAAGTTCTGCCTTACCCTCAGATTTGTTCGCTTGTGACTCTTACTGTGTAGACGTTGATCAACATTAGAGATAATGCTGAACCCTCTGGAAGGTTGGGCGGGGTGAATTATCTCTGATTCGTAGGTCCAAGTACCACATTTAGATACCACCTTTCATTGGAAGATGGCCGTGAAATCCAATTGAGTAGGACATAACTGATCCTGAATTCAAGAAGCTGAGACATCAGGAAATCCAAAGATACTTAATTGTATGCATCCTCAAGGTCAATTGCAGCAGGTAAGGTCCCAATGCCTGCATGGAAGCCTTCATGAACATCGGGGCAAAAGATAACAGCATTACCCAAGTATCTCTGTTTAGGCGGTACCCTCTTAGTGTAGGTGGAAGAAGACGCTGTCTTTGCAGCTGGTAGGTTAATTTCCTAGCAATTATTTTCTCCAATAATTTGCTCGTCGTGTTTTGTTTTGTAATTATGCGATAGCCTTGTATGTTCGTATGGTATTTGCCTGACTTTGCGGGCTCCGGAGCGTTCAGCAAACTGCTGTTATAGATATTTGATATTTCAATCAAATCATTATCACACAATTCGCCAATGTCCTCATACCGAATTCCATCTAGACCCAGAGGACCGTTTTTTTTTTTGCACGCTTTAACGTGTGTTAACGTCAATTCATCTCAATAGATGCTGAAAACCTAACAATAAATGGTGTAAACTTATCTTTGCATATCGATCATTCCCTGGGAGTCCGTGAATACATTCTCCTACCACTTCAAGGTTGTCATGTTCTACATATTTCCATTATAATAAAGAGGAGACCTCTAACAAAAGGCAGAAAAAGGCCTCTTTTGTCTTCCCCTACAACATTTATAGACATGAACGTAACTGTATGGGAAAAGCTTGTCAGATTTTGCTGAAGCAGTAATTAAACTTACAATATTTTCATCAAACATCTGTAGAGATATTTATGAGAAGATATGATCACCAGCTGGCACAATACTTGATGATGATGAAAGCGATGAGAGTAAGGGAACCTCTTCAGCATACACCCTTAGATGTCATTGTTGATTAGTTCGATTTTATTATATTGAGACTTATCAACACCAGACGAATCCGACGTCCAGGACAGCAATCAAGAACAAGGTCCAGTCTTAGAAGCTTTCTTCTTGCATGTTTGGGTAAACTACTTTTGAGTAGTTGGAGTAAAATGTTTTTCTGTACTTGGGGTAAGCTGCTTTGTCCTGTCGTTTGTTTAAACATTATCTTTGGAGACAATTTTTTTGGGTGCGTTTTGTCTTTGTAAACTGTAGTTTGTATTTGGTGTATACTGTATTTTTGTCGTTGGTGTATACTGTATTTTTGTCGTTGGTGTATACTGTATTTTTGTCGTTGGTGTATACTGTATTTTTGTCGTTGGTGTATACTGTATTTTTGTCGTTGGTGTATACTGTATTTTTGTCGTTAGTGTATACTGTATTTTTGTCCCTGGGTGAATTGTATTTTGTTGTCGTTGGGTGAACTGTTTTTGTCGTTCGATGAATTGTTTTTATCGTCGGAAGAACTGCTATTGTCGTTGGGTGAACTGATTTTATTGTTCGAGGAATTGTTTCTGTTGTTGTAATAAACTATTTTTGTTTGTCGTTGGGTGAACTGATTTTATTGTTCGAGGAATTGTTTCTGTTGTTGTAATAAACTATTTTTGTTTGTCGTTGGGTGAACTGATTTTATTGTTGGAGGAATTGTTTCTGTTGTTGTAATAAACTATTTTTGTTTGTCGTTGGGTGAACTGATTTTATTGTTGGAGGAATTGTTTCTGTTGTTGTAATAAACTATTTTTGTTTGTCGTTGGGTGAACTGATTTTATTGTTGGAGGAATTGTTTCTGTTGTTGTAATAAACTATTTTTGTTTGTCGTTGGGTGAACTGATTTTATTGTTGGAGGAATTGTTTCTGTTGTTGTAATAAACTATTTTTGTTTGTCGTTATAGTAAATGTTTTTTCTTGTCGTTGCGGCAAATAGTTCTTGTGTGGGTAAACTTCTTATCGTTGGGGTAAATTGTTTTACTTTTTCCGTTGAGGTACAACGCAATTGCAAGTACATCATCGAGATGTGAATTGTTTTCACGTTTGCATGGGTTTTGATTAGAGCTCTTTTTGCTGTATTTCTAATTCTGCGAGCGAGGCATCTAATTCTTTAAGAGCTGAATTGTCTAGAGATGTCGATGAATATGCGAATCAAGGATTATGTGGTCCTGAAATCTTGGCTCAGCCTCTATAATTCTCCTATACTTTTGAGAATTACATGCTTCGTGTTTTATATGTTTTCTGTGCCAGTTATATCTGCGCTTGAGCACATGATTTTCATATTGCTGTTTTTATTAAAGGGTATGATGACACGAGACGGAAACCTCTTCTTTATAACGGATCAATTTTTTTCTGTGCGTCGGGAACAAATGACACATAAGACGGTCTTCATTGTTTTATTTTCCCTACATTTTCTTCTGCAGGCCGGACTTTTTCCTGCAGGTTGTTAAGGATAATACAATTGCTGCTTACATACTCGAGATTTAACTCAATAGCTTCGTTATCGCTGTGGACAGTATTTCTGTGACCCAGTCAACACCGCTGAGTTTGAATGAGCTGAAAGCAATTAGCCACTCATAACTGAATGCAGTTAGCGATTCATAACTGAAAGCAGTAAGCGACTCATAACTGAAAGCAGCTAGCGACTGATAGCAGAAAGCCTTTAGTGACTCATAATTGAAAGCATTTAGCGACCCATAGCTGAAAGCAGCTAGCCACTCATAACTGAAAACAGCTAGCGACTCATACCTGAAAGCAGCTCGCGACTGATAACTGAAAGCAGTTAGTGACTCATAAGTGAAAACAGTTAGCGACTCATAACTGAAAGCTAGTGTTAGGATATGTTAACGACAGCTGATCAAGATTTTGTTCAATTATTTCTACAAGACTAAAGAAACAACTTAATCAGTTTTGATAAGCGAATAGTGATGACGAAATGAAACAAATCCAGCTATCAAGAAGACAGATGCGAAGTATCAAAGGGCACAGATATCACATCGCATCTTGCTGTAGGTCTATGTCAGGGGAAGTGAGAGGGATAGTTCATCGGGTGCTATATGGACCCAATTCTGACCTGTGGAAGTGAGTCGTGGACAGTGGACAGGCAAGTGAAAAGACGATTGGAGGCCACAGAGATGCGATTTCTTCGGTAAATGTTGATGGTTCCTTGGGCAGCTGGAAAGATAAGTGGGAAAATTCTCAGGGGGGAGAAAACGGGGAGGGAGCTCCCAGAAAACAGCAGAAAGCAAAGGTAAACATTTTCTGGGCGCACCATAAGAAGATGAGCATTGAATACTTGGTTACAGCTGGCAAAATACAAGGAAAGAGAGATCGCGGACGACAAAGGGAGAAAAAACTGAAAGGCTTGGTTTCATGGCATGGAAAACAGTCAACTACAGAAATGATACGATGCACTGTAGATAGAGGATAGTGGAAGGACATGATCGCCTACGCCAACCGGTATGGCATATTATGATGATGATGATGATCTTGCTATAAAATATGACACACATAAGCTTTCTCACATGTCACGTTCTTCTTTCAAAAGTGGTATTAGAAGTCATCGAGGTAGTCTGACAAAAATGTGCAATGGCACGTGAGTGCAAGAAATACAGATCAGTCTTGCAGATACTGCTGCTATGAAGAAAGGACCATCAAGAGAAATTGCTGATATTCTAAACACCAAAGGGAAGCTGAACGATTCAAGTAAAGATGGTAAATCTGCGACTGTGATCAGACTGATAAAACAGCAAATTAAACGAAGAGACGCCAAACAAACAACGCTACCAGTAAACCAACATTTTACAATCGATGTTGTTAATGGCAACATGAAGAGGAGTATACTAGAGCAGGAGACTGTTGGATTAGTCCGACGTGGGATGAGGATGATCAAATGACCAAATAACTAATGAACTCATTGCCGGCGATAAGATCATCTATAGTCGACGCTAACACCAAAGAACATTTTCCTAATTCTAATTTGAGTTTGTTTTCTCCAATAAATATTAATATGTCGAATATAAAGCAACTTATCTGGTTGGTGGTTGGTTGCGTTCGCCCGATGACTAAAGTATTCTAGAGGATCGTGGTAGACTAGAATATCCCCCTTCATCATCCGCCCTTACAAGGACGTTGTGGATTTGTCTGCGTTGTGTTGGGGTTTGCAGTATAACTGTTATATTTGCGCTTTTCGACCCAACACATCCGACTTCGGCACGACATTTTTGAGTACCGGGTTGTCTTCCCTCTTCGATCCCTGCGCGCTTGGCCAGACTAGACAGGTTAGTCTGTTACTGGAGGCACCACGGAGAGGTGGAGCAGGTTCTGGATGGTTTTGGTTCACCGATCCTGGCGCAAGCCATCCGCTGTGGGTCGCTGACAACTTTCATCTCTGGTGCAGGAAGGCGCGTCTTCGTCTCCTGCAACTTATCTAAAAGTAAATGCTTCAAGGAACATTGAGTGAAGAGCAGTATACGTTTTTTGTTTCCATATTGAGTGGTCGGTAGATTAAAACTAATGTGTATCTACTGCTACCGACAAGATTGAAAAAGCCCAGTAACCTCTATGTATAATCTCTGATAGATAGAAAACATAACTCATGGCGTGTAAAAAAATATATTATTATTCTCTAAACATTAATGAATCAAAATTATGAATTATTGATGTCTGATTTATAGTATATGATTAACTTTGACGGACTGGCACTCGTATTTAATATTGTGTGACCAAAGCCTAAGGGAAACCAAATATTGGGACAGCTATCCCCTACACTTCAACACAAAGCAATACCAATTACCACCTAGAAACATCTTATATAGAGTATAGTCAATCCAAAATTGTGCTACCAATACCAAACATGGTCACATGAGTCTAACCATAAAAAGAAAACTTGTCACCACAGTGGTGCTATGTCTCAGAAAACTATTAGAAGTAACCAGAAAAGACAGTATCAGGAATGTTATTATAAGAAAAAGAGAAGGCATTGAACCAATCATAAGCTACATACAGAAGCAAACAGATAAACTGGTTTGCCCATCTAGAAAGAATGTTGTGTGAGTCCTTGCCATACAAGAGATATATATATAAGAGGCAGACTCAATGTCAGATGGACAGACAACATGAACGAAACGCTATAACATCAAGTGACAATGGTGAAGCTGCCAAAGGTGAATAAAAGGCGAGAACCAGAACTTTACGATTTAACAACACGTAATTGTCATGTCGGAGTCTAGGTGGCTAAGTGGTTAGTCTGCTCGCTTCCTGACCAGAAGGGAGCGGGTTCGATCCCCAGCAATCGCGGATTTTTTTTTTTTGACTGACAAAGCTCCGGGCTTCACCCATCCTCTAAAAATTGGTACCAGAGATTTTTCTGGGAAGTAAAGGCGGCCTGGTGTGATACCGACCATATCACCCAAAAATGTGTCGTGGTCATATATAAAAATGGTCACTAACACTATATTCCACATACGCCTAGCAAGGCGTGGAGGGAACCGTTACTTTTGATCGTCATGTCAATGCGTTAAAAGTTAATATTTACTGGCCGATATGTTTAAGGGTTAACTTTGGTTGGATGATCTGTTAAAGGTTAACTTTGCTTGGAAAACTTTAGTTGGACAATATGTTTAAAATTAAAAATTGACTAGCCGATAAGTTAAAGGGTTGACGTTGACCCGTCCATAATTTTACACTTTAAGAGTTATCTTTTAGTGGTCGATACGTCTGCAGCTCTATGGTAAGCTTTGACTAGTCGACGGGTCTGTAGTTCTAGAGTTCATTGGCCGAATTTCCGTAAACAGATTCGGTTATTTTGACCTTCTAAAGTCTGCTGGTTTTATAATACCATCTACATCTCCCAATTGTGTAATTATCTACAAAATGATATCTATGGGGAAATATCAGATATGCTCGTTTAGTCTAGGACTTGGAACTAAACTTATTTGTTCATTTTTTTTACAGTACGGTATATTTTACAACAATTACTCGTTGGATCCAGCTTCAGTGCCAACTTTTTTTCTTACTTTGCGTTATCCATTTTTTTTCCGTTTGCGCTATAATTCAGCAACACCTTAATTTTTTACTACCTTCTCATTTATTTTTCCTCATTTTTTTCTTCATTTTTTTTCTCTTCATCTTCTTCATAATAATCTTTAGGAGGAAAGGCTCCTGACAACAACAGAGCTGGAAGCTGCCCGCGACTCAAAGCTGATGAGTTCCGCCAGTATCGGGGAAACTAGAACCAAACATACCCAACTCTAACTCTTCGCAGTACCTCTACAGTCAGCTTAACTAGCCTGGCCACGTAGGGATCGTAGAGGAATGACACTCATCTGGTACTCAAAAATAGCTTTCTGAAGTCGGATGTGTTGGACCGAAAGGCACAAGAAACTCCAACACAACGCACCAACATCCACTTAATGACCTTTAAAGGGCGGCTGATGAAGAAAGCTAGTTTTTCTTTCATTAGTTATCGCGTACACGCCAAAAAGAAAAAAAAAAAAAAGATTATCATCAAGTGCCATACCGGTTGGCGTGGCGATCATGTCTTTCCACAATTCTCTACCTTCAATGCATTGTATTAGGTAAAAATAAAGTACGAGACCTGAATCGGTGACTTAGCACACGAGTTGCCACTCATATGTGTTCGGCCGCCTATCCGGAAGTGTTCGGAGAAGCTGAGTATTCAAGCATCGAAATTCGAGGCGGCACATTCCTCTCCTCCCCAGAGTATTACCCTGGTACCCATTTCTGCCAGCGTCTGGGTCGATCGCGGAGGTATCTTTTTATTCCAACCACGAGTACAGCGCACACTGCTTCCAGAGGGAATCGAACACGTGTTGTCCGAACGTCGGGAGCCCAGTCGGGTGGTTTCCCCAGCTAGTCTACCCAGGTACAGCGAATCATTTCACACGAGGAGGTATGTTTGCAGCACTCGGGGAAAAAATCACAAATAATCAACAACAGAAAAAAAGATCAAAGAACAATATATGGTCCGAAACAGGATCGAACCCGTACTCCTTTGTACAGCGCCTTGCCATGAGAAAGCAAAAGCTAGAGAACACCTATCTTCCATCTATTATCCATCTTCTATCTAGTATCTTCTTTCATGGTCGTCTTCAAAAATCTCTTTCCCTGTATTTGTCCAGAGTTAACCAAGTATTCTGACTTTCTCTGCATACGATGCGTCTGAAAATTGTCAATTATTTATTTCTATTTTTTTTTAATGAGTTTTCTTTTGTTTATGGGCCCTGTTGGAAATCTTTTTCTTTGACCTTCTTGGTTGTCCAGAACATTCAACATTTGTCTGGCCAAATCTCAGAGACCTCTAATATTATTTCCATTTGTTTCTCTACTATCCAATTTTAATTTAGTGTACCTGAAAAACGGACATGCATGACATTGCGAGGGCTGTAAATTAATATTTCTTTATAGGATGGCGACAAGGAAGCTGAGGATAATTAACACGTCAAAAGAATGGTGGTACACGGCGTCACGAGGAGCGGAAGGAAGAAAATCATCATCGATTGCATAGAACACAACACAGCCAGTCAATGCAGGACAGTTAACAATCACCACGTGAAAACTTCGATGATTGCTGCAATGGGCGGCAAAGTGGATATGGGATGCCTCGACCGTGATGACGCCAATCCAAAGTAAAGACTACAGATTCGTCTTTACTGTCCATGATTAGCTGTCGGTGGTCAGAATTAGCTCTACATGTCACCGATGAGCTATCGTTCTCTTTGTTATTTATATAGACTTGTAAAATATGTTTGTCCTTTTCTGAAACGCTACTTTTGTCTTCACACACCCATAAGACGTCAATGGCGATATACTGTAGTTCATGAACTGCAAAATTTCACAACCTGGTCCTCGTTCTGTGTTTTTATTTCACAACTTTTCTTTCTTTCTTGCTTTCTTTTTTATTGTTTTCTTTCTTTCTTTCTTTCTTCCTTTCTTTCTTTCTTTTTCTTTCTTTCTTTCTTTTTTTCTTTCTTTCTTTCTTCTTCTTTTTTTCTTTCTTTCTTTCTTTTTTTCTTTCTTTCTTCCTTTCCGAACCTACAGTTATCCAAACTCGCGTTCTTCTGGTTACAAGTTATCGATTGGACCACCCGCTCTCCATTTCTCAAGATTTGAGTTCATTATAGATGAATTCAGTTTCCATCTCATAGATATATCCTCACTTCATTGTCCAGCCCTTTCCTTGCCCCTTTGTTTCGTCTGATATGGCAGTGTCGATGATCAAAGACATTAGCTTCTTCTTAGAGATATGCAGATTGAGAACTGCTTCATGCATCTGTCTTGAGCGTCGTTAAAGTCGTAAAGTACGAATTTTGGACACACAAAATGATAATCTTCCTATGTTGAGTACTTTCATTGCATAAATAGCGCATGTTTCCTTTTCAAATTATGTCTCAAAATTTCTCCTTTTTCTGCTAAAACTTAATCAGCCATTGATCCATCTGTACATTCAGTATGTCCTAGTATCTTTCGGGTATGTTTATTATTTGCAGATTACTCATGTAATAAGAAATTGACCATATCGTATACGTCTTTAAATAAAGATAAATTCAAGAACATGGGTGTACTGTCCAGGGCCTCAGTGGTTAGTAAACTGGGCTACATCAGGATATTCGATCCTGATCGACGGCTTCCGGTGTCACCCAATCTTAAATGTGTACCGGCACGGGCAAAATACTGACCACATTATCTCAAAAACCATGTGCCGAAGGTCTGTAAAAATGATGGGCACTAACACCATATTCCCTATAAGGCACTTGGCGTGACGGGGCTCTTTACTTTACTCTTTAGTATCCATTGCATGCTGGTGTGCATATCAATGCCCTAGCGAGCCTTCAAGCTCGCTGACACCTTTGGCACTGAGTGTGGCCTTACTCTCGACAAAGACGACATGCCCAAGTTTGTTCTTCATTCCTTAAGAGCAAGGGAGGAGAATGGGTGGGATAATGATGTATATATTGAGAGACTGGGGAATCTAAAGATGGAAAAGGGATCTGGTCGATGCGGAGTGCTTAGTGGGAAAAGCAGATGTATCTATAATCAACACTTTACACACAAAAATCAGTCTGCACAAGAGCTAAGAGAATTGCTAAGACGAACGGTGGAGCGGATATGGGGATGTCCCAGCTGCAATGAAACTGATTCCATGGATAAAATTTGCGTTTTTATGACAAGCTTTATTTAGCATTGCGGAATGACTTGTAGAAATAAATTCTGTCCACGAGTGGTATTTGGTAGAAGGGTTATTTAGCCTAAGTTATATGATTGCCAATAATGTCTTCACTTGTTTTACAGCACGCGCATTAACTACATTTGCAACTATAGAATGCATAAAGAAACAACAGATACAATGGTCTGGCCAAGAATAAGACAGAAAGATCAAAATATAATCAAAACAATACGCCTTTAACAAAAATTAGGAGAACGTGATCGACCACGAAAAAAGATGGATTGATGGAATATTAGAAACAATAGGGGATATAGCAGTAGCAGATGACAACAGAAGAGCGAAGTACCGCAAATTATTTCACCGTTTGATGCTGAAAGGTTAATACAGAGGGGAAGAGGAAGAAGGAATAATTTGTTTTCAATTATGCTCATGTGTTTCTGCTTGGTTTTTCAGTCAACTGAACTTTGCTACCCTATGAAACCTGTTTTTCGTGTGTTCAACTTTCTTCTATCTTTGACTAAATGCACACAATGGTTTATATAAAGCTAAATCATCTCAAACCTTATTTAACTTTTTGTTTTTAATTTTGTTTATTTTGATTTCTTTTGTAGGGATCTTACTTGACTTTTTTTTAAGCAGAAGAAGAATTCTGTGGATTCAGAAGAAAAAATATACATGGGAACTTAACAACGTACATGAGCGTGATAATAGAAAAGTCACACAATCCTAAAAAAAACCAAATGTACATTTGCTTCACAGAATACATCACAGCCTTTGACAGAATACAGTGTGCAATTCGTTGAGACATAATAACTTGAATAATTATTTTGGACTGGAACATACGAGATAAGCGGCAGTCGAAGACTAAAATAAACTGATAGTATATTGGACTGGAACATACGAGATAAGCGGCAGTCGAAGACTAAAATAAACTGATAGTATATTGGACTGGAACATACGAGATATGCGGCAGTCGAAGACTAAAATAAACTGATAGTATATTGGACCGGCGATGGATGAGCAGCTTGCAGTGAAATGGCGATCTGCGATATGTGGGATCCAATGGTTCGGTGCGAGAAGTGCACAAGATGATGATAATTTATCTATTTATTGTCCCATATTATTGTTCTAGATCATTGTGCTTGAATTGTGAACGCTGTGAATGTATTTATGTTTCTATTTGTCTCTCCCCATGAGCCCATTCACCCACCAAGTATATACAAGTTCACGTTTTCCCACTACAACCTCACCCCCCCCCCACCCACTACATCTAACCGAGTAGAGATTACATATTCTCATGACCCTCTTTGCCTGGCATTTGAAGTTATGATACCACCATGTCATCACTAGGCTATAAGTGACCCCCCAGCCATGCTGACATTTTATCTTGAAATTTGAGAGTGAAATTGTTTCAAACGTGGTGGAGAGGTCGCCATCACTTGTTCCATCCGCACTATCTGGAATGTTGGCTACGCTTGTTCTTCGTTCAAATTACCAAACCGATCACTGCTGCTGTTTTACATATCTCGGTGTTGCTAGATTCTCTGAACTGCTTCATATTACAAGTAATATAGTAAGTACTACTATCTATCTTGGAAGTCACATTGATCGAGAAGGGGATACAAGTAAAGAAATTAGAATCAGAATAGCTAAAGCAGCAATGTCTTTCAGAAGCCTTGAAAAGTTGTGGAAATCAAAACTTATCAGCACAAACACAAAACTTAGACTATTCAAATTAAATGTACTATCAACACTTACGTATGCGTGTGAAAGCTGGAAAACAACAAGAGATATAAAAGCAAAGTTGAACGCATTCGAAAATACATGTCTATGGAAAATACTTGGTATAGCGTGGAACGAATTCAAAACAAATGAGGAAATTAGCCAGTCAACCACTAATATCTTCAGTAATAAAGAAAAGACGATGGTCATATGTTGGACATGTGATTAGAAGAGATAATAACCGAATAGCAAAGCAAGCCCCTATGTGGGAAACAGCAGGTAAGAGTAAAAGAGGAAGACCCTGAGAGACACTGAGAAGAACATTGGTGAGAGAGGCAAGAGCAGCAGGAATCGGCTCCCTCAATGAGATAGAGCTGCTTGCACAGAACAGAGACAAATTGCGAGATTTGATAAAATAACTTTAAAAGAATTGAAAACTGCTAGAACAAAAATTCAGATAAGAGAGGGAGTATCTTGGTCTACGCCCAATGGGTCGGCTACGGCTCTAAAGGTCAATAGGTAGATAAATAGTAAGTAACAAGTAATAAGCTGTCAGGTCAGGCAATTTTACCTGCTACTGTATGCAGTAAACAGTACAACCTGTGGCTGCCCTGCTGTCTTGCAGCTCGGGAGAGTAAAAGGCTAAGGGCGGGTACCCCGATAGTAAAACATCCCCACTATCTTCTGGGTGAGACTTTTTAGTCAAAGGCTAGTAGAGCCAATTGTAAACAAACCGACGGAAGGCAACAGAAAACCACTATTTCAACTTCTTTGTACAATTATGAATCGCCACAACAAAACGAGAACTAATTTCAAATATTAGAAGAAACAATCATCATTTTTTGGTCATGAAATGAAAAGAGAACGATTGGAATATATTGTAACAACTGGAAAAATTGAGGAACGAAAAGACAGAGGGAAGCAAAGAGAAAAAATACCAGACAGTTTAAGAGAATGGCTTGGCAGAAGTTCAACAACAGAAATGATAAATAACTGTCGAGATCGAAAGTTGTGGAGAGACATGATCGCCTACGCCACCAGGACCGGTACTCGATGATGATTAAGTAACAGATATTTGTCACAGTTGTATCTTATTGACAATATGGTGAGTCTTTACGTTTCCCATGCCCACATGCACGTTTGTGGGTAATTGTGTGGTATCATTCTAGGCTGCCGTACACTTCCAGGGAAAAAAAAAACTAATGCCATTTTCAGAGATTGGTGGCATCAAAGGCATGTCATTCTGCACAAAAAAATAATCGCTACATTCCGGAAATGAACCTGGATCCACATACCAACAACATGAGTAAGCTAACCACTCGGTCACCGCAGCCTCTCCATACGCTAAGATGGTCTGCAGATAGAGAGACATTGACTGTTAGTTAAATGAGTCGGATTGAGTAATCTGTGGTTTGTTAGATATTTATTTAGAAAATGCACTTTCTGTGGTACTTTATGCTTGTAGATTTTGATTCTTTAGCGCATTTTTCATCCAGAGTTTGGGTTTTACTGTGAGTTTTACCAGAACAAGCGCCTGCTCGCGTTGCTTGTTGCGCTTTCAGGTACAGGCCGTCTTTCCGTGAACAACCGAAAACTCTTCTTTTTTTTTTTTTTAAACTACCTATTCTACTGACATTGTTTCTTTCAGATGTAAGTCCCATTCCATCACAATATCAAGACCGATTTTTGATCTGCAGTTAAGAGAATGGCTAGGCAGGAGGTCAACTAAAAAAATTATAAATAACTGTCGAGATCGAAAGTTATGGAGAGACAACGGACCAGAAAGGTTGGTTATAAGGAAACCCATGGTATCGTGTAGTGAGGCACCACATTGTATCACTTTTATATGTTTGCAACGATCGTCCTCTGCAAGATGCCTCACGTTGTTTCTCTCAGTTTACAATTACCCGCCCCTCACAATTGCCTTTACATTATTAATTTACTTTTACATCAGTATTGCTACATTACCATTTTGATAATACTTTTTTTTTCCAAAATGTCATATACACAGTTGATCAAACTTTCGGGAACTATAGCTGTCAGACTGTCTGAGAAAATACAGCCCGCGAGTGTATAGAGAAATGGTTAGTAATAACAGAAAAAATAAAGGCGTAAGAGATAGAGGTAGACAAAGGGAAACATGCTGGATAGTCTGACGCGTCGCAAGGAGACTTTAGAGTATAGAAAGGAATGTTTTCATTGCAGACAGGGCAATCGCATTTCTACTCAACTCTTGTACCAGCTAGCCAACAGAATGTTCACCCTGATTGTTCACAACTGTTCTATTGAACGTTTTGCGATCTGTAAACAAATATCAAAACAAGAAAGATCCACAGCGCACAAAATGGCGGGTTTAGAGGGACATGATATACGACGCCTTTCGGCATGGACCGTGAATAAATAACGCTGCCAAACTAAATATGTTTATAATTCGACATTTTTGGTAGCTATAACAGTTAAATAATGTGTTGAATTAATACAACTTTTACAAATAATTTTTTGCACCATTTTTACTGGTGTCCTTGATTTTCCAACGTTATATTATTGCTCATGAAAGAGGCCATTAATAGAAGCTCTAGACAGACTATAATAATTATGAGTAAATCGGAAATCGGGGAAGGGATATGTCAACGAAGTTACAGATAATGACTACTTGCACTTTACACTCGGTAAGGGGCAGTAAACGTGATTGGACTAATGCATAAACTCGTGTCACCACTAACTTAAGGCACAGTGAACTAGCCAAGAGCACTAGGAAAGTTAATTCTTCTTTTGCTTTCCTTCCTCATTTACTTTTCAGCGTCTAGAGGAGATATAATGTGAAGTCTTCTGCTCTTCTGTTGGCTTTTCCTGCCATTATGTTTCCAAGTATTCCGTCCATCCTTTTCGTGGTTCATCCTTGATTCCGGTGTTCCTCGTAACATTTATTAAAGACTCATCGTATAGTGTTTTGATCTTTCTGTCATATCACGTGGCTAAATCATTTTATCTGTTGTTTCTTTATATATTCTATAGCAAGAATGATCCCTAGTTTTTTCTCAGTTCTTCATTTCTGATCTTACCTATCAGGCTGTTTCCAGTCATTGGTCTAACAAATTTAATCTCTCAGTTGTTTTTTTTTTCCCTTTCTGTTTGTGAGTCCAGCGTCCAGGTCTCGCATCGTTAGCACAACGTTAGAATAAAAATTATGTTGTAATGTCTCTTTTAAGCTTCTAGTGTTATTTCCTTGTTGGACAGCAGTAGTGATAGCTGTCCAATGATTTGACTTTGTCAAAAGCTTTGTTGCATCTTAAGTCTGTTTCTGCTGTTTGTGAATTGTTGCTTGTCACTAGACTTCTTATATATTTAAATTTACTTCATCAGCTTTGTTTGCCGTCTACCGTTATGTTGCTTTACTGTTTGTCGTTTGCAATATTTATGACTACTGTTTTGTTCATGTTGATTTTCATGTTGAATTAGGTGTCTAAATGGAAAGGCAGAACGATCAAAACACAATACAATGAGCCTTCAATAAATGTTGCGAGAACACAAGACCCAAGGGCCGACCATGAAAAGATGAATTTGACGGCATGTTAGAAACACTAGGAAAAATAACAGCAGCAGAGGCGAAGAGAGCAGCAGAAAACCGCAAATTAAATCTCCCCTCGACGCTGAAATGTACATGAATAAGAACATAAGAATAATAATAATAAGAAGATCAACTGGCTTTATTTTCACGGATATGTCCTTCCCATCGTGTCATATATCATTGCTCTGGGCCTTATCTTGTCGCAGGAGAGAGACCAATCTGCTTTACAGAATATCACAAACACTTGTACAGCTTTACAAACTTTTGTTTTCGCCGTCCTCTCGTCACACCTGCATTCCTCCATTCTTCTTGAAAAAAACAATTCCGTCGATAAAGCCTGTTGTTCTTTTGTTTTCTCCATGCTGACACCATTACAAGAGGAACAATTCATCATCCTGCCGGCTCATCTGAAATATCCTTAACACTTAGACATTCAGAAGTTTAATGAGTTGGAACAGAGCGATATTGATTTAATGATGTTGAATGCTCACTTCATTTCTCAAAATATCAATCAAGAAATGAAAGGGCTTCATTATTTTATTAATATTCATAAAAATATCTGGCTAGCAGAAATGATAAAGTAAGTGAAATTTAGCATTGGCTGGAAGAGTGCGCATGAAAGAGAAGCGTTACAGAACTGGTAATTCATCTAAAACGTTATTTGAACTGAAACTAGAGAGTGTTTAAGAAACGATATTAGATAACACCGATAAAAATGTTGCTGCAAAATTAACGAATCTATAACTCCGTGCTCGCGAACTCTCTAGTCCGAGGCTTTATGAGTAAATGTGTCTGTCATTGTTTGATCAGGACTAATAAATCCTCCCTATATTCCATAGAGTTAATTCTGGTATCCATTTTCAGATGATGGATGAATCAAGATTTATCTAAAATAAACTTAAAACAAGATTAAGATTAACTTAATGGCTTGCACTCCGAACATGTCCATAGGTGCTCAGATCCCCTCCTCAGCAATTCCCTCAGTGTCCAGCGACTGACGACTCCAGTTCTATGTTGGTTGATAAGTCTTCTTACACGGCCACTAAGTTTCTCATTTCTGGCTGTGCCCATCTTAACTCCCATCTCTTTCATCCGAAGAAGTGACGTGGATCTGTTTTTGTTGAAGTCATGTGCTCTTCCCACATCTCCGAGGGCATTGATGTGTCCGCCCGATCCATCGGTTGCCCGTCCTCAACGACAGCACAGCTAGCCAAACTGTCCTCTCTCTCATTTCCCCGTACTCCCGCGTGTCCAGGGACATAGACAAAGATGACCTTACGTATTTTTTATTTCAGCAACGACTCTACCCATTGCATGCGTACAGAGCCCGCCTCCACTTTTTCTTATCACGCTCATCGAATCACTCAGTATACATGCGTAAGCAATTTGCGTTCTTCAAATCATCTGTTCTTTCTGTTAGGTGAAAACATTCTGATTCATTAACGATAAACCTTGATCCCTAGCTAAATATGATATAAATAATGGAACATGACGATGGCATTATCTTCACTTAATGTTTGCTTGTCATTATGGATTTCAATTCGTTTGCAGTGATGCCGGGGTCTTCCATAACCAAATAACCAAACTAACCAAATGTTTGCTACGAACATGAGGTGCAGATTGATCGCTTCTAGGGTAGCCTTAAGATGGGCACCTGCTATTTTTCGGTTAAAATGAACTAGAAATGACGTAATGCTGGGGATATTATTTTATAAACCGTCCCTATGTTACATAAAAATACGTTAGAACGTTATCACCAATATTACGGATATGACGGGATCAGTTCATTTCCTTTCTGTGTTCGGGGAAAGGAGTGGCAGCTATAACTATAAGCATCTACGTTCGTTACCGTCCTTTGGGAAATCATTTCCGGCACTCGCTCCTAGCTAACACATTCTGCACAGCTGTTTGTATACCAAAGAGGCATAGTTAAAATTGTGTAGCATTTATGGTCGAAGAAGTCATGTGCCTAGTACATTTCACTCTTTCTTAAAACTGATATTGTAAGGAAGTGGTTTCAATTTGTGATACAACACACACAAAAGTACAATTTGTAGCTAAAATAAATATTTATTTATGAACGATGTTTTAATGACGAAATTCTCAAAGTGGCCAACACAAAAAGGGCGGTCCTAAATCAGTAAGAAAAAAATCAACATTTTTCGGGCACATCATGAGAAAAGCAGACACAGGGACTAATGTATTGATGGAATATAAGAAACACTAGGAAAGATAACAGCAAAGGCAAACAGAAGAGCAGAATACCACAAATTAAATCTCCCCTCGACGCTGAAACGCAAATGAGGAAGGAAAGAAGATTTAACGTCACCATTTTTGAAGAGACTTTCTACCACTGCCTAGTATGACGTAACAACATCTCTTTAAAACAATGCTCAGTTTCTCCCAGAAGAAAACTGAATCAATGAGCACAGTTAGTTTACGCTGCCAAAAATGAGAGAGAACCAACATACAAAATGAAATTAATTCTAATGTTATGCATCACACATGGGCAGGGTATTTTATGATTTATCAAACGTTACCGGAATCGTCATCATCATCATCACGTACCGGGCCTACTAGCGTAGGTGATCATGTCTCTCCACAACTTTCGATCTTGACAGTTCTTTATTATTTATGTTGTTGACTTTTTGCAAAGCCATTCTCTTAAGCTGTCTGGTATTTTCTCTCTTTGCTTCCCTCTATCTCTTCGTCCCTCAATTTTTCTAGTTGTTACAATATATTCCAGTTGTTCTCTTCTCATTATAGGGCCAAAAAAATGATGATTGTTTCTTCCTAATATTGGAAATTAGCTCTCTTTTTGCTTTGACCTCTCTCAGAACATCTTCATTACTCTTCGTAGCTGCCCATGGTATTCTCAACATTCTTCTGTAAAACCACATTTCTATAGACTCGAGTGATGTTCTTGTCTGTTGTCCTATTGTCCATGATTTGCATCCATATGTTAAGACTGGCTCTACATAACATTTAAGAACTCTTTCTCTTATTTCTACAGTCAAAAATAGATTGCATAGTATCTTCCTCATTTTTTGTAAAACTGCTTTTTCCTGAGTTATTCTGCATCTCATATCTTTTGTACATCTTCCGTCTGAGGTTAACAAAGTTCTCAAATATTTAAATTCATTTACCTGTTTTAATATTCTTCCACTTGTCTTTATTCTGCACAGAGGTGATGTCTTTTTCCTTGTTGTTACCATTACTTCTGTCTTTTTGCTATTTAGGCTGAGTCCTTTATTTTTGCTTTCTTTCACTATAATGTCCAACATTTCTTGTAACTCATTTTCACTCTTAGCGATTAAGATCGTATCATCAGCATACCTTAGATTATTTATATTATGACTTCCAATTGTTATTCCAGGCATGCCCCTTATGGATCTTAAAATAATCTCACTATGAATATTAAACAAATCTGGTGACAGCACACAACCTTGTCTAACACCCTGTTTTATTTGTTGAAACATTCCCAATTGGTTTCCAGTTCTTATGGCCGCTGTTTGTTGCCAGTACATGTTCTTTATTATTCTTAGATCTTTGCTGTCTACGTTTATGCTTAATTAAAAAATAGAAAAAAATGCTATGTAAGAAGCTTTACGTGATAAGTGGACGACACACACTAAACGACGTTTCGGCCCAATAGGCCTTCAGCAGGAACAAACAAACAAAAAAAAACACACACACAAAACTAATAACGAAACAACCAAAACAAAAACAATCGAAATGTGTTAAAGAAAACACAAATGTGTTTATCATGTGTGTAAACAGAGGTCAAAACGAAAAGGAAATAGCAACCAAGTGCGGCTGTAGTGAACGTACAGAAACGTGCAGAAATGTGCGCAAATGCACACAGAACCAGAGGAGTTCACACAGGGGTCAGTGTGCAAACACAAAGGAGAAAGAATAGAACAGTAGGCTAACAGGTGCTCAAAAGGCGGTGAGAGTGAGATGTCCGAGAGTGGGGTACAATAAAAAACAAATAAGGGGTAAGGAGCACAGAAAAAAGGTATAGATGAGAACACCGAAGTGTCTCATTAGGGACTCGAGGAGGAGAACTATAAATAGCATGGCATAGTAAGTAGACCAAAGAACCCAAATATGTGCAGTAGAGAAGGCTGTGCAAAAGGGAAGGAGCAACCAAAAGGAAACTATGTGTACGAGTGTGATACATTCATACCTCGTAGGGTCAGCGAACCATACTGGACTATGAGGCGATTTCCAAAGTATAGCGGCTGCGGTCGCCAGAGTGACAAATGACAATACCAGTGACACGGATGTCGTTTTTGCCCTTGTGATCAGGGGAGTTGAAGTGGGAAGATACCGGAGTACCAGTATTCTGTTGGACATCACGTAGACGTTCACACAATCTTTCCGCTAATCTTCTCCCAGACTCACCAATATAGGTCATGTGGCATCGTTGGCATAGGATGGCATAAATGATGTTGCGGGACACACATGTGAAGCTATGCTTGATCTCGAACCGTCCATTACGGAACAAGACCGAATCAGTAGGGAGCACATAGAATCAGGTGATACAGTTACGACCATAATGGACCGTACCGAAGTGTTGAGGGTGGGAGCAAGGGAGATAACTCCTAACCAAAATATCTCTCAGATTCTCAATTGGATGTACATTAAGTACATAAATAAATAGACCCGTTTAATTCTCAATCTGGTGAAATGTTTTCACAATGACTTGGCATCGAGTTCCGTCCACACTATGAAACTGCTCAGATATTCTTGGAAAGTTCAGCGGCCCTGCAAGGTACTGATCCACCGGTTGTTACGTTCATTTTGGCTTAACAGGTTTTCCTCATTATGTGCCATATCAGTGATCATCAAACTGTGCTGTGACATGATGGAGTTCATGTCCTGCGCATGCGCCTGCTAGGGCCTCCGCGGACATTATCATCATAAAGTGTCATGCCCGGTCAAGGTAACGTTTCTCCATCAACCTCTATCCATAGTGCAACTCATCAATTTCGCGGCTGTTATACCACAACGTTAATTTAATATTTATTTCTTTATGTCACCTGAGATCTCTCTTTCCATTAAAAAACTTTAATTTCATTATCAAAATGAGACTATCTACTCAATGTACATCCAAAACATTAATCTCAGCAATCAATATTTGTCCTTTATGCCCTTAAAATGCTATTAAAATGTTGTTGTTTTTTTACTTAATTGATTTAAGGTGCTGCCGCGGTGATTTGTAGTTACGAGTTAGGGCTCCACTCACTAAAAAAGTTTCACGACCGCTGGTGTACGCGACTATGTCCATTCATAATTATCTATCCACCGTTAAAGAAAAAAAAAAGTAAAATGACTCGTCACACACAGTGGCGTATAGGGAATATGGTATTAGTGATCATAGCTTTTACAGACATTCAGCACATGATTTTTCGGGTAATGTGGTCAGTATTACGCCCGTGCCGCTTCACTTTCTCATAAAAATATCCGGTACTCATTTAAGGATGGGTGCTCCTGGAAGCCGTCGGTCAGGATCGAACCCGACCCCTTGTCCTTAGTAGTCCAGTTCATTAATCACTGAGCTATCGCAGCTCCCAATCTATCCACAGTACATGGTGTCAATTCTGTTGTTGACTGTTTTCCATGCTATGACACCAAGCTATTTATTATCTTCTCTCTGTAAAGGTAAAGGTAAATGTAAAGTACGAGACTTGAACCGGCGTATTAGCACGCGAGTTTACACCCATATGTGCTCGGCCGCCTATCCAGAAATGTTCGGAGGTTTCTGGATAGTGTCGCTTCAAGCATCGAACTCACGATGCGAGGTGACATTCCTCACTTTTCCCTGGTACCCATTTCTGCCAACGGCTGGGTCGACCGTGGGAGTATTTTTTTTTCCAACTATGAGTACAGTTCAGACTGCTCCAGCGGGAATCGAACACGGGTTGTCCGAACGTCGGTAGTCCAGTCGGGTGGTTTTCCCAACTACGCTACCGAGACCCCTATATCTTCTCTCTGTGTCGTTAGTGATCTCTCCTTCCCTATATTTTGCAAGTTGTAACCAAGTATTCCAACTTTCATCTTCTCATGATGTGCCAAAATGTTGATTGTTTCTTTCTGATGTTTCTGATGAGCTCTTTTTGTGTTGGCCTCTTTGGGAATTTCCACATTGGTCTTTATAGCTATAAAGGGAATGCTTAACATCTCTGTGGCCTCTAACTGTCTTTTCATTTATTTAGTAGTAACAAGTACCAGAGAATGTATATCTGTGGAAGAGGCGGTCTGGCATAATGCTTTATAACATTACTGACGTCTATTGAGATGATTGCAAACAATACGACGCTATCACCACATTATCTCTTTACTAATCTCAAGGTGTGACGAGTTAATTTCTTCTTTTCTTTTAATGAAAACTGGTATTATTTCACAGTAGTTGGCTTTGATCTAAAATTGTTATTTAAGTTATCATCTTGGAATTTATCTTCCCTTAAATGTGTTAATTGTCATTTACAACAAAAAGAAATGATAACTAAAACCCGTAAGTCCCCAATTTTTTAATTTACAGTCATCTTCATGCACACAATAGTTTTGCAATATTATAAACTCGAATTGTGTCATTGTCACTCACAATAGTATCAATTATTATTAAATGAGGAAAAGTTATATCCTAAAAGATATCATTTATATATCATGCTGTGTGGGAGTGAAAATAATGTTATTCAATACTTGGTCACAACATTTGTAAGTGTGGAGGTAGTAATCTTCAGTGCTGTAATTACTTTATCAAACTCAGTGAAGACGTCATCATTTTCCTTTTTATCATCTGAGCCAATGGAACGCGCAAACCTGCTTTCAACCAAATGATAGCCTATTCTCTAAGCTAGAGAGCTACCACTAAGTAAATACTCTATTTCAAGCCAAAGAGCTACCACTAAGAAAGTACTTTATCTCTAAGCCAGACAGTTACCACTAAAAAAGAACTGTATCTCTAACCCAGACAGTTACCAATAAGTAAGTACATTATCTCTAAGCCAGACTTCTACCACAAAGCAAGTACTCTATGTCCAAGCCAGAGAGCTACCACTAAGAAAGAAACTTTATCTCTAAACCAAACACCTACTCCTAGGCAAGCAATTTGTCTTCAGTTGAGAGAGCTACCACTAAGGAAGTACTTTATCTCCAAGCCAGAGAGCTACCATTAAGGAAGTACTTTATCTCCAAGCCAGAGAGCTACCACTAAGGAAGTACTTTATCTCCAAGCCAGAGAGCTACCACTAAAGAAGTACTTTATCTCCAAGCCATAGAGCTACCACTTGGCAAGTACTTTTATGTCCAAGCCAGAGAGATACCACTAGGTATCCACATTATGTCCAAGCCAAAGAGATACCACTAGGTATCTACATTATATCCAAGCCAGAGAGATACCACTAGGTATCTACATTATATCCAAGCCAGAGAGATACCACTAGGTATCTACATTATATCCAAGCCAGAGAGATACCACTAGGTATCTACATTACGTCCAAGCCAGAGAGATACCACTAAGAAAGTACTTTATCTCTAAGCCAGCGCGTTGCTATTAAACAACTGACGCTCTCATTTACCAAAGCGAAGGGTGCAAATTACCTCAGAAAATATAATTGCTTCTTTCTACACTTCACCGAAGAGAACTGAAATTATACTGAATCTATTAGTAAATTGAATTAAATAATAAAAACTGACATATGTTGTTTAAAGTATATCATACGCCATACTTGTATGGAAAAAGCAATAATAGAAAGTTCAGTTCCTGGAAAGTTGAGAAAACGCAAACTTGAAGACGTTGGGAATAAGACATCGTACAAACTATTACACTCGCGGTGAGAAGCAAAACAGCTAGACATTGAGGCACAATGCCTAGTATTTAAAACGACCAACATTATCATTTGAACAGTTACTTGATTATGATACATGCTATACTAACGGCAGAAGAAAATTCTTTGGGATGTTAAATGACACTAGACTTCCGACTCTAAAATGATGGAACACAGTTTGAGTTCCTTCGATCGATGCAGTATTTGAGTTTGGAGCCTGATTAATTTCAGCTCTCTAATGCAGATGGCTGCGTTAAAATCGACCGACTGTTTCACTTATTGGATTCGTGCCGGTGCTACGGAGTTCATGCGCCCAACAATCCTCCAGTTTTAGCGAATCAGGCAGCGTGAACACAATCTTGCTCCGTCATGAAATCAATGTCCATTTTACCTTATGACATTGAATGCTATTCAATAACCGGTTGTTTTCTTTTCGGTGGCGATTACTTTAACTCCATCGTACAAATTGTTGTGCCACGTCAACTAAAGGTACCACTTTAAGGATTCTGCGCCGGTGCTACGGTGTTCGTGCTTCCATGATGCGTTCTTTTGCGTGGATCAGGCGTCGGTCATTTCCATTGTTTAAAATGTTTTGCAAGCTACGTCAGAAAGATGAACGGTATATCCACCGTATGTTTGAAACGAAGGGTGAGATGATAAATATTGCAATGCTGTTCGTGAATCTACAGCCCTCGTGTTACTCTCGAATATTTATGTTAGTCAAGAGGGATGTTGCCTAAATTCGGGACAGCTACGAGGGGAGGACTTGTGAACTATTTTATCTTTTCACGCTGCTGGGTTTGCTGGGGAGGAGATCTTAGCACTTATACACAGTAGCTGGGTGTGCAATGAGGATAATCCGACGGATTGCTAACTAAATGACACCATTATAAAAAACAAATATTTAAAATATGTGCAAATGTTTCAATTTCAATGCTCCTTGTCTAGACAGTTTGAGGATCACCGTCGTAATGAAGGGAAGATTACTCAAAGCAACTAATCTTGAACTTAGCTTTATTGTCACCGAGGATATAACAAGAATGACGTTTTGGGTTCCAATCGTCAATTTCAAGTCTCCTTCGAGTGGGAAAGAATCACGAGGGGGAGACAACGACAGCAGAATCCACGGGATAACTTTTGATGACTTCTAAAATAGAAACGGTTTCAATATGACTGCTGCTAACAATATCTGTTTCTGTTACTTTGCATATCGCAGAGTTCTGATTTATTTTATATTGTCTGATACTTTTTATTACAAACTAAAATGGCAGTTTGAGCATGCCTTTGAGGAAGCCGGTGGTGGGAATCGAACCCTACCACCTCTTGTCTTTTTGTAGTCTAGTTCACTAACCTCTGAGCTGTCGCTGCTCCGGTTGCAGATATACGTCAAATGAAAAAAAAATGGTCACATATATACTTTATAAGAAGGAATGGTTACAGATATACGTAATAAGAAGGAATGGTTACACATATACTTTATAAGAAGGAATGGTTACAGATATACTGTATAAGAAGGAATGGTTACAGATATACTGTATAAGAAGGAATGGTTACAGATATACTGTATAAGAAGGAATGGTTACAGATATACTGTATAAGAAGGAATGGTTACAGATATACTGTATAAGAAGGAATGGTTACAGATATTTCAGATGTAATGGTTGCCAACATAAACTGTAAGAAGGCAACACAAGTGTAGTCGTGCCTACGGTAAAACGGACTGCTACCAATAACAAAATGACGCGTCGGCGACATAAGTTAATGCAAATTAATGAGAAGAAAATATTAATTAGCTCAAGATAATATTCACACTACAAGCACCAGTCCACAAAGACCATGCACTGGATAGGACAAACATTGTGGAAACCAACTGAGAATTTTACACGACATGCCCTATGTGGAACCCTAAGAGGAGGAGACAAACAGGAAGGCCAAAATATACTTGAAGAAGACGAGTGAATGTAGAGATAAAGAGGATGGGACAAGAAGGAGGGCGGCTTGGGAAAGTGTTTGTTGAAGACCTATGCTCAATAGAGAGTTGAAACGAAGAGGAATATCAACTCTTGGGGTTTCGAATTTTATAAATGAAAATAATCCAACACAGAAAGATATGAGCGACAACAAATGAAATGTTTCAAAATGTGAATATTACGAGACAGAATAAAGTACCGATAAAATGCAGAGGATTAAAGATACGAGTGAGATAACATATCAAGAGCGGGGGAGGAGGGTGGGGGGAAATATGCCTACAATGCGAGTCATTAGGTGGTTCTCAAAGGCAAACGAACCGTAATTATTAAAAAAATTAAAATACAAGAAGCTACTCCTGTACTTTTTATATTGTGTGAGGTCAGTTGTTGAGAGATTTCAGAGAGGCTGCTATTTCAACATTAACATCAGGAATGATGTCATAAAGCACTAACATCAGGAGTTATGTTATAGAGCTCTAACATCAGAGGTGATGTCATAGAGCTCTAATATCAAAGTGATGTCATATAGCTTCAATATTAGGAGTGATGTCATAGAGATCTAATATCAAGAGTGATGTCACAGAACACTAACATCATGAGTGATGTCACAGAACACTAACATCAGGAGTGATGTAACAGAACACTAACATCAGGAGTGATGTCACAGAACACTAACATCAGGAGTGATGTAACAGAACACTAACATCAGGAGTGATTTCATAAAGCTCTAATATCAGCAGTGAAGTCTCAGAACACTAACATCATGAGTGATGTCACAGAACACTGACATCATGAGTGATGTCACAGAACGCTAACATCAGGAGTGATGTCACAGAACACTAACATCATGAGTGGTGTCACAGAACACTAACATCATGAGTGATGTCATACAGCTCTAACATCAGGAGTGATGTCACATAACACTAACATCAGGAGTGATGTCATAGAGCTCTAACATCAGGAGTGATGTCATAGAACACTAACATCAGGAGTGATGTCACAGAACACTAACATCAGGAGTGATGTCATAGAGCTCTAACATCAGGAGTGTTGTCATATAGCTCTAACATCAGGAGTGATGTTATAGAGCTCTAACATCAGGAGTGATGTCATAGAGCTCTAACATCAGCAGTGATGTCATAGAGCACTGATATCAGCAGTGATATCATAGAGCTCTAATATCAAGAGTGATGTCACAGAACACTAAAATCAGGAAAGATGTCCTAGAGCTGTAATATCAGCAGTGATGTCTCAGAACACTAACATCAGGAGTGATGTCATATAGTTCTAACATCAGCAGTGATATCATATAGCTATAATATCGGCATTGATGTCACAGAACATTAACATCGGGAGTGATGTCGTAGAGCACTAACAAAATATATATGCTTACTAAAACAGTCTCAAACACGTCTGCCTGTATGGCAAAAAACATTTATTGCAACGAATAAGAACGACAGAAGGTTGTGCACATGCACACAGCCTTGCACATGCATAGATAATGTCTTCCATGATCTCAAATAAATTTATTTTCTATTCGTTTCTACCAAAACGATGTCAACGATGCAAAATAATTTATTAAATAAAAGTAATATAACACGATTAAAACCGCTTGCAGAAAAAAAACGACAGAACACAATCAAAACTTATACATAGCCTTCATTGACCAGGAAAAAGCATTCGACAGAGTAAACAGAGAACAACTGTGGGAGATACTAACAACATACGGAGTAAGCCAACATCTAACCAACCTTATTAAAAGTCTCTACGTCAACAGCAGCTGCAGGGTCAGAACATCAACAGGCTACACAGACCACTTCGAAGTTAGATCAGGTGTAAGATAGGGGTGCGTACTATCCCCTCCGTACTATTTATTACATACATGGACCATAAGTAGTAAGGAAGGGGTTTAGTGCAATGATTGTATCGTGCAGGTAGTTTTGTGCAGGTATCGTGCAGCACAATCTCGTCGTGCAGCATGTATCGTGCAATCTCAGGTGACCTCGTTTATCGCTCGGCGCGGGGTGGTCTTATCTCAAGTGGTCAAGTGGTCGGCCTCGTCTTATCTCAAGTGTGCGTGCGACCAGTGGTTCTAAAACTTGTAGGTGTGTTTGGAGACCAGTGGTTCTAAAACTTGTTGGCTATGGAGACCTCTAAAACTTGTATGTCAGTCTAAAACTTGCGGGGGGTCATCAATGTGTGATGGCAACAGGAGGCAAATATGGAGACCATAAAACTTGTATGTCAGTCTAAAACTTGCGGGGGGTCGTGTTATCATGTGATGGCAAAAAAAAAGGCAAAGGGGTGTTAGTGCCACGTCGATCATCATCGGAGGGCCACCTCGGTCATCATCATCGGCGCTGGTCGGCGGTCGCTGGTCGTCGCTGGTCGTCGTCGTCGTCGCTGGTCGGCTCGGGCAACATCATCATGTGTAGTGATTAATGGTCGTCGCTGGTCGTCGTCGTCGCTGGTCGGCTCGGGCAACATCATCATGTGTAGTGACGCTCTCTCTCTTATCATCATCATCAAGCCACACGCCTCAACAACATCATCACCAAGCTACACAAATTGACACATCATCGTCATCATCATCATCATCATGTGCCACCATCATCATGTACCACCCTCAAAAACATCATCATCATGTGCCACCCTCATCATCATCATCACCAAGCCACACAAATTGACACATCATCAGCATGTGCCACCCTCAACAGCATCATCATGTACCACCCTCAACAACATTATCATCATGTGCCACCCTCAACAACACCATCATCATCACCAAGCTACACAAATTGACACATCATCATCATCATCATCACCAAGCCACACAAATTGACACATCATCAGCATGTGCCACCCTCAACAGCATCATCATCATCACCGGGTTCGTGTGCCGGGTCGGTGTTTATGACAAAGGCTGCGGTCGCCGTTGGGTCGATGCTGGGAGGTAAGTGGTTTCGTGGAATGACACTAACAAGGGAACAACGCCGAACGAAAATATCCGACATCAAAAGGTTGTAAATCTCCATCGTGATCATCTTCTCTCTCGCTCAAACGAGAGTCTAAGTCTGTTAGAATCTGCCTTGTCTTGGACACCTCGAGCACTGAGTCCAATTCGGCGTAGACGATGACTTGTAGGGGAGTAGTTTGTGGGAGCGGCAAACTTGAGTTCTATCGACAAGGGTCCGACGTTCAAAGTCCATAGTTAGAGGCTTTCCCGAGATGCATTTCCCGTCGACCGTCAGGTTCATATAAATCAGACCAAAGTGTTGAAAATTGAACGGGTTAGCTGAATAAACGCCATTAAACGCACTGGCCGTAATCAGACCTATCACTACACGGGTCGGTGTTTGAGACAAAAAATAAATTGTCTTGACTGTGGGAGAACATCCCGCTAGCGATGGAAAATGTCTTGATGGTAACCCTCGTGATCGGGTACCGAGCATTCCCGCTCAAGAGAGCCTTTTCGTGAGCCAGAGAAATCGCGGGGTTTAGCTTAGCTTACCTGACCACGAGCGCGGCGTAGGTGATAACACTCTTATAACCCGCAGACCTATCGTGAGTCATGAGGCTGAACACATCCTTAGAAGGCGTGTTAGAACCACGAGCGCGGCGTAGGTGATAACACTCTTATAACCCGCAGACCTATCGTGAGTCATGAGGCTGAACACATCCTTAGAAGGCGTGTTAGAAAATATTAGAAGTAAATATCGAGTCTAATGAAAAAGCAATAGAAAATGAACGCGAAAACTTAGAAATATAAAAATGAAAACGAGCGTGAAACTTATGTAAAAATAACGAACGAACCTTATAAAATTTAGGCAACCGCATCGACATGTACCTCGGCACGGGAGGGAGCGGATTATATGGAAAAGCATCTCGACTAACTGAAAGTTATTAAAATCGCGAAATAATAATAACTCGAAAGAAATAAATGAGCGGAAAACTATGTAAGAACCCCATTGAAAGTGCCCTGTTTATGTCTGGTGTCTGCTGACTTTGGAGCGCTTGGTGTACTTGAGCGATAGTGATAGGTTAGTAGATTATACAACATCAATGAAAAACATTAAATTTAAAACAGAAGACGAAGATATATTTTATTCTTTTATTATCTCAATAGGTGTATAACATACAGTGGATATTATATAACATTACAAACATATTTAGTACACTGAGTAAATATATAGTACAGGGATAACATTTTTTTATAGCTATGTAGTTGGGTGTCTGCTTAGTTCTATGTCATAAATGAATCATAAGGGGTGAAACTGTTAGAGATTGCTGGGTAGTCTAAACTGGTAGTGTAAAGAGTTAAATATCTAAAGGCGTAGTCGAGACGTTATCATCAGCTACATTTCTTTTTATATATAGAAATAGGACAGAGCATTATTTGTTTGACTGTAGGAAAATATGGAATTATTTAAGACTTTGAAACCTACATTTTTCCCACCCTTAGCCTTTTGCGTAGCGAGAACCTCTAAAAACATATCTTTAGCTAATTTGTTGTGTTGCTTACTTAACCCTTTACAACTGATTTTATCGTAACCCCCACTACAATGGTACGTCTTACTACATAAACTAACAAGAGCCGTCCCTTCTGACTCTAGTTTTAAAAGCCCGGGCGTTCGTTTGGTGTATGCTTTAACACCCTTACAGTTTACACAGTCTGGCTAATATGTTCATCGCAAAACTCGACAGGAAACCAGTCTTTATATACGCTATTAAACTCATTCCGCAGCCCTGCCTTAACTATAGCCTCCAACTTAGGTGCACTTAAAGCCAAATATAAACTATCAGTATCTGCTTCACATAACTGAAAGTTGGACCTATCTACAAACTTATCTAAGAACTCGAAATAAAAATTCTAACATACGAAGTTTTGCATATCGATACACGAAGAAACCGATTTGTAGGGGTAAGTCCCATCCTACCGGGTGTGGGAAAACGGTATTTGTACAAAAGTTTATACAGAACCTTCTAGGAGGCAAGGTCAGAAACCTAGGAGGCAAGGGCAGAAACCTAAGAGGCAAGGGCAGAAACCTAGGAGGCAAGGGCAGAAACCTAAGAGGCAAGGGCAGAAACCTAAGAGGCAAGGTCAGAAACCTAGGAGGCAAGGTCAGAAACCTAGGAGGCAAGGTCAGAAACCTAGGAGGCAAGGGCAGAAACCTAGGAGGCAAGGTCAGAAACCTAGGAGGCAAGGGCAGAAACCTAGGACATTTCAGTATTCGATTTTCAATTTCTCCCACTTATCGTTAATTTTCGCGATTTCCCCCTCTCTTTCTCTATAAATATATATGTTAATTATAATCTTAGTAGCATGTTGACAGTGACACTATTGCGTGCTTTTGGTTAATTTGACGGAACCAGTTGTTATAATGCTTACATTTCAGTATTCGATTTTCATGTCGTGTAGTTGATGAGATTCGTGTTAACAACAGGTGGCGTGTAGTTGAGGTTAGCATATGCGGTTAAATGTCTTCTCGCATATCAACTAAAGAAATAAATATAGACTCATATTAAAAAAGTCGACATCAAAACCATAAAAATCTACTCACATAGTCATACTAGTTAGACACAACGAGCAGGAAGTTATATTCAAGGTCCCAAATGTTGGACTGTAAATAAAAAAAAAAGACATTATTTGTTTGACTAAAACCATGGGTTTTATATTTTGCTATATGTTTGTACATATGTTATCATCATCTACTAAACGTTTTAAACAGTTTAAAAAAAGGTGACAAATTATAATCACCGTCTTCTCTTATAGAAAACTATTACTAATGCCACGACCTCTCGAGCCACGCTCTTAACAAACTACAAACTTAATAAACCACAACCCCACGAACCACAACCCCACGAACCATGGACTTAACGAACCATCAACTCACGAACCACGAACCACAACTCCACGAACCACGCACTTAACAAACTACAAACTTAATAAACCACAACCCCACGAACCACGGACTTAACGAACCATCAACTCACGAACCACTAACCACAACCCCACGAACCACGCACTTAACAAACTACAAACTTAATAAACCACAACCCCACGAACCACGGACTTAACGAACCATCAACTCACGAACCACGAACCACAACCCACGAACCATGGACTTAACGAACCATCAACTCACGAACCACGAACCACAACCCCACGAACCACGGACTTAACGAACCATCAACTCACGAACCACGAACCACAACCCCACGAACCATGGACTTAACGAACCATCAACTCACGAACCACGAACCACAACTCCACGAACCGTGGACTTAACGAACCACGAACCACGAACCACGGACTTAACGAACCATCAACTAACGAACCACGAACCACAACCCCACGAACCATGGACTTAACGAACCACGAACCACGGACTTAACGAACCATCAACTAACGAACCACGAACCACAACCTCACGAACCACGGACTTAACGAACCATCAACTAACGAACCACGAACCACAACCCCACGAACCATGGACTTAACGAACCATGAACTAACGAACCACGAACCACAACCCCACGAACCACGGACTTAACGAACCATCAACTCACGAACCACGAACCACAACCCCACGAACCACGGACTTAACGAACCATCAACTCACGAACCACGAACCACAACCCCACGAACCACGGACTTAACGAACCATCACCCTCGTACACCCCAAGTTAATGCGCATCTCTTTATTCTGTATTTTCTCCAGCCTGTCAATTTATACATTATTAATAACAAACGCCTTAACAAGAAACACCGGGCACTCTTACCTTCTAATAACTTGAAGTTAACACTTTTGTTAAAGACATTATAGTGATCCTAGGTGAGGGGTAATTATCATTCTCAGGAGATATAGCGACTAGCGACCAGGGATAAGACAAGTGGACACAGTAGATGTCGAATAGATATGTCACTTAACAATGACCCGTCTGATAAGACATGATAATTTGATCAAGTTTCAACATTAACGTAAATATACTAACGGTGCCCAAGTTTTTAACGTTCACTAAATTCTTTAGCATCCGAACCCCCAACTTTTCCCAACATTATTGAGTTGTTGTTTTACAATTTAAATTTATATTCATTTTTGTCAGTTCTCATAGTTTTTGTTGTTGTTGCGGTGAGTCATCATTGGTGATGTCTTATTAAAGATATGTTCTTCGTTAGTAATAGTTTTCTATAAGAGAAGACGGTGATTATAATTTGTCACCTTTTTTTAAACTGTTTAAAACGTTTAGTAGATGATGATAACATATGTACAAATATATAGCAAAATATAAAAACCATGGTTTTAGTCAAACAAATAATGTCTTTTTTTTTTATTTACAGTCCAACATTTGGGACCTTGAATATAACTTCCTGCTCGTTGTGTCTAACTAGTATGACTATGTGAGTAGATTTTTATGGTTTTGATGTCGACTTTTTTAATATGAGTCTATATTTATTTCTTTAGTTGATATGCGAGAAGACATTTTAACCGCATATGCTAACCTCAACTACACGCCACCTGTTGTTAACACGAATCTCATCAACTACACGACATGAAAATCGAATACTGAAATGTAAGCATTATAACAACTGGTTCCGTCAAATTAACCAAAAGCACGCAATAGTGGCACTGTCAACATGCTACTAAGATTATAATTAACATATATATTTATAGAGAAAGAGAGGGGGAAATCGCGAAAATTAACGATAAGTGGGAGAAATTGAAAATCGAATACTGAAATGTCCTAGGTTTCTGCCCTTGCCTCCTAGGTTTCTGACCTTGCCTCCTAGGTTTCTGCCCTTGCCTCCTAGGTTTCTGACCTTGCCTCCTAGGTTTCTGACCTTGCCTCCTAGGTTTCTGACCTTGCCTCCTAGGTTTCTGACCTTGCCTCTTAGGTTTCTGCCCTTGCCTCCTAGGTTTCTGACCTTGCCTCCTAGGTTTCTGCCCTTGCCTCCTAGGTTTCTGACCTTGCCTCCTAGGTTTCTGACCTTGCCTCCTAGGTTTCTGACCTTGCCTCCTAGGTTTCTGACCTTGCCTCTTAGGTTTCTGCCCTTGCCTCTTAGGTTTCTGCCCTTGCCTCCTAGGTTTCTGCCCTTGCCTCTTAGGTTTCTGCCCTTGCCTCCTAGGTTTCTGACCTTGCCTCCTAGAAGGTTCTGTATAAACTTTTGTACAAATACCGTTTTCCCACACCCGGTAGGATGGGACTTACCCCTACAAATCGGTTTCTTCGTGTATCGATATGCAAAACTTCGTATGTTAGAATTTTTATTTCGAGTTCTTAGATAAGTTTGTAGATAGGTCCAACTTTCAGTTATGTGAAGCAGATACTGATAGTTTATATTTGGCTTTAAGTGCACCTAAGTTGGAGGCTATAGTTAAGGCAGGGCTGCGGAATGAGTTTAATAGCGTATATAAAGACTGGTTTCCTGTCGAGTTTTGCGATGAACATATTAGCCAGACTGTGTAAACTGTAAGGGTGTTAAAGCATACACCAAACGAACGCCCGGGCTTTTAAAACTAGAGTCAGAAGGGACGGCTCTTGTTAGTTTATGTAGTAAGACGTACCATTGTAGTGGGGGTTACGATAAAATCAGTTGTAAAGGGTTAAGTAAGCAACACAACAAATTAGCTAAAGATATGTTTTTAGAGGTTCTCGCTACGCAAAAGGCTAAGGGTGGGAAAAATGTAGGTTTCAAAGTCTTAAATAATTCCATATTTTCCTACAGTCAAACAAATAATTCTCTGTCCTATTTCTATATATAAAAAGAAATGTAGCTGATGATAACGTCTCGACTACGCCTTTAGATATTTAACTCTTTACACTACCAGTTTAGACTACCCAGCAATCTCTAACAGTTTCACCCCTTATGATTCATTTATGACATAGAACTAAGCAGACACCCAACTACATAGCTATAAAAAAATGTTATCCCTGTACTATATATTTACTCAGTGTACTAAATATGTTTGTAATGTTATATAATATCCACTGTATGTTATACACCTATTGAGATAATAAAAGAATAAAATATATCTTCGTCTTCTGTTTTAAATTAATGTTTTTCATTGATGTTGTATAATCTACTAACCTATCACTATCGCTCAAGTACACCAAGCGCTCCAAAGTCAGCAGACACCAGACATAAACAGGGCACTTTCAATGGGGTTCTTACATAGTTTTCCGCTCATTTATTTCTTTCGAGTTATTATTATTTCGCGATTTTAATAACTTTCAGTTAGTCGAGATGCTTTTCCATATAATCCGCTCCCTCCCGTGCCGAGGTACATGTCGATGCGGTTGCCTAAATTTTATAAGGTTCGTTCGTTATTTTTACATAAGTTTCACGCTCGTTTTCATTTTTATATTTCTAAGTTTCGCGTTCATTTTCTATTGCTTTTTCATTAGACTCGATATTTACTTCTAATATTTTCTAACACGCCTTCTAAGGATGTGTTCAGCCTCATGACTCACGATAGGTCTGCGGGTTATAAGAGTGTTATCACCTACGCCGCGCTCGTGGTTCTAACACGCCTTCTAAGGATGTGTTCAGCCTCATGACTCACGATAGGTCTGCGGGTTATAAGAGTGTTATCACCTACGCCGCGCTCGTGGTCAGGTAAGCTAAGCTAAACCCCGCGATTTCTCTGGCTCACGAAAAGGCTCTCTTGAGCGGGAATGCTCGGTACCCGATCAAGAGGGTTACCATCAAGACATTTTCCATCGCTAGCGGGATGTTCTCCCACAGTCAAGACAATTTATTTTTTGTCTCAAACACCGACCCGTGTAGTGATAGGTCTGATTACGGCCAGTGCGTTTAATGGCGTTTATTCAGCTAACCCGTTCAATTTTCAACACTTTGGTCTGATTTATATGAACCTGACGGTCGACGGGAAATGCATCTCGGGAAAGCCTCTAACTATGGACTTTGAACGTCGGACCCTTGTCGATAGAACTCAAGTTTGCCGCTCCCACAAACTACTCCCCTACAAGTCATCGTCTACGCCGAATTGGACTCAGTGCTCGAGGTGTCCAAGACAAGGCAGATTCTAACAGACTTAGACTCTCGTTTGAGCGAGAGAGAAGATGATCACGATGGAGATTTACAACCTTTTGATGTCGGATATTTTCGTTCGGCGTTGTTCCCTTGTTAGTGTCATTCCACGAAACCACTTACCTCCCAGCATCGACCCAACGGCGACCGCAGCCTTTGTCATAAACACCGACCCGGCACACGAACCCGGTGATGATGATGATGCTGTTGAGGGTGGCACATGCTGATGATGTGTCAATTTGTGTGGCTTGGTGATGATGATGATGATGATGTGTCAATTTGTGTAGCTTGGTGATGATGATGGTGTTGTTGAGGGTGGCACATGATGATGATGTTGTTGAGGGTGGTACATGATGATGCTGTTGAGGGTGGCACATGCTGATGATGTGTCAATGTGTGTGGCTTGGTGATGATGATGATGAGGGTGGCACATGATGATGATGTTGTTGAGGGTGGTACATGATGATGGTGGCACATGATGATGATGATGATGACGATGATGTGTCAATTTGTGTAGCTTGGTGATGATGTTGTTGAGGCGTGTGGCTTGATGATGATGATAAGAGAGAGAGCGTCACTACACATGATGATGTTGCCCGAGCCGACCAGCGACGACGACGACCAGCGACGACCATTAATCACTACACATGATGATGTTGCCCGAGCCGACCAGCGACGACGACGACGACCAGCGACGACCAGCGACCGCCGACCAGCGCCGATGATGATGACCGAGGTGGCCCTCCGATGATGATCGACGTGGCACTAACACCCCTTTGCCTTTTTTTTGCCATCACATGATAACACGACCCCCCGCAAGTTTTAGACTGACATACAAGTTTTATGGTCTCCATATTTGCCTCCTGTTGCCATCACACATTGATGACCCCCCGCAAGTTTTAGACTGACATACAAGTTTTAGAGGTCTCCATAGCCAACAAGTTTTAGAACCACTGGTCTCCAAACACACCTACAAGTTTTAGAACCACTGGTCGCACGCACACTTGAGATAAGACGAGGCCGACCACTTGACCACTTGAGATAAGACCACCCCGCGCCGAGCGATAAACGAGGTCACCTGAGATTGCACGCTACATGCTGCACGACGAGATTGTGCTGCACGATACCTGCACAAAACTACCTGCAAGATACAAATCATTGCACTAAACCCCCTTCCTTACTACTACCATATATGCAAACTAGCCAACCCATCAGAGACAGAGGAGATCAACGAGCTTTTATTTGCAGACGATCGGGCACTAATACATGAAACAATAGAAGACCTACAAGAACACTTAAACAAACTCAACATCTCAGGCACAAAATACAACATGAAAATCAACATCAACAAAACAGAAGTCATGAATGTCGCCAAAAATAAACAGAACATCAACATAACTATAGATGGCAGACAACTAAAACAAGTAGATGAATTCAAATACCTAGGAAGTCTAATGACAAACGATAATTCTCAAACAGCAGAGATAGAATCAAGATGTAACAAAGCTTGTCAAATCATCGGACAGTTATCACCACTATTGTCCAACAGGGAAATAACTCTGGAGGCAAAACGAGCACTATACAATACAATCTTCATCCCAACGTTGTGCTACCAATGCCAGACCTGGACTCTAGATGCAAGAACAATAAGTAAAATAACCTCTAAAGAGATGAAATGTGTTAGACGAATGACAGGAAACAGTCTGAGAGATAAGATCAGAAATGAAGAACTGAGAAAAAAGCTAGGAATAGTCCCCGCCATAGAATATATAAGGAAACAACAGATAAAATGGTTAGCCACGTGACAAGGCAGAAAGAACAAAACACAACACAACGAGCCATCAACAAACGTTGTGAGAACACCAGACCCAAAGGTCGACCACGAAATGATGGGTCGATGGAATATTAGAAGCACTAGGAAACATAATAGCAGCAGAGGCGAACAGAAGAGCAAAAGACCGCAAATTATATCTCCCCTCGACGCTGAAAGGCAGATGAGGAAGGAAAGAAGAGGAAGAAGAGGTATATAACACGTCTGTTGCTACTGTTATTTTCGAGGTTTTGCTAATTTACCTAAATCAATAAATATGACCTTTCATTGTTTATTGTTTATTGACTTTGATTAGAGAAAGTTATACCATGACTTGTAATAATATTTGTGGGTTAACCTCGAACAGAAAATGTTTAGTTAGTCTGAACATCAATAAGTTTCCAAACAGTCAGTCTGAGCATAAGTTTGTTTCCAATTAGTCAATCAGCATACTAGTAAGTTTGTTTCTAATTAGTCAAACCCCATACCAGTATGTTTGATTCCAATTAGTCAATCTGAACACCAGTAAGTTTCCACTTAGTCAATCTGAACACCAGTAAGTTTCCACTTAGTCAATCTGAACACCAGTAAGTTCCCACATAGTCAATCTGAACATCAGTAATTTTCCACTTAGTCAATCTGAACACCAATAAGTTTCCACTTAGTCAATCTGAACACCAGTAAGTTTCCACTTAGTCAATCTGAACACCAGTAAGTTTCCACTTAGTCAATCTGAACACCAGTAAGTTTCCACTTAGTCAATCTGAGCACCAGTAAGTTTCCACTTAGTCAATCTGAACACCAATAAGTTTCCACTTAGTCAATCTGAACACCAGTAAATTTCCGAACAATCAATCTGAAACACTTATTCTGAAAAGCATTCATCTACTATAATGTTACACATATCAGCATTAATGAAACTAGAATATTCACATGTTGTGTAGTGTATCAAATCACTTTTATTTCATGACTAAGGAAAATAAAACATCAATGTATAGTCATCCACTAATATTGCTATTTCTCACATAATAAGTACAATATGAATTATAGAATGTGAAACCAACAGCCGCCATTAACGTCATCGTGTTTCATACCGGTTCATCGCATAGGCGATCATGTTTTCCCACAATTCTTTGTCCTCAGTGCATCATATCAATACTGTTGTTGACTGTTTCCGTGCCACGATACAAAGCTATCATGTATCTTCTCTCTTTGTCGTCCGTGATCTTTCATTTTCAGTATTTTGCGAGCTGCAACCAAATATTCTAACTTTCCTCTTATCATGATGTGCACGAAAAAATATTGATTGTTTCTTTCTGATGTTCTTTATGAGCTTTCTTTCTTTGTTGATTTTCGTTGAGAATGTCCTCGTTGAGAATGTCCTCGTTGAGAATGTCCTCATTGAGAATGTCTTCGTTGGTCTTTTTTAGAAACCAACATTTGTGATAATAAATAATATCACGGTAAATATATTTCAGAATAATATTTTACATTGGTAAAGAAACAACATATTGAAAATGTTTATAAGGAATGATATGGTGCCCACTCAAGAGGATGACAGAACTTTTGGTAACGAAAGATACGAACCATTAATAAGTTGAAAGTGTCTAATCAAAAAATAGATCAATTTTGTTTTTGCAGTTCAATTTTAGCTTTTAATGATTGCGTGCCGACTATGTTTACTGCAATTTCTCTCAATATCCGGGTTTCCGAAACAAAAAGAAAAATAGTGATAGATAAATAGAAAGATAGGGGAGTGGAGAGAGATATATGTAGGATGATATATCAAACTTATTCTCCCTAGATCTGATACAGAATGGAATCTACTGACATTGACAAAGTGTTTTTGTCTGAAATTTGGGATCTCCAAAGCAAACCAGGTTCGTGTTTGAAATCTGTATTGAAAAAGAAGCGAGGTGCACCTGAAAATATAGAGATAGGAGACACGGGGGGAGAGGTAGAATATCAATAAAACAGGAACGATTATCCAAGGACAGAAGCAAATGGAATGTGTTGAAGGTAAATATGTATGAGATTATTGCATGCAGAATGTGCTAATTATATTTCATAAACGACATTACTAATTTTTGACGTGAAGAGCTACAACTGTAGATCATACAATAATATCAGAAAAAGATAACTCGAACCTATTCATATTTCTTTTACCAGTTTACAATTTTGAGTGTGGATCCCCTGTTTTCTTTGTCTATTTATGCACTTCCAACACAAACTCAAACCATCTAGTTTTTTAAAAATTCAACCCGCTACAACTGCAACTTACTCTCTTCTTTTATTTAACTGGAACTAGAGGTGTGACTCCCTCTCTTTTCTTATTATGGACACCACCTACAGCTGGGATTCTCAGAAACTGGACATTTAACAAAAATCTAACATTAATTTCAACTATGACTCTCCGTTTTTGTTCCATTTTAATTATAACTGTTACTCCCGGTTTCTTCTCTTTGATTGCAATTACAACTATGACTCTATATTTCACATTTGTCTGACTACAGCTACACTCCATATTTGTATGTGTCTGACTACAGCTGTCTTAACTCTTTCCGTACGTTGTTTCGCCGCACAGTGCGTCACCTTCAAACTTGATTAGTGTGAACCGTCATCAAACCATACACTTTTTACATGTCTTGTATCATCTTGGTATTGGTGAAATATAATACCTTGTTAAATTATCTAAAAATTATATAATATGTTATATAGTAGATCAATATAAATATGTAGTTTGATTCTTAAAATTATGACTAATTGTGTCTCTGAAATCTCCTTTGTTGCAATGATAAAAAGCTTCCGTACGGAAAGAGAAAAGAAAATGGCTTGGCAGAGGGTCAACAAAGGAATCGATAAATAATTTATGAGATCGGAAGTTGTGGAGAGACATGATCAGCTACGCCAGCAGGCACGATACTTGATGACGATAACTACAGCTACACTAATAGGGTGTTAGACAAGGTTGTGGGCTGTCACCAGATTTGTTTAATATTTATAGTGAAATTATTTTAAGATCCATAATGGACATGCCTGGAATAACAATTGGAGGTCATAATATAAATAATCTAAGGTATGCTGATGATACAGTCTTAATCGCTAAGAGTGAAAATGAGTTACAAGAAATGTTGGACATTATAGTGAAAGAAAGCAAAAATAAAGGACTCAGCCTTAATAGCAAAAAGACAGAGGTAATGGTAACAACAAAGAAAAAGACATCACCTCAGTGCAAAATAAAGACAAGTGGGACAATATTAAAACAGGTAAATAAATTTAAATATTTGGAAACTTTGTTAACCTCAGACAGAAGATGTACAAAAGAGGTGAGATGCAGAATGGCTCAGGCAAAAGCAGCTTTCCAAAAAATGAGGAAGATACTATGCAATCCATTTTTGACTACAGAAACAAGAAAAAGAGTTCTTAAATGTTATTTAGAGCCAGTCTTAACATATGGATGCGAATCATGGACAATAGGACAACAGACAAGAAAATCATTGGAGTCTGTAGAAATGTGGTTTTACAGAAGAATGTTGAGAGTATTATGGACAGCTAAGAAGAGTAATGAAGATGTTCTGAGAGAGGTCAGAGCAAATATAGAGCTAATTTCCAATATTAGGAACAAACAATCATCATTTTTTGGCAATGTATTGAGAAGAGAACAACTGGAATATAATGTAACAACTGGAAAAATTGAGGGACAAAGAGATAGAGGGAAGCAAATAGAGAAAATAACAGACAGCTTAAGAGAATGGCTTGACAGAAGGTCAACAACAGAAATGATAAATAGCTGCCGAGATCGAAAGTTGTGGAGAGACATGATCACCTACGCCAGTAGGCCCGGTACTTGATGATGACAGGTACACTCCATATTTTCTTTATCTGACTACAGCTACACTTCATATGTCTGTTTATCTGACTACAGCTACACTCCATATTTTTATTTATCTGACTACAGCTACACTCCATATTTTTATTTATCTGACTATAGCTACACTCCATATTTTTATTTATCTGACTACAGCTACACTCCATATTTTCTTTCGTCTGACTACAGCTACACTCCATATTTCTATTTATCTGACTACAGCTACACTTCATATTTCTATATATATCTGACTACAGCTACACTCCATATTTCTATTTGTCTGACTACAGCTACACTCCATATTTCTATATATCTGACTACAGCTACACTCCATATTTCTATTTATCTGACCACAGCTACACTCGATATTTTCCTTTGCCTGACTACAGCTACACTCCATATTTATATTTATCTGACTACATCTACACTCCATATTTATATTTATCTGACTACAGATACACTCCATATTTCTATATATCTGACAACAGCAACACTCCATATTTCTATTTGTCTGACTACAGCTACACTCCATATTTCTATTTGTCTGACTACAGCTACACTCCATATTTCTATTTGTCTGACTACAACTACACTCCATATTTTCTTTTTTCTAACTACAGCTACACTCTATATTTCTATTTGTCTGACTACAGCTACACTCCATATTTCTATTTGTCTGACTACAGCTACACTCCATATTTCTATTTGTCTGACTAGAACTACACTCCATATTTCTATTTATCTGACTACAGCTACACTCCATATTTCTATATATCTGACAACATCTACACTCCATATTTCTATTTGTCTGACTACAGCTACACTCCATATTTATATTTGTCTGACTACAGCTACACTCCATATTTTATTGTCTTTATGTTGCAACGACTTCACAACTGTCATTCCAAGTTATAAATAACTATAAATACCTTGTGAACTGTTTAACTTCTGTCTTTCTGACTAGAAAATAATTGAGTATTTCCGACGACGCTGCAGGAGAACTGTTGTTAAATTGCATTTCAGACCCGCTCATAATCCGCAAGCAAAACCACCGACTGCTAAAAATAATTTTCAGCGAGTTGTAGAAATGTAACAATCAACAAGTAGAACAATTAAGTGCTTTTATGATAGGGTCAGGACCTCATTAAATAGTGGCACATTTTGACACTTGGGAAAAAATGTGCAATAAGAAAAATCTACCGATTTATTTGTTTATGTTTGTCGGTTGATAACGTCTTGTGAAGATCCTTAGGTATACACATATCGCATCGATGAGGGCTACATCGTGCAAGAACAAACGAGCAACAATCGAACCAAAGATACAGCTTGGAGAGGTTTGGGAAGTGGATCTTCCAAACAGCAGCAACTACTACATTTCCTGGACAACAGTACTTGGGTGTCATGATCCAGGCGGGTCCACCTCGTCTAGAGTGTCAAGAAACTCAAGGGCCGAAACACTTGCTCGACGGAAGTGGTGGGCTTCTGATGGTCAGATTAACCTCCTGCTGCAAAGCTCTGTATAAAGTTTTCCATATTACTTACTGTCCACACTGCCCTAAATGATTGGTTGGCTGCATCGGGCTTGACAACCAAATTGACACAAATTGACTAAAGTAACAACTGAATGAAGTTAGTGATTTCTCATCTCCATCATGGACAAACAATAAAGTACATTTAAAAAAAATAATTTATCAATCTGATGTCTTTCTTCTATACCAATCAAATATATCTTCTCTTTCAGCATTATTCTCATATTTTCACGAATTGTGCCCTTTTTTAGCAGTGTATTCTAAACTTCTATCCACACAATTTATCCACAAATTAATAATCCACTCCAGTACTTTTTTTTGCCTTCATTAAGCGTTTGCCAAAATTCTATTATCTTAATTCATAAAACAAAGTGATCGTCATATATGAATCCTCTAAAACACTGTTGTAATTACAGTTATATTAATGCTATTAACAACCATAACATACAATTGCAAACTTGATGCAGTTATTTTTTCTTCAATCCTTGTAAATTTGTCATTTGTATGTCAGGATTGTTGAGGTCATAACAATTTACTGGAACATATTCTGGCTCACTCAGCCTGGATTAAAACCCCTAGTCACTTCTTGGTAATCTTTGTGACAAGGTCTCTTTGAATGTTCATCTCTTTCACCATGAAGTTAAAAACGGCGGGTTTACTTTTAAATTCCTTAAAATGTTAATAAAGACGGTGTTATATAGTATCCAAGTGTGTCAATGACCACACGATCACATATATTTTATGGGTGATGTGGTCGATATCACACCAGGGGCGCCCGATTCTTTCATTTAAAAAGAAAAAAAGAAAATGCTGGTACCTATCTTCATAGACTTGCTAAATTCTGAAGACGTAGTGGGAAAAGATCGCAACATCTTGGAGCTGCTCCCGAACCCCAATGATCAGCAGTGAACGCACTAACTACTCAGCCACTTGTCTTCTCTTTCACCAAACCCGCTAAGATTTGTGTTTAACCAACCATAATGTTCCAAACAGGGGACTACAGCTACCGTTCTTTGTTTGGGAGATGAGTTATTATAGTAATTCGGATGCTTGCTTGCTTTCGCCCGATGACTAAAGTATTCTAGAGTATTCGTAGACTGTAGAATGCCTCTTTGTCATCCGTCCTTAAAAGGACGTTAAGTGGGCGTGTATGCGTTGTGTTGTGGTTTGCAGTATAACTGTTATATTTGCGCCTTTCGGCCCAACACATCCGACTTCAGCACGAGTAATTCGGATGATTCCACTGGCACGGGTGGTTGAGCAATTATGGATTTTAATTCGTTTGCAGTGATACCGGGGCCTTCCATAACCAAATAACCAAATGTTCCAAAATTAGTTTTCAGATAAAAGAGATCTCACTGGCAATAAATAAACTGCTTCTTTATATAGTGTCCATGATCTATATCCATATATCAAAAGTGACTAAGTATAAAGTCCAAGAACACGAATACTTTCAAGCTTCCAGAGATTACAGACCAGAACTAACTGTAAACATTAGGAGTCCCGTAAGGGGAATGAAGCACTGGGCTCTGAAACTAATAGAGTCCACTTCTAGATATGAATGATTATCTCGTATTGTGGACGGAACGCGTATACTGACCATTCTGTGTGAAGAGTATTCAATATTTGAAGATGATGTGAGGACGTCGAGGGAATGGTAAAATAAATTTAGGCCTTCATATCTCAGTCGGTGAGTAAAATAATCATGGCTAGCAGTGTTTTATAAAGAGAATACTCTAGAATATCAAAAGGAAAATTGCTACCAGTGAACTTGCAAGGTTCAGTAAATATTGACTGCAGGGGTTATCAAACAGAGTTAAAAAAAAAAAAAAAGTAAAGCGCCTCGTCACGCCAAGTGGCGTATATAGAATATGATGTTAGTGACCATAATTTTTACAGACCTTCAGCGCATGATTTTTGGGCTATTGTGGTCAGTATTACGCCCGTGCCGCTTTAGTTTCCCAGAAAAAATCCGGTACCCATTTAAGACTGGGTGAACCCGGAAGCCGTCGGTTGGGATCGAACCCGACCTCTTGTACTTTGTAGTCCAGTTCACTAACCACTGAATTATCGCGGTTCCCTTATCAAACAGAGTACTATTATTATTGTTGTTTCATAGTGGAAATAATAATAACTGCTACTGCGTGTTGTTTAATGAGCTTCATTTTTAACACATTTGTTGTTTTTTTTCATTATTCATTTTTTTATTATTAACCTCGAAATTAGATATTGTCCAAGCGACCTTTATTACGCAAACATAATACTAAATTGATACTTTAGATACCCAGTTATAGATAACTCAAAGTATACAAGCAGATATATTCTTGACTATGTTGAAACAAAGTAACATCTAGGTGGAGATATTTATTCTGGACTGTGTGAAACAAAGTAACATCTAGATGGAAATACTTATTCTGGACTGTGTGAAACAAAGTAATATTAAGATGGAAATATTTATTCTGGACTGTGTTAAACAAAGTAACATCTAGATGGAAATACTTATTCTGGACTGTGTGAAACAAAGTAACATAAAGATGGAAATACTTATTCTGGACTGTGTGAAACAAAGTAACATAAAGATGGAAATACTTATTCTGGACTGTGTGAAACAAAGTAACATAAAGATGGAAATACTTATTCTGGACTGTGTGAAACAAAGTAACATAAAGATGGAAATACTTATTCTGAACTGTGTGAAACAAAGTAACATAAAGATGGAGATATTTATTCTGGACTGTGTGAAACAAAGTAACATATAGATGGAAATACTTATTCTGGACTGTGTGAAACAAAGTAACATAAAGATGGAAATACTTATTCTTGACTGTGTGAAACAAAGTAACATAAAGATGGAAATACTTATTCTTGACTGTGTGAAACAAAGTAACATATAGATGGAGATATTTATTCTGGACTGTGTGAAACAGAGTAACATAAAGATGGAAATACTTATTCTGGACTGTGTGAAACAAAGTAACATAAAGATGAAATACTTATTCTGGACTGTGTGAAACAAAGTAACATATAGATGGAGATATTTATTCTGGACTGTGTCAAACAAAGTAACATAAAGATGGAAATATTTTTATGTAATGTATGAAACAAAGTAACAACGTAAACAAAGACCTTCAGCACATGATTTTTGGGGTAATGTGGTCGGTATTACGCCCGTGCCGTTTTACTTTCCCACAAAAAAAATCCGGTACTCATTTAAGGCTGGGTGAATCCGGAAGCTGTCGCTGGGGATCGAGCCCTTCTCCTTATCCTTTGTAGTCCAGTTCACTAACCACTGAGATATCGCGGCTCACTGTCAGAGGCCCTGAATAACTTGGCAATTTAAAATAAATGCATGAACCATCAATTAGACAACAGATATACAGAAGCAAAAGTCAATGAAAAAGATGTGTCGATTACTTTAGTAATATTGACTTTTAGACAAAGGTTGACAAAGAGAAGATGAAAGAAGCGATTTACTTTGTACATGTAACTTTCACTGGTGTAAGGTGGTGTTGACTGGAGGGTTGAGAAAACAAATAGACAAAGTGGTAAATTAACGGCAATAAATAAAAGAAAGCATAATATGATATCATGAAATACTGGTTGAAGTAATAAACTTGACGGCTAAATACATAGGCAAAGATTAAGAGGTAATGAAAGATGATACAAACTAAATATAGTTTAAAAACGGAAAGTGGGGGACTTGTTGGTCTCGGGGCAAGACGCTGGTCTCGAGAAAGAGAGGTTGTGAGTTCAAATCCTGGGTGAACCAGCTGGGATATTTATTTGTGATTTCTTTCTGCGGCAACCACCTCTAGTCTCAGCAGCGGCTTGAAACGTCAATTACTCATCGATGGAAAAAAAATGTCAGTACCTCAGAGTTATATTCCTGTACGGCGAGGGACCCCTGTGCACACAGTTGCAAGGGTAAAACGGATCAACACGCAAAATTCAATTCCTAGACTCTAGGGACTTCGTCAGAGATAAAAGCTGACGAACGAAGAAAAATAAAGAAGAAAAAAACGGTAAATTAAGATAAGGCTTGAAATATGTAAAAAAATAAAATGTCACCGTGTACAGATTGTATCAGCGATTAATACACCCATAGCTAGACGACTCAAGTGCAACGATACGATGCACATGAGGACACTACATACTTTGGCATCATAATAATTCAGATACGTGATGCATTCGGGGATAAAATGTAAAATAGTCCAGGCAAAGGTAAAATTCGACGCGAAGAAAAAAAAACAGTTTTTTTTGCGATTCTCTGATAACAGCTAAAAGAAACATAAATCTTCACTTTTACATAGATTCTGTGTTGTCTTCTAGAACAGATTCATGGAAAATTTAGTGAACAAGCAGTAAGACAAGGTAACATAAATGTTGAATAATAGAACAAAGAAGTATGTGTAAGCACTCGCAGAAATTGACAGACAAACAACAATAGAAAAAAACGAAGAACAATATATGGTCCGAAGTGGGATCGAACCCGTACTCAGTGGCACCGCGCCTTGCCACGAGAAGCCGAACGCTTGGCACACTGCCACGCAGCCAACTAAAAAATTGGCTATTGCAGCAGTGTCTTGCACGAAAGGCGATCTCAATGACTATAGCATAGGGTAACGATCACAGACCGGAAATAAATTGTATATAAATGTTGCTGCACTGAAGGAAGCTGGAAATATTGTTAAAACAAGAAGTATTGGAATGTAAAAGAAACAGTTGGGCATTGACCAAAAACGCTACATTGTTTTTAAAAAGGAAAAGAACATTAAAGAACACAGCTGACAAGAATATTGGGTTACACAAGATGTCCTGTATGTGTGGTTAGATAACATATGATAATAAAGATATATGCGGCTGTTTTGATCTTTATGCACAAAGGGTTAGGTTTTCACATGTTATTGAGTTATTGAGTTATTGAGTTATTGAGTTATTTGCGGGTCACCATCATTGCACTCCGAACATGTCCATAGGTGCTCAGATCCCCTCCTCAGCAAATCCCGCAGTGTCCAGCGACTGACGACTCCAGTTCTATGTTGGTTGATAAGTCTTCTTACACGGCCACTAAGTGTCTAATTTCTGGCAGTGCCCAACTTAACTCCCATTTCCATCATCCGAAGAAGTGACGTGGATCTGTGTTTGTCGAAGTCCTGTGCTCTTCCCACATCTCGGAGGGCATTGGTGATGTCCGCCCGATCCATTGGTTGCCCGTCCTCAACGACAGCACAGCTACCCAACCTGTCCGCCCTTTCATTTCCCCGTACACCCGCATCTCCAGGGACATAGACAAAGTTGACCTCTGGTATTTTGGATTTCTGCAACGACTCTACCCATTGCATGCGTACAGAGCCCGCCTTCACTTTTTTTATCCTGCTCATCGAATCATTCAGTATACAGGCGTGGGTGTAGTCTTGTGACTCTAACCATTTGAATGCCTTGGTCACTGCCATCACCATCATTGTCATGCTACTCGTGGTCACGACGTATGCACCACTGTCTTCGTTGACTAATCTGCCTGCCGAGCGTGCTGTAAATGCCCATGCATTTCTTTGGTTTTCAGCAAAGTATACAAAGTTTCACACGTTATTCTATGTATGTGTGTTAGATACCATATTGTGATAATAAATGATACATAGTGTTATTTTGATCTTTCTGTACAAAGGATTTGGGCTTCACATGTCTTTGACAATCTGTACCATGAAAGCAAGCGACAGAGCGGAATGGTGCTTCATGGAAGCCAACATTCAATGCAGATGCAGCACTTAATGATGATGATGGTATTTAATATAGTAGTTTCTGTGGACGTTTTGAGGGACAAGAAAACAGTAGGCTGGTGGGCCGGATCTGTCCTGCGAGTCTCCATTTGGCCATCCATCTTTGGCCTACAATATTGCGATAAACATGACTAAACAATATCGCAATAAATATGGCTAAATAATATCGCGATAAATATGGCTAAACAATAGTGTGATAAACATGGCTAAATAATATTGCGATAAACATGACTAAACAATATCGCGATAAACATGACTAAACAATATCGCAATAAATATGGCTAAAAAATATCGCGATAAATATGGCTAAATAATATTGCGATAAATATAGCTAAATAATATCGCGATAAATATGGCTAAATAATATCGCGATAAACATAGCTAAATAATATCGCGATAAATATAGCTAAATAATATTGCGATAAATATAGCTAAATAATATCGCCATAAATATGGCTAAATAATATTGCGATAAATATAGCTAAATAATATCGCGATAAACATAGCTAAATAATATCGCGATAAACATAGCTAAATAATATCGCAATAAACATAGCTAAATAATATCGCGATAAACATGGCTAAATAATACTGTGATAGATATGGCTAAATAATATCGTGATAAATATGACTAAATAATATTGCGATAGATATGGCTAAACAATATCGCGATAAATATGGCTAAACAATATCGCAATAAATATGGCTAAACAATGTCGCGATAAATATGGCTAAACAATATCGCGATAAATATGGCTAATCAATATCGCAATAAATATGGCTAAACAATATCGCGATAAATATGGCTAAACAATATCGCGATAAATAATGCTAAATATTATCACGTTAAACAAAGTCAACAATGACCTTGTCGGAGATGGATTGACATTAGTAATGGTCTGAAACACTCTTGCCATACCCATCTGCGTAGGTGATCGTGTCCTGCCACAATTCTATGTCCACAATTCTATGTCTACAATTCATCGTATCAATTCTGTTGTTGACTGTTTACTATGCAGAGAAAACCAAGCTATCTAGTATCTTCTGTCTTTGCCATCCGCGATCTTTCTACCCTGTATTTTGCCAGTTGTAACCAAGTAATCCAGCTCTTATCCCAGTGTCCTAGAAAAATGTCGACTGTTTCTTTCTGATGTATTTGAAAAGATTTTTTTTTTCCACTGACCACGACGATAATGTTCTCGTTGTTTTTTAAGTTGTCCAGAGAACTCTCAAAATTCTTCTGAGAAATCCTTTCTCTAAGGTGTGGTCTTCTCATTTGTTTTTCCACTATCCATGATTCGTTTCCATAGGTCAGAACTGGCTATATAGCCCGATGAACTCTCTTTCTAACAGTAAAGTAGCAGAACAAAAACTATACTATAGCTTTTGCACATAAAATATCATCCTCACTCTAATTGTATGTGCTTGATTCTGCCTGATAAATTGAATGTCATCATTTTCTTATATGCGTGTATATGTTAATTATATATATATAGTTTTTTTTACATGTATATATATTCTTAAGTAGAATGTACACAGACTTAAGATGATATTTATTTTATCTGCGAAGATCACGTGATTGCGAGTAAGAACACATTTGATATCAGTTTTTTTTCTTGTTGAAAATTTTATGATTTTGTGTTTATTTATACATTTTGCATAAAATTGCTACCATTGCTACCATTGCTACAGTATATGTATGTGTGTATGTATGTATATATGTATGTATGTATGTATGTATGTATGCATGTGTGTATTTATGTATGTATATATATGTATATATATGCGTGTATGTATGTGTATGTATTTATGTATGTATGTGCGTGCGTGCGTATGTATGCATATATGTATGTATGATGGCGTCTTAAATAAATATCGCTTCCAGTACATTTATTTTTACGACCCCTCGAACCTCTCTGAAGCCGAGTAGAGAAGAGGGTTATCTGTGACAAGGAACTTTGCCTACAACAAGCGCCCATGCCTAGATGGCAAATTGATATGTTAACTTCATCATCGCTCACCCATCGACAACAATCTACTTCTAATGGTGGAGAAAGTAAAAGAAAAATAGAACAAATGGTATTACCACAGCGTTACGTGAATAATGGACACCACAAAATCGAACGACGTTGCGGACTCAACGATTATGTGTTCTCTATTACTTACATAAAGCTGTAAACTTTTCTTTTTTCTATATTTCTTTTAATTTATTCTTTATTATCAGATTTGCTGCAGATTCGCATTTAATGCATTTGACCCTCTACTTCTAATGATATCCAAAATCAAGAAAGGCCAAACTTCTGGACTCGCAAGCTTCAAGTGAACGTTGTAACACTTTACAGAAACAAACCAACAAAATCAATATGGATGCTCTTCCATTTTAATCTGTAAAGTCGAAAATCTAAAACCTGTGAGAACATTTAAGAAGCTAATAATAAAATGCCTTCTGCAGGAACGAACTATCAGCGTGTGTGCATGTGTGTGTTGTTGTTTTTGTTTGTTTTAAGGTTGTAAAAATGTAAATAAAATAATTAAAATTATTCTGCTGTCCGCTGAAATTTAAATCTGCTAAGTTAAAGTTCAAGTAGTGTTCGTATTTGATGAGACCAGAGCTAACCTTCCTTGAACTAGGCTCGTGTGGCGACGATAAGAAACTCTTTATACATTAGGAGTAAATATGGTCGTCAGACACCAACCCGTCTAGTGAGTATTTCAGCGCTTTTCTTCTAGACACTCTATGAATGGTTTGCGTCACGACTTAGAGACGTCGGCCTCCTGTCGTGTTTGAGCCTGAAAGCTCACAATATGTTAGACATATAATATGTGGACTCTAGTTGCGTCACGACTCAGAGATGTCGGCCTACTGTCGTGTTTGAGCCTGAAAGCTCACAACATGTTAGACATATAATATGTGGACTCTAGTCGGCACCATAATTATGATCGAAAATGCTGCCCGTATCCAGTCGCAGCACTCAGAGACTTATTTATTACATATAACCTGATCAACAAGTAAAACTGAAATAAACAAGAAATTATGAATGGTAAAAAGTAATTTTAATGCCATGAAAAGTATCATCATCATCATCATCATCAAGTACCGGGCCTGTTGGCGTAGGTGATCATGTCTCTCCATAACTTTCGATCTCGACAGTTATTTATCATTTCTGTTGTTGACCTTCTGCCAAGCCATTCTCTTAAGCTGTCTGGTATTTTTTCTCTTTCCTTCCCTCTATCTTTTCGTCCCTCAATTTTCCAGTTGTTACAATATATTCCACTTGTTCTCTTCTCATTACATGGCCAAAAAATGATGATTGTTTCTTCCTAATATATGAAAAGTATACTAACATAAAAGAAATAACGCCAGATCTAAAACTAAGAATAGCAAGATGTTATATGATATCAACATTCCTGTATGGTGCAGAAACATAGACATTAGGCACGAAAACCGAACAGGAAATTGAACTCTTTAAAATTTGGATTTATAGAAGAATAGATAGAATTCGATGGAAAGAAAAGAAAACAAACGATGACGTTTTAAAACAATTACAAATAAAAAGAGAACTAGTAAACACAATTCAAACAAGGCTAATGAGATTTTTTAGTCCATGTTAAAAGATATAACAGCTTAATAAAAGTAATCTTGGTGGGGAAAAGACAGGTAAAAGAAGCAGGTAGATCAAGACAAACATAAAAGAGTAACATCAAATGATGGACAGGTCAACCTATGAAAATCTGCAACCATCAAAGCAAGAGACCGAGCGGAATGGCGTTCCATGGTAGCCAACCTTCGATACGCAGAGAGCACTCAATTAATGAAACCTTATCATATTTATAGGGAGCCGAGGTAGTTCAGTGGTTAGTGAACTGGACTACCACGGACAAGGGGTAGGGTTCGATCCCAACCGACGGCTTCCGGGTTCACCCAGCCTTAAATGGGTACCGGATTTTTTTCTGGGAAAGTAAAGCAGCACGAGCGTTATACCGACCACATTACCTCAAAAATCATGTGCTGAAGGTCTGTAAAATATAGGGTCACTAACACCATATTTCCCTATACGCCAGGGGGTACTTTACTTTTTTTACTTTTTATCATATGTATGGAGTATATGTAGATAGTGTGAAGTACTGGTAGGAAGAACTGAAAGCTTGATACGAGAATATGGAATATTGAAAATATTGGTAGCTCAAAATGTGCATATAATGTGCCATTCAAAATAGTTTTGTAATATAAATGCCTGTGGTATAACTATGAGAAATGTGACAGTTATGTATTTCCCTTTAGAATTTAGAGGAGTGTATTTGCCACCATACAATACATCATTTGTTGTTGTTGTTGCGTTCGCCAGCTTTCAACTCTGACGAAGTCCCTAGAGACTAGGAACTGAATTTTGCATGTTAATCCATTTTTCCCTGGTAGCCGTACGCACAGATAACTCCGACTTTGGAGGTACTCATATTTTTTCCGTCAATGAGTAACTGGCGTTTCAAGCCCGGCCTCGCTGCTGAGACCAGGGGTGGTTGTCGCAGAGAGAAATCATAAATAAAAATCTCAACCGGTGTAGACGAGATTTGAACCCACAACCCCTCTGTTCCGAGGCCGGCGTCTTGCCTCGAGACCAACCAGTCCTCCATGGACTTGCAATATGAGGAAACTGCAACAAGGAACACTATTACATCATTTAAGGACCACGACTCTAACTCAGCACATTCGTGGCGCTCGTATTACCTGACCACCAATCACTTTCATTCCCAAACATTTACTTTGATTTCCCACTCACTAATCTCATTCAACACACATTAAATTCATGTTATTCATTAAATTCATACCTCACTGACTACTAATTACACTGCTCATTAATTACTTTCATCTCTCACACGCTAATATCATTCTTGACACGCTAATCTCTCATATGCTAGTCTTAATCCTCACACAATGATTAAAAGTAAAGTAAAGTACCCCCGTCACGCCAAGTGGCGTATAGGGAATATGGTGTTAGTGACCATAAATTTTACAGACCTTCGGCACATGATTTTTAGGGCAATGTGGTTGGTATTACGCCTTTGCCGCTTCACTTTCCCAGAAAAAAATCCGGTACCCATTAAAGGCTGGGTGAACCGGAAGCCGTCGGTTGGGATCGAACCCAACCCTTGTCCTTTCTAGTCCAGTTCACTAACCACTGAGCTATCGCGGCTCCCTCACATAATGATTAAATTATTCCTTAATTTCCTTCCCCACTTCCTAATCCCATTAATCTCATTTTTATTCATTAGTTTCATTCATCACTCACTCTCTAGCTTTACTCTATAATTATTTTCCCACCTACAAATTTCATTCTTCATCCACTAACTTCATTCTCTACTTCTTAATCTCATTCCTCACCTACATATCTCATTAACTACATACTAATAATGTGTATCTTTCATCATTCACATGCCATTCAACTAATCACAATTCGCACCCACTAATTGTATTCCCTACTAGCTGATATCATATACTACACGATAAATTAATTATTCCCCCATTAATCTCATTTACTATAGTCTAATCTAATTCTCCACTCACTTCATATGATTTTTTTTTCTCATTCATTAATTTAATTCCCCACCCTGTAATCTCATTCTTTAATCTCATTCCCCACCAACTAATCTAATTCCTTAATCCAATTCCCCACCACTAATCTAATTCCTTAATCCCATTCCCCACCCACTAATCTCATTCCTTAATCCAATTCCCCACCACTAATCTAATTCCTCAATCCCATTCCCCACCCACTAATCTCATTCCTTAATCTCATACCCCACCCACTAATATAATTCATTAATCCCATTCCCCACCCACTAATCTAATTCATTAATCCCATTCCCCACCCACTAATTTAATTCATTAATCCCATTCCCCACCCACTAATCTAATTCATTAATCCCTTTCCCCATCCACTAATCTAATTCATTAATCCCATTCCCCACCCACTAATTTAATTCCTTAATCTCATTCCTCACCATTAATCTCATTCCTTAATCCCATTCCCCATCCACTAATCTCATTCCTTAATCCAATTCCTCACCACTAATCTCATTCCTTAATCCATTTCCCACCCACTAATCTCATTCCTTAATCCAATTCCTCACCCACTAATCTCATTCCTTAATCCCATTTCCCACCCACTAATCTCATTCCTTAATCCATTCCCCACCCACTAATCTCATTCCTTAATTCCATTCCCCACCCACTAATCTCATTCCTTAATTCCATTCCCCACCCACTAATCTCATTCCTTAATTCCATTCCCCACCCACTAATCTCATTCCTTAATTCCATTCCCCACCCACTAATCTCATTCCTTAATTCCATTCCCCACCCACTAATCTCATTCCTTAATTCCATTCCCCACCCACTAATCTCATTCCTTAATTCCATTCCCCACCCACTAATCTCATTCCTTAATTCCATTCCCCACCCACTAATCTCATTCCTTAATTCCATTCCCCACCCACTAATCTCATTCCTTAATTCCATTCCCCACCCACTAATCTCATTCACCAGCCACTAATGGAGTCGCTAGTCGCTGGACACTGCGAGATTGCAGAGGAGGGTATCTGAGCACATAAGGACATGTTTGGAGTGCAGTAATAATGACCCGTAAATAACTAATAAAGTATTTCTTAATCTCATTCTCCACTGATTAATCTCATTCCTCATTCTCATTCCCCACCATAATCTCATTCCTCATTCTCATTCCTCACCATAATCTCATTCCTCGTTTTTTAATCTCATTCCCCACCCATAATCTCATTCCTCATTCTCATTCCCCACCATAATCTCATTCCTCGTTTTTTTAATCTCATTCCCCACCCATTAATCTAATTTCTCACAAATACATATTTCCTAAACAATCCCACTTTCCATTCACCATTTCTAGTTCCAACCTACCAATTTCATGACCCACTCTCTGTACACAATCCCCACAGCCTAACTCCATTTTCCACTCACAAATGTAATCTTCATTCTACCACCTCTTCATTGAACCATCATCGGAACCACCAATTTCCACTATCAATTTCAAACTTGTTCTCTCATGTACCTCATGTAAATCTTATTGTCCACGCAATAATTACATTCTCAAGCTATCATACCTCTTTCTATCTGTCTGTCTGTCTTTCTGTCTGTCTTTCTGTCTAACTATCTATCTGCCTGCCAGTTTGTCTGTATATTTCTCTCTTTGCCTATCTATTATTTTCCTTGCCAGCAGAAGACGGCACATAGAGCGGAAAATCTGGACTCTCTGTGTCAGACTTTGTTATCAAGTATTAGATCTTACACAGGTACCCGTCATATATCTTCATACGTCTCTGTTCTGGGTGAGTTGTTCAATCTAAACGAAGGAGCTGATATCTGCTGTTGTTGCCGCGCGCCTCAGTATTCTTTCTAGTGTTTCTTTAAGAGTCTCTTTTTTTACCCACTGGTTCCCATTTGAGGGACTGCCTTGAGATTTTCTTGTTGCCTCCTCTCATCACATTACCAAGATACGTGTACCTTCTTTTCTTGATTACAATTGTTATTCTTCGATGTCTCATTTCTAGTCTTGAATTGATACCACACTTACTCCACACAAAATACTCTCATTTCTGACATATCTCTACGATTTTTGTACCAATAACTTTCATCAATACAACCTGGTAGAGATCATCTACTGAAGAATGTCTTGTAATTTCCTACCATACAAATGAAGAGACGATAATTCACAGTAGACAAAAAAAAAAAGAGATGAAGGGTAACTCTGGGACAGCATCACGTGGCAAATAGTTGCAAGTCTCATGGGAGCGATATCGAGAGCTTTGTATCTGCACATTCGGACAAAGTGAAGAATAAGAGGAGACCAGAATATAGCTGCTCACAAAAAAGATTTTAAACTATTACATAATCTCGACAGCAACTTGCTTCCAACCGTGTGCAAAGATCAGATATTAATGGCATCCTATACCCAGCAGTCTAACTTCGCTCTATCACACTTAATCCTTCATCCACCACTCTACTTTCATAATCCCCTTACACTTCTCATCCATCACTCTTACTTTTCGTGTACCAAATATATTCCTTACCTACCGGTCTATTCCACGACATACCAGTCTTATTCCCCACATACCAGTCTTATTCCCCACATACCAATCACAACGTTGCACTTTCATTTCCCACCTTCCAATCTCATTTCCCACTTCTTGACCCATTCTCCATATCTACACTTAATTTCACACCAATCACACTCAATCCATACCAATCCCAACTTCTATCTCAGTTTTTAGGTGAATGTCCCAATATATCAAACATTGACACATTACATTAACAATTTTCACACTGGCTTTTTCTTGAGTATCTTAATTTGAACTGTATACACAGATCAAATGTGCATGTATTGCAGAGAATATCGTTGCATCTCTATTTATATTTACACATTATATATATTTGTAACCTCTATGATTGTTGTTTATTCATATCTTCTTACTTTTTTTTCTCTATTATTGAAGTGCAATTCCTGGACATAATAACAGAAATCCAACATACGTATACCATAGAAGTAAAACAAATCTAACATACATATACCATACAAGTAAAACAAATCCAACATTCATATACCATACAAGTAAAACAAATCCAACATACATATACCGTACAAGTAAAACAAATCCAACATACACATACCATACAAGTAAAACAAATCCAACATACATATACCATACAAGTAAAACAAATCCAACATACATATACCATACAAGTAAAACCAATTCGACATACATATACCATACAAGTAAAACAAATCCAACATACATATACCATACAAGTAAAACACATCCAACATACGTATACCATACAAGTAAAACAAATCCGAAATACGTATTCCATACAAGTAAAACAAATCCAACATACGTATACCATACAAGTAAAACAAATCCAACATACGTATACCATACAAGTAAAACACATCCAACATACGTATACCATACAAGTAAAACAAATCCAACATACATATACCATATAAGTAAAACACATCCAACATACGTATACCATACAAGTAAAACAAATCCAACATACGTATACCATACAAGTAAAACACATCCAACATACATATACCATACAAGTAAAACAAATCCAACATACGTATACCATACAAGTAAAACAAATCCAACATACGTATACCATACAAGTAAAACAAATTTGACTGAATAATGCTAGAGGAATGAATGGAGCGATAGAGAAGGGAAAATTATAATGAAAAAGTTACAACCAAATGTCAATGCATAAAGGAAAGCATATGAGAGGCCAACAACATCTTACCTGAAAGAAAACAAACTACACACAAAAATAGATAACTGAAGCCATGTTTAAACAAACTGATAAAAGAAGGCTGGAAAAAAAAAACATTAGCAAATACACCACGATAGATCACGATATTAGTAAAATGTGCTGACAAGCAAAACAAGACTGGGTTAATCAAAGATATCTGGAAATAGAAAGCATGGAAAAGAAACACAATTTATAAAGGATGCATATATATATAAAAAGAATGACCAACAATATTTAAAAAGTCACAGAAGGGGGATGTATTGAAATAAAAAAAAAGAGGAGAAATATTAACAGACAGCAAAAATATCGTCAACAGATGACAGGGATAACGAGTGGGATTGTTTGAAGATGAAAGAGATAATAAACTAACCATAAGATGCTTGTCAGGTTTTAAAATCTGAAAGTAGACTACAGAAAGCGATACATGCAATGACAAATGGAAATGCTGTAGGGGTCAGACAACATTCACACTGAGATGATAAAGGCTCTAGGAACATTTGGCACATAAATTATCACAGACCTGTGCGATGATATATATAAACATAGGATGCATACCATATGACCTTAAACCATTATTATCTATTGTCTTACCCAAGAAGACTGGAGCAGTGGAGTGACTTTAGAACAACATGTTTGATGAACCATATAAGTCTTGCTTAGTGTTATTCTTTGAAGAATTCAAAATAGAATAAATATGGAATAAACAAAATAGCAATTTCGATTTAATAAGAACAGCGGGACAAGAGAAACAAACTTCTGCATGAGAACATAAATATAAAAATTCATAGAAGTAAAAAATCCAATGTATGTATACTGCATAGACTACACCAAAGATTTTGACAGAATACACCATAAAGAACTAACAAAATGTCTCAAAGAAGTACATCTGGACGATGCTGACATAAGACTGATATTTAATTTATACTGAGAACAAACAGTTATGACAAAAAACAACAATGAGAACTCAGCACCTGTATATATTAAAAGAGGAATAAGACAGTGCTACATTCTACCACCATGTCTTATTACCTTATACATTGAGAAGTTCTTGAAAAACATCATGGGGGTGCAAAGACTGAACATCAATGGATATGTAATCAATAATCTAAGATATACAGCTGATACTGTATTAATGGGCGAGAATCCAGAAGACCTATAACAACTAGTGAATTAAATAAACAAGAAAAGTAAAGAATCTTGATTTCAAAGAAATATTTAAAAGACTAAAACTATGATTATTAGCAGAGAAAAGACACAAAATATGGAAGGAGATATTGAAGTAGTTGCTAAGAACATAAAAATAGTTCATGAATATAGTTATCTTGAACAAATAACAAATTATGAAACATGTAAGACATAAATAAATAAAATATATGAATATCAAAAAGCAATTTTAACGACATGAAAGATATACTGACATTAAAGTAAATAACATCAGAAATAAAACAACGAATAGCTAAATGCTTTATTTACTCAACCTTTGTGTATGGTGCAGAAACATGGACTTTAAATAAGAAAACAGAGCAGCAAATTGAAGCCTTTAAAATCTGGATCTGTCGGAAAATGGGGAGAAGTGGCAAATACTTAACACAATTTTAAAATAGACAAATGCAATTTTTTTGGACATGTGAAGAGACATAATACCCTTCTAAAAGTAAACATTGAAGGGAAGGTACAAAGGCAGACGAGGTAGAAAAAAAATAAAGTAAAGTACCCCCATCACGCCAAGTGGCGTATAGGGAAATATGGTGTTAGTGACATTATATTTTACAGACCTTCAGCACATGATTTTTGGGGTAATGTGGGAGGTATTATGCCCGTGCTGCTTTACTTTCCCAGAAAAAATCCGGTACCCATTTTAAGGCTGGATGAACCCGGAAGCCGTCGGTTGGGATCGAACCCTACCCCTTGTCCGTGGTAGTCCAGTTCACTAACCACTGAGCTATCGCGGCTCCCAGACGAGGTAGAGGTAGATCAAAAATAAAGTGGACTGATAACATCAAAAGGTGGACAGACGAACCTATGACAACATGCACCATCAAGAAAAGAGACGAGTAAAATGGCGCCCCATGGTAGCCAACCTTCAATGTGGAGACGACAACCAATGGATAAATATCTTTTTTAAGTATGTCAATACGAGTTTGAATTAAACTTATTAAATTCTAAGTGATTTCATCAAATGTGGTTTCTGCTTTGAAGTTTGGCTTCCAGGGAGTGTTATTTCACTCTGTCTCTTGTCTTGGTTATTTTAAAAAAAAGTAAAGTACCCCGTCACGCCAAGTGGTGTATAGGAAATATGGTGTTAGTGACCATAAATTTTACAGACCTTCGGCACATGATTTTTTGGGTAATGTGGTCGGCATTACGCCCGTGCCAAAAATCCGGTACCCATTAAAGGCTGGGTGAACCAGAAGCTGTCGTTTGGGATCGAACCCTACCTCTAGTCCTTTGTAGTCCAGTTCACTAACCACTGAGCTATCGCGGCTCCCTTGTCTTGATTATACACAGTATCAAAGGTTCTCCCATCTATATCTTGAAACTGTCAATCTATTTGTTTGCCTCTATCATGTTTACCTTATTTTTATCTTCCCAGATAAGTTTAATTATGTGATTGCGTAAGAGATACAAACAGTTCACAGCTTTACAAAAGGTGTATGCAATATAACAAAGATATGGGAACGAAGAAAAGAAGCAGAACAAACAAAAGCAACAGAGCGCAAATGAAAAATACTTTTTCAAAAGACAAAGACGCTGTGTACAACGCATGAGCTGAATGAGACGCGCAATTCATTTTTTTATTTGGGATGGATACTAGATCAATGCACATGGACTGGTCAGGATGATATTTTCCTTCCGCGTTGCCTTGGAAACAGACTAACTAGTCTGTCACATGATTTGAAAAGAAAAGGAAGACAATTCAGTGTCAAAAAAAAACGTCTTTTGTGGTCGGATATGTTGAATCAGGAAGCCAACATAAAAACAAAAGGTAATTTAACCAAATTAAACCAGAATGAAAACCGGACAGTGTGGAGCACAATAAAAGGCAATAGTTATAATGCACTAATATGTCACTGTTGCTATAATTCACGACCAGCGCAAATTATGCAAGTGGTCTCACGAAGATATTACTTCGAAATTTAAACAGATGAACGTTCATTGTGAAAGGAATTAAAGACAGGTGTCTATAATGTGTATGTGCGTGTGTGTGTGTGTGTGTGTGTGTGTGTCGAATAATGTTTCTCATATCAAATAGTACAGCCTGCCTGACGCGTTTCTCTGCGGATCTCTGTCCTTTTGGTGAGTGTTCCTACACAATAAGGTTCATCATCATTGAGTGCCGTCTCCGCATCGAAGGTTGGCTACCACGGAGCGCTATTCCTCTGTGTCTTTTACTTTGATAGTACGGGTTGTCATAGACTGACTTGTGATCCTGTGATATTACTCGTCCTTGTTGGTCTTGGTTTGCCTCTGCCTCTGCCTCTTTTACCTTGTATTTTCCCATCCAAGATTACTCTTACTAAGATGCTGTGTCTTTTAACATTCCCCCCAAATCTCATTTGTCTAGTTTGAATTGTGTTTAGTAGTTCTTTTTTCATTTTTAACCGTTTTAAGACTTCATCATTTCTTTTCTATTCTTTCCATCCAATTCTATATATTCTTCTCTAAATCCACATTTCATAGTTAAGGTTTCACAACAGAGTTAATGCTCTTGAACGTGCAGCAGGTATGTGTGTTCACGTAGAAAAGATGTACAAATGTGCCGGTGGAGAAATGAGAGCTTAATGGTAAAACCCATTAAAGCAATTCCTGGTTCAGTATCGAGTAAGACACCCTCTGTCAACTTATTTGTTGAAATCAGTGGAGTAAGGAAAAGGGCGGTGGTCTAACGAATAGCGAAGGAGATTCAAAAGCTGCACGGCGCTATCTTGTCGTCATCATCATCATCAAGTACCGGGTCTACTGGCGTAGGTGATCATGTCTCTCCACAACTTTCGATCTCGACAGTTATTTATCATTTCTGTTGTTGACTTTCTGCCAAGCCATTCTCTTAAGCTGTCTCGTATTTTCTCTCTTTACTTCCCTCTATCTCTTCGTCCCTCAATTGTTCCAGTTGTTACAATATATTCCAGCTGTTCTCTTCTCATTACATGGCCAAAAAATGATGATTGTTTCTTCTTAATATTGAAAATTAGCTCTCTTTTTGCTTTGACCTCTTTCGGAATATTTTCATTACTCTTCTTAGCTGTCCATGGTATTATTAACATTCTTCTGTAAAACCACATTTCTACAGACTCGAGTGATTTTCTTGTCTGTTGTCCTATTGTTCATGATTCACATCCATATACATATGGTTCTACATAAAGACTGGCTCTACGTAACCTTTAAGAACTCTTTTTTTTTTCTATTGTCAAAAATGGATTGCATAGTATCTTCCTCATTTTCTTGAAAGCTGCATTTGCCTGAGCCATTCTGCATCTCACCGCTTTTGTACATCTTCCGTCTGAGGTTAACAAAGTTCCCAAATATTAAAATTCATTTACCTGTTTTAATATTGTTCCACTTGTCTTTATTCTGCACTGCGGTGGTGTCTTTTTCTTTTTTTTTTTTGTTACCATTACTTCTGTCTTTTTGCTATTACGGCTGAGTCCTTTATTTTTGCTTTCTTTCACTATGATGTCCAACATTTCTTGTAACTCATTTTCACTCTTAGCGATTAAGACTATAATCTTGTCTTAGCAGATAGTAAAGGAGTCGGTATCTCACTCACTGAGTTAGGGAAAAGCCCTTCACCTACTAACGCCGTGACCGAGTAAGATGTAACGTTGTTTCAGTCGACAATGACATAAACTACTGGATATTTGTGGTTTAACTTTCGTCTAAGCGTGGATGTTGAAGAAGAGCAACTATAGGACAAATCTAGAAGATTACGCAGACAAGATAATAACAATTAACAAAGACCCCAAAAAAGCATAAAGAAAATGAGAAAATGCCAAATTAAAGAAAAGTAAAAAGAAGAAGCTAAATCAAATTTCAACAAAGTAAAGAAATATAGGACTAAAATAACAACTAAAAAATATATCACAAATTAAACAGAGGATATTAAAAATAAACCGCGATGATTGTTACAGTAATTATGGTGATCATAATGTTTGTGACTAAAAAAAAATGTAAATGAAACAGAAACAAACAAAAAGTGAGATGAAGGAAGAAAATAAAACACAAGGTAAATTAAACTAGAATGAAGATTGGAAAATGGGAAAAAATTCAAAGGCAATAATTGCAATGCAATAACAAAACCTGCCGGAGAATGGATGAGTTGGAGTGGGTGAGTGGTGGAGGCTGGAGCGGGTGTGTGGTGGAGGTTGGAGTGGTTGTGTGTTGGAGGTTGGAGTGGTTGTGTGTTGGAGGTTGGAGTGGTTGTGTGGTGGAGGTTGGAGTGGGTGTGTGATGGAGTGGGTGTGTGGTGGAGGTTTGAATGGGTGTGTGATGGAGGTTGGAGTGTGTGTGTGGTGGAGTGGGTGTGTGTTGGAGGTTGGAGTGGTTGTGTGTTGGAGGTTGGAGTAGGTGTGTGGTGGAGGTTGGAGTGGGTGTGTGGTGGAGGTTGGAGTGGGTGTATGTGCCGTGGAGGTTGGAATGGGTGTGTGATGTTAAAACGCCTGCATATACTTGCAGAACGTATTCTTCCCGAGTCTCAATACGGCTTCAGAGCCGGGAGATCAACTGTAGACATGATTTTCACACTTAGACAACTACAAGAAAAATGCCGAGAACAAAATATGCCGCTCTATATTGCCTTTGTGTATCTCACAAAGGCCTTCGATTCAGTAAATAGAGCTAGGCTCTACAGTGTGGTAGAAAGCGTAGGCTGCCCACTTAAATTGTTATGCTGATTATGTCCTTTCATGAAAACATGGATGCTACAATCCAGTTTGATGGGAGTTCAAAGAGAGTTTTAAAGTCAACAACGAAGCGAGACAGCGAAGTGTCCTCGCTCCCACTCTTTTTGGCATTTATTTTTTGCTGCCCTTCTAAATTACGCCTTTAAAACAACACCGGAAACGTTTATATTCGCATAGATAAAATGGCTCAGTTTTCAACTTAGCACAACTGCGAGCAAAAAACCAAATGTAGCCCTACTTAAAATATTTGTATTCGCTGACAAAGCAGCCATAGTCGCTCATAGTAGTTTTTTTTCAGAAAATAGTACCTCTAAGTCAAGCAGACATCAAACCTGTATTAATCACTTTTAAAGATTTGTCCCGTTGAGTCAGTTCAGAAATTCACGTATCAGAGATCCACAATCATGTCAACCATTTCTTTTGATAGTGAAAGAAACAGCCGAATTGGTAAGGCAGCTACGACTTTCGACAAACTCATATGAAAGGGCATCGAACAACACGAAATTAACACTAAAAACTAAACTCGTAATATAGCATACCTGTGTGCTTAGTAAACTGTTACATAGATATGAAATCTTGACAACATGCTCAAATCATGAAACAAGTACTGAATATCTTCCATGTGATGTCTCCGAAGAATAATGCACATCAAATGGCAGGACAAACTAGCAAACTTAACAATCCTGCAACGTGCTAAGACCCTATCAGTCATGTCAATGCTCAGAAGCCGAAGGTTAAGTTGACTGGGGGACGTCCAGAGAATGTAAGAAGACAACATTCCAAAGAAAATACGATATGGTGAACTAATACACGGAAAAAGACACATCGGCACACTTAAGATACGATACATAGATATTTGTTAATAATCTCTGAAAGATTTCAACAAATATGAAAATGACTGGGAACATCAGGCAAGAGCTCGTCATATATGTATATATATATATATATATATATATATATATATATATATATATATATATATACATATATAGTGCATATCATGGGCGATATTGCAATGTAATTTTAATTCAGAGATGGCTTATGTTCAATCTTATTGAACGTTAGAGAACACGAGTACCAAATTGATTCACCTAAATCCATCACGAGCGCACCTGAGGGCGAGGCCACAAAATGTGAACGATTTGAAAAATTCACAAGCACTCCATTCACCTTCCATTTTAACTATTTCACCTTGGAATCATTTTGTTGATTGGGTCAAACTAATCTGACATGAAGTCGTGAACCATCTAATGTTATCAAACTCACACTTTTTAATCCCACTTTTATTTCTAATTAAAATTTGTCAAAATAAAAATAAATTAAATTAAACAGAGACTTGCACAACATTAAATTACTTTTAATAAAGAATAATAATAATAATAATAATAATAATAATAATAATATTTGAGCATATAACTTTTGTAATCGTCAGGCATGCTTGCCTGAAGAATTAAAGTGATTTACAAGACAAAGATGATGATTGTTCCCCAAACTTACATTTTTCACGATCATCTCTGTGCGGTCTCTTTTAATTACTAAGAAAATTGTAATGGAACTGCGGTGACAAATATTTATTAAGACAGAAAACGCAGCTGCTACAGCCAAGAAGATATTGTTTTTTTAAATACAAAATTTTTAATAAGTTTGACAGGATTTTTACGAGAAAAATGAAGATACAATTGTAATAGGATCATATTGGGTTGAAAACTGGTACTCTGATTATGATCAAAATGATGATAATTTCATCTTGCTGGTTAAAAATACTGACACAGAATCCACACCTAAACAGGAATAATACAGGATGAAAACATATATTTGCTGATCAACAAGCTGATATTTGAAAATAACCACATGAGAGAAATCTGATCCTTTCGACACATGAGGCAACAATCTCATCAAGAAATAAAAGAAAATCATGAATAATACAATGTTTTTACATAACTTCTGTGCTGTGCCTTTCCGCAACTAATACCTCGTTGAACGCTCGTACAAATCCAATGACATACGTTACAGTTTACATCAAATCTGAGAAACCAATCTTACTTCAAGAGAGGGCAGGAAGAGAGAGGATACAATGGGTGAAGCAGTGAGAACGAGAGTGAAAAAAATGAAGAAATGAAGTGACCTCGATTTCAACAAATCAGAGATAACACAGCAGAGAAAAGTGGAGCAACATTTGTCTTCGTCTCTCGCTCCATCTAGTCTTAGGTTTACGTCAGATTAGATGGGTTATACTCATAGCTCAAACACTTCAAACTGACATATATCAGATCATGCCATGAAAGAGTAAATTGTAGATATTGAATGGACATACAAGATAAGTGTTGAAGGCTACATAAAGACGAACATTAATCAATAATATCGAGGAAAGTTAAAGAAAATGACTAATAGAAAGACAAGACAAGCAACAACGTTTCGGCAGAAGCCTGAATCATGTATAAACACAAGCTATTAAACTTAAACGAAGAAATTCAAGCACGAATAACACTGATTTTAAAATGGCGGAAAGAAACGGTGGTACAATTTAACTGGACCAAAAGGAGCCAAACAGTGAAGAATTAGAAAGGAGATGTATGTGTCTCACGAGGAAGGACGGAAGGATGTGTCCCATAGGTTATTTTGAAAAGAAGAAAAATTGAGCGAAATGGAGAGAAGAAGGGTTGGCAATGAGGAAGAAAAGAAGGAGAAGTAATAAAGATAATACAGGGAGGAATAGGGATAGAACACAGGAAAGAAAGGAGAGGAAAAGAGACCAGACCATTATGATCTTGTAGACATGTGTAACTGGTACCAAAATAGATCAACAGAAGAAATGATTATGGATAGGTCTTATTCTGCTACCTGTGCTTTTAGAGGTCAGTTTTAATACATTGAAAGTATTTCAGAAATCAGCTTTCAGTCGTGAATGCTCGGAGAAAATTGTGAGGTAATCAGAAAAGTTTAATCTCTGAGACGATTACGAAACAAATTGTTTTAGTGGAAGGATGTGTTGATTGGGAGCCTCGATAGCTCAGTGGTTAGTGAACTGGGCTACAAAGGACAAGAGGTAGGGTTCGATCCCAACCGACGACTTCCGGTTCACCCAGCTTTTAATGGGTACCGTATTTTTTTTTTCTGGGAAAGTAAAGCGGCACGGGCGTAATACCGACCACATTACCCCAAAAATCATATGCCGAAGTTCTGAAAATGTATGGTCACTAACACCCTAATCCCTATACGTCACTTGGCGTGACGGGGGTACTTTACTTTTGTGTTGATCGTCTGATAGAGTCAATGATATCGTTACACATCTTGTTTAGTTCTGGAACCGGTCACGGCCAAAAGAACCTTCTTCTTTCGTTTCTTCTTCACCGCATCTTCTTTTCTTCACTTCATTCTATCCAGTGAGATCGAGGGAGATACAAAGTTCTGGTTCTCGTCCTTCTGGCAGCTTCAACCATTACCAATTGATATTGTGATAGCTTATCTTTGGTGTTGTCTCTCGCTCTTCTCTTCTTTTAATAAATACTTTGTGTGGTAAGGAAACGCATGGTACTCTTTATAGATGGGCATCCCATTTTAGTTTTGTCCCTATGTTGTTTAGGGTTGAGCCCACTCTTTCTCCTATGATATTATTTCTGATATTGGCTATTCTAGTAACTCATGACGATTTTTATAAAGACATCTTATCTCTTTGTTTACAAGCTTTCTGATGTTTGTTTAATGATTTTAGTCATAGGTGACCATATCTGGTACTGATAGCACACTGTAAAAAAAAAAAGTTAAGTACCCCCGTCACGCCAAGTGGCGTATAGGGAATATGGTGTTAGTGACCATACATTTTACAGATCTTCGGCACATGATTTTTAGGGTAATGTGGTCGGTATTACGCCCGTGCCGCTTTACTTTCCCAGAAAAATATCAGGTACCCATTGAAGGCCGGATGAATCGGAGCCGTCGGTTGGGATCGAACCCTACCTCTTGTCCTTTGTTGTCCAGTTTACTAACCACTGAGCCATCGCAGCTCCCTGATAGCACACACTGTAGGTATATTCTTCTATAACCTCCACATTGAAGATTGGTCGCCAAGTTGCGCCATTTTACTCTGTCTCTTGTCTTGATGATGCATGTTGTCAAAAGTTCACCTGTCCACCCTTAAATGTTATCTGTCCACATTAGTCTTTGATCTGCCTCTTCCTCCTCTACCTTGTACCGTCCCTTCCAAGAAGGGTATTTTTGACTTTTAGAAAGGTATCTTCTCTCTTCACATGTCCAAAAAATGTCAGTTGTTTTTTTTTCGAATTGTATTGCCTAGGTCTTTTTTTTTCATTTTCAGCTGATTCCGAACTTTATTCTTTGTCTTCTTTTCTGCCCACCAATCTCTCACCATTTTCCTATAGATCCACATTTCAAAGGCTGCTCTGTTTTCTAATTTAAAGCCACTGTTCACAGAGCCTAGCTGTACCTAATGTGGTTTGCCTTGTAGCATTGTAAGTCTGTTCACTTTTTGTTATTTGTTGAATTCCTTTGTGGCTGATATCGTTTCGTATTCGTTAAACTATCTTTAATAAGAGAGCATTCCTTACTCTTCTACATATCCACTATCAGACATCATCGCTCACTCCCACATCCGGACATCTAATACTGATCTATTCATCTACTGGCAGAAACCCGGAGAAGGCTCAAGTACTTTTGTTTTACTTATGTGAGTTAAGAGAACTTGTGCACGTCTCGATTGTGGCGAATATGATGTTAACTCCAATATTTGACCATCGGCAAAATTTTATGGGATAAAATGGACAGCACAACTGGATACAGTTTTGTTCATTAAAAAAATCTTTGATATTCATATAAGCTTTAACTCATTCATCGGAATTGAACCCGACCTCCTGTCTTTTAAAGACTAGTGCGTTAACCTCTGCTCTAACGCCTCTCCAATTAATCTGAAGCCGGACTCCAATTTCAACTTTTCTATTTTTTATTTGCCCGATGTCAACTTCTCATCCTTTATTTTTTTCTTGTGCACAAACTTCATTATTTGTCTGCTTCTACTCCGCCCAAAAATGAGTCACTCCGTGACTATGACTTTGACTACAAATCCTCACATTCATGAAGATGAGAGAGTGGCACGGAGAGATAGCATTCCACTGGCTTGAAGCTGGTAGACATTTTTAACCATCAATTACTGGTCCCACAACATTTCATGGGCGAACTCGTTGCTCTAAAATTATTGATTGATCAACATTAAAGTAATGCATTCGTTGAACTACATGACTCGATTGATCAACATTAAAGTAATGCATTCGTTGAACTACATGACTCGGTCGTCAATATTAGAAGAATTGCACGCATTGTTTCAAAATTGTTCGACCAACACTCCAACATATTACATCTGTTGATGCTTTGTATAAACTCTATGAAGTCTACACTCGTTGCTGAAAACATTTTATTTATGCCAGACTAAAATGTCTGGGTTCCTTGTCTAAGTCACTAGGTTTGTTAACATTATAAAGCCTACACTCGTTGATGTTGTTTGTTAACATTGCAAAGCCTACACTCGTTAATGTTCTTTGTTAACATTATAAAGCATAAACTCGTTGAAGTTGTTTGTTAACATTATCATGTTTACACTCGTTGATCATGGTCTGTCAACACTATAATGATTACACTTGGTCTTGGTCTGTCAACACTATAATGATTACACTTGGTCTTGGTCTGTTAACACTATAATGATTACACTTGGTCTTGGTCTGTCAACACTATAATGATTACACTTGGTCTTGCTCTGTCAACACTATAATACTTACACTTGATCTTGGTCTGTCAACACTATAATGATTACACTTGGTCTTGGTCTGTCAACACTATAATGATTACACTTGGTCTTGGTCTGTCAACACTATAATGATTACACTTGGTCTTGCTCTGTCAACACTATAATACTTACACTTGATCTTGGTCTGTTAACACTATAATGATTACACTTGGTCTTGGTCTGTCAACACTATAATGCTTACACTTGATCTTGGTCGGTCAACACTATAATGATTACACTTGATCTTGGTCTGTCAACACTATAATGATTACACTTGATCTTGGTCTGTCAACACTATAATTCTTACACTTGATCTTGGTCTGTCAACACTATAATGCTTACACTTGATCTTGGTCTGTCAACTCTATAATGATTACACTTGGTCTTGGTCGGTCAACACTATAATGATTACACTTGATCTTGCTCAGTCAACACTATAATGCTTACACTTGATCTTGGTCAGTCAACACTATAATGCTTACACTTGATCTTGGTCTGTTAACACTATAATGCTTACACTTGATCTTGGTCAGTCAACATTATAATGCGTACACTTGATCTTGGTCAGTCAACACTATAATGCTTACACTTGATCTTGGTCAGTCAACACTATAATGCTTACACTTGATCTTGGTCGGTCAACACTATAATGATTACACTTGATCTTGGTCTGTCAACACTATAATGATTACACTTGATCTTGGTCTGTCAACACTATAATGATTACACTTGATCTTGGTCGGTCAACACTATAATGATTACACTTGATCTTGGTCTGTCAACACTATAATGATTACACTTGATCTTGGTTTGACTCAAAACTTAAGACTTGGCGTTACGTTTCCCCAATCAACTAATGAGTTCGCCACGCTTCTATGAGAGCCCAGCTCGGTTCTTTTGGATTGAATGTAGGCGGCAAGCACAGCCATATCTTCTTCGAACAATTACATTTAATTAAAAGTCATAAATATCGAATCTAACCCAGCGATTAAGATATCCACATTAACATGTCGGATTGAACCCAGGTTGATATTATCGCCAAGTCAACGAGCTAACCACTAGACTACAAACAATCATAAATAACCTTGAACAAGCGGCAGATATTTTATTTTTGGTATAGGAAAGGACTAAAGAATCTATCAAATCAATCCTAGCTATAGGGTAACTGGAAAGAAAATATCCCGATTCCTTCACACAGGGTTTGGACTGAGTAATTTTAAATCTGAGGCGAGCTCCCAGAACGTTAAAGCGACCAACCAGAACGACTTGGAACGAAAGCATTATAAGAAATCAGAACATCGTTAATTTAATGTGAATCTCTCTTTCTTTTCTATATCGCTCTCTCTCTCTCTCTCTCACACACTCTCTCTCTCTCTCTCCCCTCTCTCCAAACTTTTTATTTTACCACTTCGGGTGGCAAGGTAGAAACAATCTTCTGGTTCTTGCAGTCCTGGCAACCTCATTTATTGACGCTTCATGATGATGATGTTTCTTTTATATTGACACTTAAACTCAGTCTGGGCCTGCCTTGAGCTCTGCGACCTTCTCCGCTTTTGGTGTCTGCATTTGTATGGCTTCACTAGGCCTTCTCTCTAGGTAAGATGGGGCGCAAACTATTTTTGTTGTCTTTGTGTGGTTTCACTAGGCCTTCTCGCTAGGTAAGTTGGGGCGCAAACTATCTTTGTCTTTGTGTGCCTTCACTAGGCCTTCTCTCAAGATAAAGGGGTGCGCCAGCTATTTTAGTTGTCCCTGTGTGACATCACTAGACCTTCTCTCTAGTTCTCGACCTCGTCCATCACCTTTCTTGATCAGGTCGTCTCCCTGGGTACCTCCAGCCTCCACACTTCCGTATTCTATAAACCCACAGACGCCCACTGTTATCTTCTCTACATCTCTTCTCATTCATCTCACTGCAGAGATATGATTCCATACTCTCAATTATTCATCGTATCTACCAGGATGATCACGATTTTCTCCAACGAGCCCACCTGATGTTAGGTTTCTTTAAGCGTCGTCTCTATCCTGACTCGGTTCTCCAATCTGCCTTCCAACGAGCTCTCGGCATGTTCACCCACTCGCCGTTCCTCTGATAGGACCATATTTACCCTTGCCTATCACCCTCGCAACTTGAACGCGGTGAGGATCTTTAACCGGTACCGCTCCATCCGCCACCCAGATCCTACTACCCGCCTACCTTTCAGTGATCCTCCTTTGGTAGCCTTCAAACGCGACAGGAGTCTGAGAGACATTCTTGTCACGAGCTGCCTCCCCCGCTAAAACCACAAACACCTTGGTACTGTTCGTTGTGAACGTCGAGTTTGCGGAACTTGTGACCACGTGCTTTGCACCGTTTCGGTATAGTTCCCTAATAGGAGATTCGACATTAAGGAGGGGTTTACTTGTCGGTCATGGAATATCATCTACGCCATAATATGTAAGCAGTGCCAGATGACGTTTGTGAGCGAGTCAGGACGACGCTTGAATGCCAGATTTTGTGAGCATCTTCGTGATGTTGGGCAAAAGACTGGCAGCCCTGTGTCTGCCCATTTCAACTCCCGTGGCCATAGTGGTAAACCTGACACGCAAGTTACTGGCATTGTCTCGTGTCACTCCAGCAATCGCAGCCGGTTCGCCCTTGAGAATAGTCTCACTGCCCAGTTTCGTCTCGCTGTCCCCCAAAGGCATAAACATATTGCTCTCATACATATAGTACACCTACCACACATTTCTTATCCCCATGCGCTACCGAACCTATACATGTATGTATATTTGTCTATATATGTATTGACACATTTGGACACCTTCGGGTTATCTTTTATGTGCTTTGTGGTAATATATACGGATTTATGCTTGTACGCACACCTTCGGGTTATCTTTTATGTGCTTTGTGGTAATATATACGGATTTATGCTTGTACGTGGTTACCTTCACACGATTTTTTACACATCTGTTCGGTGTGCACATACAGTTAGATATACACATTTTATACGTATATGGGGGCCTCGGTAGCCTAGTTGGGAAAACCACCCGACTGGACTACCGACGTTCGGATAACCCATGTTCGATTCCCGCTGTGAGCACTGTGAGTGGTACTCGTGGTAGGAAACAAAAATACCCCCTGGTCGATCAAGCCGTTGGCAGAAATGGGTACCAGGGTATTACCCTAGGAAAGTGAGAAATGCCGCCTCGTATCGTGAGTTTCGATGCTTGAAGCGATCTATACAGAAATCTCCGAACATTTCTGGATAGGCGGCCGAGCACATATTGGTGGAAACTCGCGTGCTAAGACGCCGGTTCAAGTCTCGTACTTTACATAGGACCAAACTGAGAAAGTCGAGTGGAACAACAACAGTCGTCATGTTTTTAATCCGCAGAGGAGGAGATAAAGGGGAAGGCCAAAATATAATTGAAGGATACAAGTAGAATCTGGGATGAAGAGTATGAGGAAGACATGGAACAATCTTAAGAGAATGGCACCAAAGAGAAAAGTGTTCGTTGAAGACTTATGCTCCACAGAGTTGAAAGGAAGAAGACAATTCTTACCAAAATAATTTATAACAGTTGGTGAAAGACGAAATTACATAGGGTCATTTGTTGAAATAAAGGGTTGAAATTATCAATTTAAATGCGTTGTTTGAAACGCGTTGTTGAACTCTATTTCATTATATTATGATGTTAATTTCAAAACAATTTGCAAAGTAAACAATAGAGAAAACGTTCAATCTGACTAATTTATGTAAATTCACTACAAGATGTCTATCTTGAAATTAATTTCACTAAATCGGCACGCAACTATTTTATTCAACTTTTGCGCTGAATGGTAATAACATTTTTCAAACTATAATGTAGAGAATAGAAACGGTTGGTCAGGTTAACATAATTCTGAGATCAGGACGTATCTACGACTCATATTTCACTGCTTATATTAGGGTCAGAAGATCCGGTTTCATCCCGCCTACGACACAGTAATCTGGGAGAAGTTAGACATGTCGTTAGCAAAAGCCATAGACCTAAACCATAAACAGCTGAACTTGTCTCAGAAGCTTGAAAGCATTGGCGAACTAATCTATTATTATTGCGTCAATGAATTAGGCACAAAGGAAGTAAGGACAAGCACGAAATCGCAGAAAAGTAGACTACAAAAACAAATGGAAATGATCAGGAAGTAGAAAAACCACGCCAGGAAACAATTCAAGAGAGTACGGAAGCATTACATTAGGTGTCGCAGCACTAAAAATCCGAACATAATGCACTGTGTAAAGCAGAAAAGCTATTTCGGAAAAAGAAAGAACCAAGAGGGACAGAAAACGTTCTTCAATGATTTGTTCAAGCTTGCAAAAGAACAGTTTGAACCACCAAGATCTGGAACATTGACAGCCAGCAAGGAAGAGCTTGAGAGACATCTGAGAAAGACCTACTCGGATAGCCAGAGAGACGAACTGCTTAAGTCGATGACAGGGCTGATGTAGCCGAGCGAACCTCGCACCCCATTCAATGATAAGCCTCCGACGCTACAAGTGATAAATGTAGTTCACAGAGCCAGTAACAATTCAGCCCCAGGTCTAAACGACGTTTCGTATCTGGTCTACAAAAGATATCTAAAGGTGCTGAAGCGACAACATCGGCTGCTCGTGAGCGCGTGGAAAAGGCAGATTGTTTCAGTTTCTACTGTACTCCTTTCTTCCGAAATCGCGTCATACCAAGGTAGCTTGTACGCCAGCCTATAAGAGGACGCTGCAATTAATAGCCGCTTTAGACGACTGCCTCAACTAAGAGGACATCAATGTGCTTGGTTAAGGCTGAGGCAGGTAAATATACCAGGCTGGTAAAGACCGTAGATTCGAACAGAAGTGTTACGTAGAGTAAATGTAGTTAGTTTGTGCCGAATATATAATGTAAGCTTTAAAGTCAATGCTGCAGGAGGTCGACGCATGGGAGCCATGGCCCAGGTGGCCCATCTCCCTTTCAGTGTCAAGAAGCTAAAGGATCGAAACACCTTCTCGACGGGGACCTCTTCTGATCATCAGATTGCCTCCTGCTGCGAAGCTCTGTACAAAGAGCTTCCTTTTACTGAACAAGAACATGTTCCCCTCCACCGGTGTGGCATAACAAGTGACAATGAACAATCGTCGTGAGAACGCGGAAGAAGTAGAGTAAAAAGCGCACCTGGTTGCCAATAGGACTGTACCGAATGAATGGAAGAAAAAAGTGTAAATATGGCAGCGTGTAGAAACAACAACTAAATGAAACAACACCCACTTAATGTTAACGAAGAAGAGTAATCGCCACTCTAATTCGCCAAAGAAACAATCACTAAAGACCATGCATACCGGCGTCGGGGGTGATCGTGGCTCTATACAACTTGTTAACTCTGCAGTGTTTAGTCTCTTCTGGAGTTTCTACACAGTTATTTCTTATACTGCTTATATCTTTCTCTCTATGACCATTTAGAACTGTTTTCCTTATTTTGTCACATTTATCACAATATATTCCGTCTGCTTCTTCTCACTACATATCCACAAATTGTTCTCCTGATTTTGGCCACGCATTTTCTGTTTGCGTTGTTTCAGAAAGTTCTCGTTACTTTTTTTTTTTTACCTACCTGAGATTTTCTCAATATTCCTCTGTAAAACCAAATTAATATGGCAGCTTTTGACTTTTCTCTTGAGCTATGCTCGATGATTCATTTTTTATATTTCAAGAGTCTGGTTCAACAAAATATTAAAGGAAGCAGCAAATAAATATATTTATAAATAATGCAGACCCCGGAACACATTTTTTGAGAGAGGGCCACATTTTATTCAACAGAGAGAAAAAAAAAAAGATATATGATGAGAGTGATAAATGAGATATGTACAACGATGTAAGTGCAAAAATTAATGTTATGAAATAAAGCATGCATTAATGGAAGATTAAGGGATATTGGTTCTTTTACATGAGGGAGTGACAGTGACGCGGAAAGAGATAAGAATTATGCCTCTATAGGGAGATAAATATTTTTTTCAAATTCCGAAAGTTAATGAAACATTTAATTACAGCTCTATATATTATTTTTTGTAATAATGAGGATTTAAAAGAAAATCGACATAATAAAGCCGTCTCGTCAATTTAATTGAACACATTTAGCGAAACCCAGACACGTTTTTAATATAAATAATGATATTCTAATTGTGTTATAGCATTAAATGTCAGAAATATAATGTCAAGTGACAAAAAATAATAACAATTGATGAAAACATATCAAATAATAATACATAGAAATCAATAGCAGAAACATAACGCCAAATACAAAAGACGTAAAATGAAATAAAATAAACATGAAATAATAAGACAGAATGAAACGTCAAATGATTAAATTTGATATCAAATGACAAAAACAAAACGTGTTGAGAAAAACATGGGAAAAAAGTAGCAGAAACATTACATCTAATGTTAAAATATAATGTCAAATGAGCATCAAGAACTTTATTTGACAAAAAGGCATACGTTCTCACATCATGACAAAACGCTGCTTTATCTACTGAGTTATAAAACTCAATGTATTTAACAAAATCTGTGAACGTGCATGTTAATCATGGTGGATATGGATACATTGAAGAGATGCACAGCTGTAAAGTATGGACAACTTGAAGAGTGACAATTAGAAAAGATGGACAACTTGAGATTCATAACTTGAAGAGATCAACAATTTGAAGAGATGGACAATTTGACGAGTTTCACAACTTTATGAGAATCACAATTTGAATAAATGGACAATTTGACGATATTCACAACTTTATGATAATCACAACTTGAATAAATGGACAATTTGACGATATTCACAACTTTATGAGAATAACAACTTGAATAAATGGACAATTTGACGATATTCACAACTTTATGAGAATAACAACTTGAAGAGATGGACAATTTGACGAGTTTCACAACTTTATGAGAATAACAACTTGAAGAGATGGACAATTTGACGAGTTTCACAACTTTATGAGAATCACAACATGAAGAGATGAAAAATTTGACGAGGTTCACAACTTGATTAGATGGACAATTTGACGAAATTCACAACTTTATGAGAATCACAACTCGAAGAGATCAACAACGTTATGAGATTCACAACTTTAAGCGATCACCAACCCGAATAGATGGACAATTTGAAGAGATGCACAGCTTGAGTATAACTTGAGGACACTTTGAAGAGATTTAAAACTTGAAGATATTGATAGCTTGACGAAATGAACAACGTGTAGAGATGGACAACGTGTAGAGATGGACAACGTGAAGAGATGCATAACTTGAACTAAAAGACAATTTAAAAAGATGCAGAAATTTAAGAGATGCACAACTTTAAGAGATGAACAATTTTGAAGAGAAGGACAACTTAAAGAGATGAGATAAGATAAGTAGATGGACAGTTTAAACAGACGTCAACTTGAAGAGAAGAGATGAACAACTTGAAGAGATGGGCGGTGTAAGTAGATGAACAGCTTGAAAAGACATCAACTTGAAGAGATGGACAGCTTTGAGGCGCTAAACATTTTGGAGAGATGGCTAACTTGAAGAGATGGGAAATTTAAAGGCATGGACAACTTGAAGAGATCTAAATCATGCCAAAATGGAACAATTGAAGAGATGGACAACGTTGAAGAGACGGACAACTTTGAAGAGATTGAAGACGTTGAAAAGATGGATAATTTTAAGATATTGATAACTTGCAGAGATGGAAAACTTGAATAGATGGATAACGTTGAAGAGATGGAAAACTCGAAGAGATGGATAACCTGAAGAAATGGATAACTTGAAGAGATGGATAACTTGAAGAGATGGATAACGCTGAAGCTATGGAAACCTTAAAGAGAAGGACAACTTGAAGAGATGGATAACTTGAAGAGATGGATAAATTGAAGAGGTATATAACTTGATGGGATGGACAACTTGAAGAGATGGATAGCTTAAAGTGATGGACAGCATTAAGAGATGAACAACTTGAAGAGATGGATAATTTGAAGAGATGGACAACTTGAAGAGATGGACAACTTGAAGAAATGGATAACTTGAAGAGATGAACAACTTGAAGAGATGGATAATTTGAAGAGATGGACAACTTGAAGAGATGGATAATTTGAAGAGATGAACAACTTGAAGAGATGGATAATTTGAAGAGATGGACAACTTGAAGAGATGGATAATTTGAAGAGATGGACAACTTGAAGAGATGGACAACTTGAAGAAATGGATAACTTGAAGAGATGATAAACTTGAAGAGATGGATAACTTGAAGAGATGGATAACTTGAAGAGATGGATAACTTGAAGAGATGGACAACTTGAAGAGATGGATAATTTGAAGAGATGGACAACTTGAAGAGATGGACAACTTGAAGAAATGGATAACTTGAAGAGATGATAAACTTGAAGAGATGGAAAACTTGAAAAAATGGATAACTTGAAGAGATGGATAACTTGAAGAGATGGATAACTTGAAGAGATGGATAATTTGAAGAGATGGACAACTTGAAAAGATGGACAACTTGAAGAGATGGATAACTTGAAGAGATGGATAACTTGAAGAGATGGACAACTTGAAGAGATGATAAACTTGAAGAGATGGATAACTTGAAGAGATGGACAACTTGAAGAGATGGAAAACTGGAAGAGATGGATAACTTGAAGAGATGGATAACTTCAAAAGATGGATAACTTGAAGAGAACGATAACTTGAAGAGATAGACAACTTGAAGAGATGGATAACTTGAAGAGGTGAACAACCTGAAGAGATAGACAACTTGAAGAGATGGATAACTTGAAGAGATGGACAACTGGAAGCGATGGACAACTGGAAGAGATGGGTAACTTGAAGAATTGGACAACTTGAAGAGATGGATAACTTGAAGAGATGGACAACTTAAAGAGATGGACAACTTGAAGAGATGGACAACTTGAAGTGATGGACAACTTGAAGACATGGGTAACTTGAAGAGATGGACAACTTGAAGAGATGGATAACTTGAAGAGATGGACAGCTTGAAGAGATGGACAACTTGAAGAGAACGATAACTTGAAGAAATAGACAACTTTAAGAGATGGATAACTTGAAGAGGTAAACAACCTGAAGAGATAGACAACTTGAAGAGATGGATAACTTGAAGAGATGGACAACTGGAAGCGATGGACAACTGGAAGAGATGAATAACTTGAAGAATTGTACAACTTGAAGAGAGGGACAACGTAAAGTTGTATAGTGTAAACAAACGTAGTAACTAATAAACAACAGTTTTGGTGGAAAAAAAACACTTTGAAAAAGGGAGACTTTGTTAGCCGGACTTTGATTTACTTGAATTTTGACAAACGGAAATGCCGAAATAGAATTGCAATTAAGATATGAAGCCAGCCAACGACTCGTAGGCGTCCCGTGACTAGAGAGGGAAACGTAATTAATTAATAATACGTCTGGCCACGGTTGACGAACAGCGAGAGATGAAACAGAAAAATCCCACAACATACATTTCCAGAATGGAGGGGATTGTAGTCCATGGAGACCGAACTGAGGTTTCAATGACCCAAACTTCTCTGATGTCCAGCGGTAGTAGAGGCGAAGATTTCTCTGATGTCCAGCGGTAGTAGAGGCGAAGATTTCTCTGATGTCCAGCGGTAGTAGACGCGAAGATTTCTCTGATGTCCAGCGGTAGTAGAGGCGAAGATTTCTCTGATGTCCAGCGGTAGTAGAGGCGAAGATTTCTCTGATGTCCAGCGGTAGTAGACGTGAAGATTTCTCTGATGTCCAGCGGTAGTAGACGCAAAGATTTCTCTGATGTCCAGCGGTAGTAGACGCGAAGATTTCTCTGATGTCCAGCAGTAGTAGAGGCGAAGATTTCTCTGATGTCCAGCGGTAGTAGACGTGAAGATTTCTCTGATGTCCAGCGGTAGTAGACGCAAAGATTTCTCTGATGTCCAGCGGTAGTAGACGCGAAGATTTCTCTGATGTCCAGCGGTACTAGACGCGAAGATTTCTCTGATGTCCAGCGGTAGTAGAGGCGAAGATTTCTCTGATGTCCAGCAGTAGTAGAGGCGAAGATTTCTCTGATGTCCAGCGGTAGAAGACGTGAAGATTTCTCTGATGTCCAGCGGTAGTAGACGCAAAGATTTCTCTGATGTCCAGCAGTAGTAGAGGCGAAGATTTCTCTGATGTCCAGCGGTAGTAGACGCGAAGATTTCTCTGATGTCCAGCGGTAGTAGACGCGAAGATTTCTCTGATGTCCAGCGGTAGGAGACGCGAAGATTTCTCTGATGTCCAGCGGTAGTAGACGCAAAGATTTCTCTGATGTCCAGCAGTAGTAGAGGCGAAGATTTCTCTGATGTCCAGCGGTAGTAGACGCGAAGATTTCTCTGATGTCCAGCGGTAGTAGACGCGAAGATTTCTCTGATGTCCAGCGGTAGGAGACGCGAAGATTTCTCTGATGTCCAGCGGTAGTAGAGGCGAAGATTTCTCTGATGTCCAGCGGTAGTAGAGGCGAAGATTTCTCTGATGTCCAGCGGTAGTAGAGGCGAAGATTTCTCTGATGTCCAGCGGTAGTAGAGGCGAAGATTTCTCTGATGTCCAGCGGTAGTAGAGGCGAAGATTTCTCTGATGTCCAGCAGTAGTAGAGGCGAAGATTTCTCTGATGTCCAGCGGTAGTAGACGTGAAGATTTCTCTGATGTCCAGCGGTAGTAGACGCAAAGATTTCTCTGATGTCCAGCGGTAGTAGACGCGAAGATTTCTCTGATGTCCAGCGGTAGTAGACGCGAAGATTTCTCTGACGTCCAGCGGTAGTAGACGCGAAGATTTCTCTGATGTCCAGCGGTAGTAGACGCGAAGATTTCTCTGATGTCCAGCGGTAGTAGACACGAAGATTTCTCTGATGCCCGGCGGTAGTAGACACGAAGATTTCTCTGATGCCCGGCGGTAGTAGACACGAAGATTTCTCTGATGTCCAGCGGTAGTAGACGCGAAGATTTCTCTGATGTCCAGCGGTAGTAGAGGGCGAAGATTTCTCTGATGTCCAGCGGTAGTAGACGCGAAGATTTCTCTGATGTCCAGCGGTAGTAGACGCGAAGATTTCTCTGATGTCCAGCGGTAGTAGAGGGCGAAGATTTCTCTGATGTCCAGCGGTAGTAGAGGGCGAAGATTTCTCTGATGTCCAGCGAGAGTGAACAAGATCAGCAGTTTTCTACGAGAGAATCTGGGTCAAATCAGAAAACACGTTATTAAGAATAATGCTATAACAGATGGGGACAACTTGAAAAAAAAATGGACAACCGGAGGAGAGGGACAGCTTGAATAGATGGACGATTTTGAAGAGATTGATAACTTTAATAGAAGAACAACTTGAAGAAATTGACAACATGAATAGATTGACAGCTTACATAGATGGACAGCTAGAGTAGATGGACAACATGAATAGACGGAGAGCTTGAAGAGATGGACAGCATTAATAGATGGACAGCTTAAATAGACGGCCAGCATGAATATATGTGTAGCTTCAAAAGATGGACAGCATGAATAGACTGACAACTTGAAGAGATGGGTCAATTTTGAAGAGATACAACGACTGAATATATGGGCAACTTGAAAGATGGACAAGAGATAGACAACTTGAAGAGAGAAACAATTGAATACAAATCGGAAAAAGAAGGATCTTTAGTCTTTTAAAACTATTCGTGACTACTCAAACTCTAGTCATCTTTAACTACACAAACAATTGTGCCACGCAGGAAGCTAAAAGAATAGAATGGCTAGTAAAGAAATTCCGAAAAAAATAAATGAATGTCATTAGCGAGTACTTCGGAGCGCAATGAACACAAGCATAGCTAAATGCAATCCGCAGATAATCATAGGAAAGAAATTAGGAGTCGCCATGTAATTTGCCTTGACACAGTTGTTTGTCTTCGATACTTTATTTGATTTGATCATTTGGGTCTGTCCAGGAAAATGAAATTCACATGTTTCTGCTATTATACATTCGTAGTGATAAGACGATCATCATCATCATGTGCCATAACGGTTGGCTTAGGCGATAATGTCCTTCCACAATCTTCTATCTACAGTGCATCGTATCAGTTCTGTTGTTGACTGCTTTCCATGCCATGACACCAAGCCATCCAATATTTTCTCTCTTTGTCGTCCGCGATCTCTCTTTCCGTTTATTTTGCCAGTTGTAACCAAGTATTCCAACTTTCCTCTTCTCATGATGTGCCCGAAAAAATGTTGATTGTTTCTTTCTGATGTTTTTTAGGAGCTGCCTTTTTGTGCTGGCCTCTTTGAGAACTTCCTCATTGGTCTTTTTAGCTCCCCCTTGGAATTTTCAACATTCTTCTGAGAAATCCCATCTCTGTGGTCTCTAATCGTCTTTTCATTTGTTTGTCTACTGTCCACGATTCGCTTCCATAGGTCAGAATTGGTTCTATATAGCACCGACGAACTCTCTTTCTCATTTCTATTGACATAGATTTATTGCATAAGATATTTTTCATTTTCTGAAATGCTATTTTGGCCTGAGCTATTCTGCATTTTATTTCTGATTAGAAGATGCTATATGTAAATATGTAACAATTTTGGTGATAACATTTGAATATTGCAACAGTGAAGCTCTCAGATTTGTTCAGTTTTTACACTTTTATTAAGAACATTAACTACAAACACATGCATATTTACTACTACTAGAGGGCCTCGGTAGCCTAGTTGGGAAAACCACTCGACTGGACTACCGACGTTCGGACAACCCGTGTTCGATTCCCGCTGGGAGCAGTGTGAGTTGTACTCGTGGTTGGAAAAAACAAATACCCCCAAGGTCGACCCAGCCGTTGGCAGAAATGGGTACCAGGGTATTACCCTGGAAAGGTGTGGAATGTCGCCTCGCATCTGAGTTTAGATGCTTGAGGCGACACTATACAGAAATCTCCGAACTTTTCTGGATTGGCGGCGGAGCACATATTGGTGGAATCTCGCATGCTAAGACGCCGGTTCAAGTCTCGTACTTTACCTTTACCTTTACATATTTACTTCATTTTAGAAATTTTACTTTGTGTTCGTGATATCACAAATTGAAATCACTTCGATAAAATACCAATTTTAAGAATGAGTGCAATGTATAAGGCTTAAGACATTTTCATCCATAAATTCTGTTAAAATGTTCAAGAAGATAACAAAAATAATACTTTGAAATGAACACAAACAGTGGTGTTGACTTTCATAGAAAACAGTGAACTGAGTAAATATAAAAAAAAAATAATAATAATCCTTCATTTAATTGCGTCATTAGTAGTCCACTTGCATAGCTAGTAACTACTTGCACATAAATATTCCGTCAAACAAATTATTCAGAAAATGTATTAAATTAATAGCAAACAAGTATTTAGCAATGGAAATAAGAATGTCTAGTGTTTTTGAAAATTTTATATGGGCCGAGAAAATGAATCGTTGATACTTAATAAGAAAATGAATATTATTAACTATAACAACATGAACTGAATTAATACATATCAAATAGTAAATCGAGATATCGTAATCTTGCTATGGATGTTTTTAAAACTTTGACACATTAATTAATGAGTCAACAGTACTGAGACTACAGGATTAGAGAAGAAAGGTCTAGAGAGGAACAAGAGGGCCATGAATGACAACTGGGAGAACAGCTACATCGGTGCTAACAGCAGCGTTAAACATAGCACTCAAGCTTGAGCGATACTACCAGGTCCCACTCATTATACCATCTTCGTATTGTAGCTAAGACTAGCCATCTTGTAACGCCATTTCACTGCGCTACACTCTATCATAGCTTCTCCTATCCATCTCTTGATATTGTCAGCAAACTTTAGTCTTTGTCTTTCTCTGTATTTTCACCGCAAGATGGCTTTGTGAAAGTTAGTCACTTTATGTGTCCCAAAAAATCTCATTTGTTATTGTATCAATTGCATTAAAGAGTTCTTTCTTTACTTTTCAGCTGTTTCAAATCCCATTATTTATTTTCTTCTCTGCCTACTCAGTTATTTCCATTCGTCTACAAAACCACATTTTAAGGGCTTCGGCTTTCTTATTTTTTTGTCATATTTAGTGTCCACGTTTTTATGTAAACATGAGCGTTGAGTGACGCGGACGCGGATGACGAAGAGAGAAAACACTAGATAGCTTGGAGTCATGGCATGCAAAACAGTGAACAAAAGAACTGATACGAGGGACAGTAGATAGAAGATTGTGGAAGGACATGATCGCCTACGCCAACCGGTGTGGCATATGATGATGATGAGTCTTGAGTGGAAATAATATTTTATTTTTTCACAATGGCCAGATACTGAGCACTAATAAATATATCATGGTGATTCTAATATTCTCTATTTTCTGTTCATTATTAGCGGTCAGTACTGCAAAAAGATTTGGCACCTTAAGATCTATTGCATTTGTCTTCAGCACGCGTTCCTTGGTGACATTTTTCCTGACTCATGGTTTAATTTGACACTCCTGCAAGGCAGAGGTTCTCTGTAGTCAGTGGTCTTTTAATAGAAAAACAACCTGACCAGATTCACGTTTATTTTGTTTCAATTTTAAGTGGAGGCTTAGTGTCAGGTTCTCTGATTGATTGTGGCATTAGACAATCAAATAGTAAATAGAAGGCCGAAGAGACAAATGCAGACAAAAGGAAAATATGATCAATAATTGCATGGGGAAAAAAATCGACGATGGAACACGAAGCACAAGATCGAGGGTTGTGGAGGAACATGATATCTGACGCCTCTCGGCATGGACTATGAATGAATGAGAGAATGATTGAAGCAGATAGTTGATTGAAAGATTGTCAGGCGCACTTTGAAAGGAGCAAAGTTGCAACAAACTTTGTCACAAAATAATAGCAACATTACTGTTAAATCGTGTTTTTTTTATATAAAATAGGGTCACTTGTTTTAAATTGTAGAATACATGCATTCCTTAATGATGGATTGTCTGAAAGACCTCGTAGATATATAAAAAAAAAATTGTTGGAAGTATTTGACTTAGGGGAAATACGAAGTGAGAAAATATTAATGGGGCCAAGACGTACATCTAGTAACTGAGCCTGGTGAGGTCAGGGCACCCACAATTGTCTGCAAGCGTCAGGATCGGTAAACAACAGAGCTGAGTCAGGGCACCCACAACTGTCTGCAAGCGTCAGGATCGGTAAACAACAGAGCTGAGTCAGGACACCCATAGCTGTCTGCAAGCGTCAGGATCGGTAAACAACAGAGCTGAGTCAGGGCACCCACAACTGTCTGCAAGCGTCAGGGTCGGTAAACAACAGAGCTGAGTCAGGACACCCATAGCTGCCTGCAAGCGTCAGGATCGGAAAACAACAGAGCTGAGTCAAGGCACCCACAACTGTCAGCAAGCGTCAGGATCGGTAAACAACAGAGCTGAGTCAGGACACCCATAGCTGTCAGCAAGCGTCAGGATCGGTAAACAACAGAGCTGAGTCAGGGCACCCATATCTGTCTGCAAGCGTCAGGATCGGAAAACAACAGAGCTGAGTCAGGACACCCATAGCTATCTGCAAGCGTCAGGATAAAAAAACAACAGAGCTGAGTCAAGGCACCCACAACTGTCAGCAAGCGTCAGGATCGGTAAACAACAGAGCTGAGTCAGGACACCCATAGCTATCTGCAAGCGTCAGGATAAAAAAACAACAGAGCTGAGTCAGGGCACCCACAACTTTCTGCAAGCGTCAGGATCGGTAAACAACAGAACTGAGTCAGCGACCCAAAACTTTCTGCAAGCGTTAGGATTGGCACACAACAGAGCTGAGTCAGGGCACCCACAACTGTCTGCAAGCGTCAGGATCGGCAAATAACAGAGCTGAGTCAGGGCACCCACAACTGTCTACAAGCGTCAGGATCGGCAAACAACAGAGCTGATTAAGACTCAACTCCACTTCCCATCGGTGCTCCTGGACACATCCAGTCTTGCCAAGATAGTAGGGATCGAAGAGGGAAAGGCAAACCGGTACTGAAAACTATATTGCTGAAGTCGGATGCCCTGTCCCATGCCATCCTTGGAACCAGTTTCAGTGCAGTCAGAAACACCCCATATCCGCTCCATGAACTGTCACAACAATTCCTAAAATACATCGGTCGATTCCGCAGACAAGGTCGCATTGTGCCCATCCTACTCGACTACACAGGCGCCGATTCCAAACAGTCTTAGTCACTTCATACGACATGCGTGCAGATAATAGTGACTATATTCTTTAGTCTTTGAAATGTGGATATATAGAAGAATTGGTAGAATTGGATGGAAAGAAAAGAAAACAAACGATGAAGTCTTAAAACAACTAAAAATGAAAAAAAGAACTACTAAACACAATTAGAACAAGAGAAATGCGGTTTTGGGTCATGTTAAAAGACACAACAGCCGACTAAAAGATATTTCGGAGGGGAAAATACAAGGTAAAAGAGACAGAGGCAGACCAAAACTAACATGGACGAGTAACATTAAAAGATGGACAAATCAGCCTATGACAGCCTGCACCATTAAAGCAAGAGACAGAGCAGAATGGCGCTCCATGGTAGCCAACCTTCGTTGCGGAGATGGCACTCGGTGATGATGATTTTTTTTCTCCCCTCTCTGGAGGGGCACCGGTGGGGGGAAGACGGATGTGTTGCGCTGAAAGGTTAAACAAACACAGAGCATCTGTGCCTATTTACCGTCTCCGTCTTTTCAAGGACGGATGACGAAGAGAGCTCCTCATTCGTCTAGTAACCATTGGGGTAAAGCCAGAGCGAGAAAAATGTAAAAGAATATTTTTGGGAAGGGGAGAAGAATGTACGGCATTACGTAAAGAGATATGCAAATCTGAAACACACATGATGTCCAATGTGAGATGGTATTGTTAAGTACGGGTACCTTCCACATCTCATGCTGTATGAGGTATATGTTAGCGCACATACTCTTTAAATAATCGGCTAATGATTATTGTGGTCAGTATCACACTAAATTATTCAAGAAAACATATCTGGAACCCATTTTCAGAAACTAACTGAACCAGCCGTTACTCCAAGTTGAACCTAGATCAGTATGCCTGGTAGCGAGAGCACTAGCTACTCGACCGCTCAATTTCAAGAGCTATCCTTATTCACTTTACAAAAATACATGAAATATATTTAACAATGAAATGTAGAATATGTATCTCTTGTATTTGTTGACAGCAAATAATTGTTCACATGACATATTCATTACATATTAGTTTCTACTGAGGTATCTTAATAAGTATATTACTTATGAAGACATGAAGGGCTACAAACAACGTATACATGCATTGACATTTACAATACCATATCGACATAAAGCAACGGGACAAGTTATCAACAACCATTAGGTACCAATTATATTTTAAATAACCAGAATTAGACGACAGACATGGAAAACAAGAAAAAAAATGGAAATCATTGGTAGATGAAGATAAGGACAAGCGTTTATAAAAATGCAACGGAATTTTCAATTGTGTAAAAAGCAAATATTCATATAAAATATATAAATAACTAAAGTACAGATTCCTGTTATATTGACAGACATTAACTTGCAACGACGAAAGACACAATCACAAAACTACTGTATGTGTATGTATGTATGTATATTGTTTACAAGCACAGTCCTTCACGTTTGACACATTACAATATAAAACTCATACCTCACTGTCGTTTCTCCTTCATCTTAATCCTCGTAACTTCAAATCACAAAACGATGTGATCGACCAAAGGGCAACAAATGTATCAGAGTACGACACCACATTCAATTGACAAAATGTCACTCCTATTCAGAATATTATCCCCCAAATACATAACAAATATCATTCACAAAACAGCACTCCAAATATTACTAAATTGTGTTAACATTTCATAATATTGTTAAAAATTAATCTATTTACTTTCAATAAAACACGCATCACTTCTACAAAATGCATCGCCAAAGCAATGAGAATGTATCTTCCTGACCGGTGTCTATATTTCCATATTCAGATATATGATAATTTTTTATTCGCCCCTTTTAGGAACATAAAAGATCTCTTTTCTCAAAGCCGGGCGTCACTGTGGTCGGTCCGAAATCCTCACCGGCAAGGGGAACGCAGTCCCGGCAAAAATCAATGAAGCAAATTGTAAGCCATCGTAAGCGTTGCGAACTCCTAATGTTCCACGCTTACCCCCAGAGAGATGCAAATTGAATAGCAAGGCTACCCACGAGTTTGGGACGAGAAACGGCGTTGGCTATTCTGTACCTCCTTCACCTCTCATCTATTCTGTACTCGATTCTTCCTCGGTGCTTACACTTCGAGTGGTTAAGATGTAGCCAGATCATTCGCGAGGCGAGCGAGAGGAAAAATATTGGAGAGTATGGAAGAAATAGAGAAAAAAATAGAATTTGAAGAAAAGCGGAATTAGAATCATGCCGCCTTTGAAATATGTTCTCATTTACTTAACGTTATCGTTTTATTATACAATGGATGAGGCAAAATATTGCATTTTATTAAAATAAATAGGCTGGATAAATTAAATTAAAATTTGCATTCTGGACCGTAGACAAAAATGTGTCACTGCATCAATAGAAACATGTGATAAAAATGGATTAAATACCCTTCTGATCGCACTCATGTCGCTATAGCGTTAAACAAGTGAACATATCGGACGTTCTTTGCCCTCTGTCTAACTGTTGTTTTCAAATGAGACACACAAAACAGACACATTATTTATAGATTTATCGAAAAGATGGGACATATTTCAATTATGGATCTATTCTTTTATTTTTACTAATATCTAAGACTATACAATAAATCAATAAATAAAACTGGCTGGAGTCGTCAGTCGCTGGACACTGCGAGATTTGGTGAGGAGGGGGATCTGAGTACCGATGAACATATTCGGAGTGCAATGATGACCCGCAAATAACTCAATAAATTAAACATTCACTATTAAAGTAAAACATACTATCATCTAAGAATCAACTTCAACAGCAAACATTATATCTGCCAGTATAAGTGAACATGCATGTTGACAATATCATGTTTCCTTCACTTGTTTACCAGTTTACATGCGGACATTTACAGTGTGTGAACTGTATTCTCTCTGTTCTCTATGTTTCCCTACAATTCTTCCTCCTTATTTTTCCTAATTCTTACAAATGTGTTCCAGCTATTTCCTCTCATTGCTAGACAAAAACATTTGCAGTTCTTTCTTGTAAGTATTAAAGTTGATTGTAACCAATTGTTTCTTGTTGACTAATTGTTTCTTGTTGACCAATTGTTTCTTGTTGACCAATTGTTTCTTGTTGACCAATTGTTTCTTGTTGACCAATTGTTTCATGTTGACCAATTGTTTCTTGTTGACCAATTGTTTCTTGTTGACCAATTGTTTCATGTTGACCAATTGTTTCTTGTTGACCAATTGTTTCTTGTTGACTAATTGTTTCTTGTTGACCAATTGTTTCTTGTTGACTAATTGTTTCTTGTTGACCAATTGTTTCTTGTTGACCAATTGTTTCTTGTTGACCAATTGTTTCTTGTTGACCAATTGTTTCTTGTTGACCAATTGTTTCTTGTTGACTAATTGTTTCTTGTTGACCAATTGTTTCTTGTTGACCAATTGTTTCTTGTTGACTAATTGTTTCTTGTTGACCAATTGTTTCTTGTTGACCAATTGTTTCTTGTTGACTAATTGTTTCTTGTTGACCAATTGTTTCTTGTTGACCAATTGTTTCTTGTTGACCAATTGTTTCTTGTTGACCAATTGTTTCTTGTTGACCAATTGTTTCTTGTTGACCAATTGTTTCTTGTTGACCAATTGTTTCTTGTTGACTAATTGTTTCTTGTTGACCAATTGTTTCTTGTTGACCAAATGTTTCTTGTTGAACATTCTCCTCATTCATTTGTTACCGGGCATTTATATTATTATTATTATTATCTGATTGCCACAAGTTGATACGAGCTGCTGCTCTTTGACTCGATTAGATGTGGCGGGTTGTAATGGCTTTCTTGACATTCCCGGCTCTTATTGGAGAGGTTGGAGTTAGTCTGTCCCAGGCTATGCTGGGTAACTACTAGTCCTGCCCTGAGGTACTGCAATACTGGGTCCTCTATATCAGTAACAGCCACCACTACGAGGGACACGGCGACCCTAGCTTCTGTTAGCCTGTCTGTTTTGACGCAGACTGTTACCAAGGGTGACCACGAGGAGGTAGAACTGCTAGGTCTTGGTCGGCTGATGGTGCGCCGACCCTGCTATTGCGACCGCAGGTCGCAGGCACTTGTGCACCCCCGGCATTTATTCTAAGAAAACTGTACAACCACATTTGTGTGGCCTCTGAATATTTTCTTAACCGAAGTCCCATTTTTCAGGGTTCACTTCTTTTTGTTAGGACAAACAAAAAAGCAAAGAAATGTTATACTCACTATGGCGTGTACATTTAAATCAAATCATCATCATCAGCATTGAGGGGCGTCTCAGCATCAAAGTTTGGCTACCGTGGAACGCCTTTGCACACTGTCTCTTGCTTTGATAATGCAGGTTGACATTGGCTGACTTGCCTATCTTTTGATGTTACTCGTCTATGTTAGTCTTAGTCTGCTTCTTCCTCTTTTACCTTGTTATTATCCCGTACAAGATTACTTTTAGTAAACTGCTGTGTCTTTTAACATACCCCAACAATAATCTCATTTGTCTTGTTTGAAATGTGTTTAGTTGTTCTCTTTTCATTTTCAGTTGTTTTAAGACTTTATCGTTTGTTTTCTTTTATTTCCATCCAATTTGTCCTATTTTTCTATAAATCCACATTTCTATAGCTTCAGTTTTCTGTTATGTTTTCTTGTTCAAGATTCATTTCTTTTTGTAAGCACAAAAATAAAAATAAAGACACTTTTGTACCCACTAATGTTTGTATATTTAAATCAAATCATCATCATTATTGAGTGCCGTCTTCGCATCCAACGTTGATTATCATGGAGCGCCGGGGAAATCATATATATTTATATACATATATAAAGTAGAAGAAGTTCAACACTAAGATATTTTGGTAACTGACACTCCCATTTTATTAGGCCGTCAAGTTGTTCTAAAACAATGACTCAATCCCCTGACGGACAATGTTACTGACAACCATAAAGGGGCTCATCTCAAGCTCTGACAGCTTTATTTGCTTAGAACTATGTTTATAGTATTGGTATGAATTAGGGGTGTCGTGCAGATTAGCTGTTGCAAAAGTTGCATTTCACAGAGTAAAAAGTGATACAACCATTCATAAAAGTTGGAAGTAAGGAAATCTTCTCTTCAGTTCTGTTTGTATCGGCTATTTTCGCCGGCTAGTTATGCCGGTTCTGGCATCCTGAAAGGGTATGGTGGCTAACTTCAGGATGAGACAGCCTTGTTTTGTTTTCAATGTAATTAGAAGATAACAGCTAGAATACATTGTGACAACTGTAAAATAAAGATAGGAATAAGATAGAGACGGAAAAAAAAGAGAAAAGATGTCAGACAGTATAAGAGAAGGACATGGAAGGACATCAACATCGTAAATGATAAAGCCCAGGAGAGACATCATATTGTTAAAGGACATGATCATTGATGCAGCAGACACGGTAATTGATGATGGTATTAATATTTATTTTCAAACGTTTGCTTATTAACAATTCATATCAGCCACGGAAGAATGTTGACATACGATTTCCATTGGAGTATCTGGGAGTTGACACAAATCCCTGTTCTAGCTCCTACATAAAACATCTTAAACACAGTTGCTTGTCATTGATGCTTTAGTTCATTTCCTTATTTGTATCTTTCCTTTAGGGGGAAAAAAACGCCTGATTTACATGCTGAGCGATTAGAAGAAGTTATTTCTTTAAAGTTTAAAAACTTTTGTGATAACATTTGGAATATTCGACCGGAAGCTCTCAGATTTGTCCATCTTTTGATATTTTTTAGTGAACAAACATTAACTGCGAACATATTGTTCATACATAAACAATAACTTTAGCTAGGAATTTGTGTGCTTTGTGTCCCAAATAGAAACCTCTGTCATAAAATAATCATAGGTAAACCCTCCTATATGTTGCCTAAGATCCACAAAACTTGCAACCCTGAAAGACCCATTGTCTCTATCTGTTCTTGTTCTACCGTTCACATCTCGGAGAACCTGGACAGCGTCTTCCAACCTATTGTCCAGGGCCTTTCCTCTTTTGCTAAGGATACTAACCAGGCCCTCAATTTATTCTCCGCATTCTCTATTTCCTCTGATAAATCTAACGCCATTTTGTTTTGGATGTCTGCTCTGTATAGACCTCAATATCTCACAACGATGGATTCCGGGCTCTCCATTCTTCCAGGAGCGTAGGATTCAACCATTGGTTCCCGCCTCTGCTCTTGTTCGTCTGACAAACGAGTCTTAATTATCAACTCATTCGAATTCGACGGTCGATTCTTCAGCCAGACTAGAGCGGTTACTAAGGGCACCAAGATGGGTCCCACCTATGCCTGGCTATTCATGGGCTACCTAGAACACTAAATGTTTACTCTTTCAGCGGCCACCTTCCTCTCATGTTTTTCCTGTACATTGACGATATTCTTGAGGTAACTGATCTTGCAGAACCTGTTTTGACCAAGTTTTCGGACTTGGTAGGTTCATTTCAATCCTCCATTTGGAATTCGAATTCTAATTCTACCTCCTTGATTACCTTTTTAGACATCATGTTCTATCTTCAACCATCAGGTTTATATACCTCCATATTTTGTCAACCGAATTATGTCCACTCCTACCTCTTCCATTCCTCTTCGCATCCTCACACATGTCGGGATTCTGTATGTTTTTCCCAACTCCTACGCCTCAGACGCCTCTGTGACCAACTCCATAGGCCCACCTTTTGTTTGAATTTTTTCGTCTCCGTTTTTACCCTGAATTTCTTCTGCAATCTGCTCTCCAAAAATGTCTCCCTATTACTCGCACTCTAACTCTTACCCCCACCACCCGACATCTTTCTAACAGAACTGTACTCTCTATAACCCACCACCCTCACAGTCTTGCTGCACTTCGGATCCCGAAACGACACATACCTAAGCTCCACTTTGAACCTACTACTCGCCTTCTATTCTCTGACCTACCATTGGTGACTTTGAAACGCGATAGGAACCTTCGGAACATTTTTTTAGGAGCTGCCTCCATAACCCTGGCCAGAACCTGCTGGGTACGACTACTGCAATAGATCATGAGACAAAAAAATAATAAATGAATATTATTTTAGAGGGAAAATTCCGAGGCGATAATCAGCAAATCAATTCAGAGAAAGAGGTGTTAACAGCACTCGCAAAAAATGACAAATAAATAACAACAGAAAAAAAAACCAAAGAACAATATATGAACCGAAGCAGGATCGAACCCGTGCTCAGTGGTACAGCGCCATGCTACGAAAAGCTGAAAACGTTCAGTTAGCTGAGTGGCAGTGTTCCCTAGCGTTCAGCTTTTCGTGGCAATGATTCGTTGCAACATAATTCTGGCACTCCTGTCTCCTCCCATTTCAGATTGCCAGGGCATAATACCTTTGATGCGTTCCATGTTACTGGCATCATCTCTTGTTCCTCTGATGAGTTCCATGTTACTGGCATCATCTCTTGTTCCTCTGATGAGTTCCATGTTACTGGCATCATCTGTTGTTCCTCTGATGACTTCCACGTCACTGGCATCATCTGTTGTTCCTCTGATGACTTCCACGTCACTGGCATCATCTCTTGTTCCTCTGATGAGTTCCATGTCACTGGCATCATCTCTTGTTCCTCTGATGAGTTCCATGTCACTGGCATCATCTCTTGTTCCTCTGATGAGTTCCATGTTACTGGCATCATCTGTTGTTCCTCTGATGAGTTCCATGTCACTGGCATCATCTCTTGTTCCTCTGATGAGTTCCATGTTACTGGCATCATCTGTTGTTCCTCTGATGAGTTCCATGTCACTGGCATCATCTCTTGTTCCTCTGATGAGTTCCATGTTACTGGCATCATCTGTTGTTCCTCTGATGAGTTCCATGTCACTGGCATCATCTCTTGTTCCTCTGATGAGTTCCATGTCACTGGCATCATCTGTTGTTCCTCTGATACCCATAGCCGTTTCGCGTAGAGAACCGACTCAGTCCACTTTAGTACTCTCCAACCGAGAGGGTTTAACTCTTATCACTATTTTCTTTAATCACTGGTCTCCTCTCCATGTCTTTCTTGTGCCCTATCCCTATTCCTCACTATGTTATATTTTTACCCCTCTTGCTCTTCTTCTCCTTTGCCACCCCTATGCTCTCTTTCTTTTACTCTTCTTCCCCTTTTCTTCGTATCCTATGCGATACTTTAATAAAAATTAAAATTAATGCGATAACTATGCCTTTAATTTTTCCAATGTTTCATTGTTTGGTTAATGTGGTTTAATTAAATTATACCTGTCCAATTGTCTATTAATCTTTTAACGAAACTCTACGAAAATCCTGACCACCGTTTTTTCCGTCATTTTAAAAATCTGTTTAGTGGTTGTGCATTCTGACTCAAAATTTTGCATTCAATCTGTATATATTGTTTATTTACCCGATGAAGGCTTTTGTCGAGATATTGTAATTTGCCTTGTCTTTCTGTTAGTCTAGCAGCTCAATACTATCTTATATTTATTTTATATGCCATAAACTACTAAATTTAAGAATGAGTGAAATATACTAGGTCCAGGACATCTTCATCCAAAAATTCTCTAAAATGTCTAAGATTTTAACTAAATGTCACTTTTGGATAAAAAACAAACAACCGTGTAAAATGTTTAACTTGAAATTGAAGTTGGAAATCTTTAGTGAAGTTTTCTACTACTATTGTCTTAAATAATTAGTATATAGGAAGTTAGAATAAAGATGATTATTCTATGTGTATACAAGATATAGAAGAAAGACAATTATAAAAACACAAGAAAAAAACATGGAAAAAAGTGTTGATAAAATGAAGAAATAGAAGAAGGAAGAAAAGAAGAAGAAATCTGTTTGAAAGCTACTGGTAGTGAAGCAAATATCCTTTGAAGACCCATAATGCACCCTTTAACCATCGACACATTATTTTGTGAAGTGGTTAGCGCGACATCAGTGTCATTCTTGTTTAAACAATCCGGCAGTATTTCAGTGCTTAATGAATCTAGTAGTTCTCTTACCCTCAGTAGACCATTTGACTAGCCAGAGATCTACTGTTACTTTCCTGCCCTCAGTAAGATCTAATTGTATGTGATACTGAAGGCGGGGGCGTGCACGTCATGACCTGGAATCGCATATGTTTAAAGCTAAATGTAGACGCAAATTTTTTTTCTACGTTGCCCCGAGATTTGATTTTTCAATTCAGATGTCAAAATTACACAAAGTTCCAAGTATTCTGATAATTAAAATAACAAACAAATCATGATGAAAATAACAATAAGTGGCTGCTACTGGACGCTATAAAATGTGGCATTATCTTTGTTAATTTGCATTGAATTCAACAACGCTGCACTATATTGGCAAATTCGAAACAGCAAATTTTGTTGGTTTTAGTAAAATATTGGCAGACTGTAAAATTTAAAAGTGTTAAAAGCTGGTTTGATGGTATTATTAAACACAATCCATTTGCAGTTACCAATGTCATTAGAAAATTATTAATAACCAAGGCATCATAATATTTTCTTGGCATGGTTGGCAAAATGGGGTAACTTGTCGAGTTCAGTAGAGAAGTCAACTATAAAAAATATGGGGAGACCGGTCACGTGAAGTATGGAAGTCCACCATAAGAAGATGGGACAACTTGCCTGGTGCAGTATTGAAAACAACGATATTAAAGATGGGATAACTTGACTGGTGCAGTATTGAAACCGACGATAATAAAGATGGGACAACCTGCCAGGTGCAGTAGAGAAGCCCATCAGAGCAACATTTCACACTCTATTACATTGAGTGAAGTCATGATAAACCAAGTCTAGTATGTGCTATCTAGTACAAATACCATACTTCTGGAGAAGCTCCATACCGATGACCTGAACATTCAGGGATTCAGATCAGTTAATAGCATCTAGTTACCAGGATCTAGTTATCTTGCATCCAACCAGCACGAATCAGAAAAGAAGCTGAAGAAGCATTGTTATGTCTCAAAACAATTGCCAATGAAGATGCTCCAGTACGTGATTTATCCGACATACTTAATGAATGTAGTGATGAAAATACCAGCGCAGATATTATTCAAAATGATTTTAAGAAGTGTCACTTATAAAGGACCCAACTGGTTGCTACTGCTCGTTTCTTAAGGGACCGAATAATTAATGCGTTATATTGGTGGACTTATTTCTTATGAAGTAGGTTAAACATTTCAGTGTTCAGTCTATAAGGCATTAATGCTTACTCAAAAGTCTTTGGTATTTATTATTGACCCATATGTAAAAGTATGTCAATAAAAGTAAGAAAGAGAGTTCAACGGTGCTATTTAGAGCAAATTCTTACTTATGGAAGCGAATCATATACGGTAAACAAAGAAAGGAGAAGACGATTCGACGCCACGGAGGTGGAATTTCTCAGAAGAATGTTGAAAATTACCTGGACAGCAAACAAAATCAACACATGTTATCTTGACATTAGAGGAATGTTGTAAATTCTCAAAGAGACCAACACAAAATGGGAGCTCCTTAAAACATCAGAAAGAAACAATCAACATTTTTCGGGCAGAGGAAAGTGAAGAGGAAAGTTGGAATACTTGGTTGCAACTTGCAAAATACAAGGAAAGGAAGATAGCGGACGACAAAAGAAGAAAAGTACTGGATAGCTTTGTGTCATGGCATGGAAAACGGTCAACAACAGAATTGATACAATGTTCTGTGGATAGAAGATTGTGGAAGGACATTATCGCCTATGCCAACCTGGATGGCACATCATCATGACGATGCTGATGATGATAATATATGTAAAAGTATCCAAGCATCCCCAGAATCCTTGTATTTTGGCAAATTTGTCACTCACTCAAATACTTTTGCTGACTGAGTGAGAATATAGATTTGTCTTTTGCGTGCATAAATAAAAAAACTGATGATGCTACCATTCAGCAACACTATGCTTATGAAGCTATTGATGTCTGTGACAATGGTTTACCCAAGTAGAAAGTTGTTCCCAAGTTATTTGATATTTTGTGCACTGTCACCTTCCACGCTAGTAGTGATGGGTGACTAAGGAGGTTTGGAATCGCTAATGGTGCAGTCGAGGAGAATGTGCATGGAACGACCTTGTCAACAGAATTTATGGATGCATTTTGGGAAATGCTACGAGAAGAGATGGAGCGGATATGGGGAATTCTTGACTGCAATAAAATCTGTTCAATGGATCCAATAGAATAGGACAAAATTTTAAAAAGCTGCCAACATTATTACATGGTTTTATCAGGACTCTTTCTATCTCTCCTCTGGGACATTGATGTGATGACGGATGTGTTATTTGGAGTCCTTAAAATAAGCATTAATTCAGTTCATCATGAAGATGCAATCTACAGTTAGCCTTGGATTGGTACTATAATCAAAAGCTTAAGTTGATAGATTTATTCACATTTGCTTGTGCCGTCTAATTTGATTCTGAGCCCCTTTAGTAATTTGCGTGAGACATGCTAATAATTAGACCTGTGTGTGTGTGTGTGTGTGTGTGTGCGTGCGTGCGTGCGTGCGTGCGTGCGTGTGTGCGTGTGTGTGTGTGTGTGTGTGTGTGTGTGTGTGTGTGTGTGTGTGCGTGTGTGTGTGTGTGTGTGTGTGTTGGCACTGACTGAACTGTTTGCAGAAAGCAACATTTTCCTGACGGATACAACACTACTAATGTTGCCATTTGCTGTCAATCATCTTTGGCATGTAAGTTTTCCATTTACTTAACTTCCATTAGCCCCTACTTTATTTGAGTTTGTTAATTAGCATTTTTGCTGATGAACATTTTACAGAACTCATATTGCGTGCTCCACAGCCCAGTCGAATAGTAGCACCACGAGAGTGACGTCAGCAATCAGGATTCCGCTGAACGAGTAGGCCTACTGTACTAGACAATTGTTAGCAGACCGTTTCACTACCCACCACTCTACTGTTTCATTCCTATCCCAGGAATCAGAGGAAATACAACAAATCCAAATAAAGGCAATTGCAGAAAAAGCCAAAAACATAACTATTAACTTGCCAACAACTAAAAAAATCAAATACAACTGTTCATAAAAACTGAGCACAATTGCCGAAATATTAAAAAAAACAAAAACGAGAAAAGCTCAGAATGCAACAACAACATTAGGTGCACATATTTGAGTTATAACTCCATTTGGCCTGCTTGTGTCAAAACGTTAAAGAGTCAAATCCACTCCCGTTTACCTCTGATGATCAGATTAACCCTGCTGGAAACTCAATATATTTTCTATTACAAGTTATTTTTAAAAAATTAATTTAAAGAAAATTAATAGGCATGAGTACATGGCCTACAGAGAAATATTTTTGATGATGTAAGGTCTTCCAATCCCAAAGGTTTCCAAACCACTGGTTAGGGAGAGCTAACTCGTTGCTTTCGAAATTTCTGCCAGTTAGAAGTGAATTATCATTCGTTTAAAAAAAGGGGATATTACTCTCATGAAATTCAAAACTTTAAAACTACGTTCTCTAATTTCTGGCTAGATAATCACATTTTAAATTACATAAACTTTTCTCTTAAGCAATTTTAAAATCGCTCTAAAACGGATAGACGCTACTATCGTTCAATGGTTTAAATCTATTATTCTTGTCTCTGTGGGAGTGTCAGCAGTTGGCTTTGCTGTATATAAAGAAAGTGCGATTATTCCCATTCTGACCAGTTGCACATTAAGAAAAAAATAATATCTGCCTAACTTTGCTAGAAAAGACATTACCCTAAAAATCATTGCCGAAGGTCTGTAAAAATAATGGTCACTAACACCATTTTCCCTATACGCCACTTGACTTGACGCAGCTCTTTATTTATTTATTTTTTTTTTTTTTTTTTGCTTAGCTAATGAAGATAATAAAAGCGAGGAATAATGCTTACCCGTATTTACCTCCCATATTGTTTACATCATCATCATCAAATACCGTGCCTGCTGGGATAGGTGATCATGTCTCTTCACTTTCGATCTCGACAGTTATTTATCATTTCTGTTGTTCACCTTCTGCCAAGCAATTCTCTTAAGCTGTCTGGTATATATTCTCTTTGCTTCCCTCTATCTCTTCGTACCTCAATTTTCACAGTTTGTTACAATATATTCGGGCTGTTCCTTTTTCTTTAAATGACCAAAAAATGATGATTGTTTCTTCCTAATATTGGAAATTAGTTCTCTTTCTGCTCTGGCCTCTTTCTGAACGTTTTACTGCTCTTCTTAGCTCTCCATGGTATACTCAACATTCTTTTGTAAGACCACAATTCTACAGACTCTAGTGATTTTCTTGTATGTTGTCCTACTGTCCATGATTCACATCCATATGTTAAAACTGGCTCTACATAACATTTGTAAACTCTTTTTCTTGTTTCTTTTGCCAAAAATGTATTGCACAGTATCTTCCTCATTTTTTGGAATTCTGCTTTTGCGAGAGCCATTCTGCATTTCGCCTCCGTTGTACAACTATCACCTGAGGTTAACAATGTTCCCAGATATTTAAATTCATTTACCTGTTTTAATATTGTTCCATCTGTCTTATTGTGCATTGCGGTGATGTTGTTAACACAGCCCAACGAATTTTAAAATATTTCCCTCCTACATCATTTTTTACCTGTGCTTCTTTAACGGCCATCTATAGTTTTAATAAGGTCTGTCGGCTGAGAGGAAAACCCCTGAATTACCCAAAGTTTGTGACCTCTTCAGCTCTGCGAAGTGTAGACTACTGACGTCATTTACCAAGATACGCCCCTGCCAGAAAAGCTTAAACTTCTCAAATTTTGGGTGATTCTTAAAGAATGTGGGCCTTAATAGTACTATGGATGGCTATGGTTGTTTTAATATTGTTGTGTTTCTATAAACTATACTTTCGTACATTAATAAATGCACTTTCGTACGTTAATAAATGCACTTTCGTACTGTAATAAATGAACTTTAGTACTGTAATAAATGAACTTTAGTACTGTAATAAACATATTATTGCACTGTAATAAATGAACTTTAGTACTGTAATAAATGAATTTTATTACAGTAATAAACACACTACTGTACTGTAATAAATGAACTTCAGTACTGTAATAAACACATTATTGTACTGTAATAAGTGACTTTAGTACTGTAATAAACACACTATTGTACTGTAATAAATGAACTTTAGTACTGTAATAAATGAACTTTAGTACTGTAATAAATGAACTTTAGTACTGTAATAAATGAACTTTAGTACTGTAATAAATGATCTTTAGTACTGTAATAAATGAACTTTAGTACTGTAATAAATGATCTTTAGTACTGTAATAAATGAACTTTAGTACTGTAATAAATGATCTTTAGTACTGTAATAAATGATCTTTAGTACTGTAATAAATGAACTTTAGTACTGTAATAAATGATCTTTAGTACTGTAATAAATGAACTTTAGTACTGTAATAAATGAACTTTAGTACTGTAATAAATGATCTTTAGTACTGTAATAAATGAACTTTAGTACTGTAATAAATGATCTTTAGTACTGTAATAAATGAACTTTAGTACTGTAATAAATTATCTTTAGTACTGTAATAAATGAACTTTAGTACTGTAATAAACACACTATTGTACTGTAATAAATGATCTTTAGTACTGTAATAAATGAACTTTAGTACTGTAATAAATGAACATTCGTACTGTAATAAATGAACTTTCGTACTGTAATAAATGAACATTCGTACTGTAAGAAATACACTTTCGTTATGTAATAAATGAACATTCGTACTGTAATAAATGAACTTTCTTATTGTAATAAATGCACTCCTTCAGTATTGTAACTGCTTCTTCTGTCCTTTATCATGTGCCTTTTAGTGTCGGGTGGAGGGGAGGGGGAAGGGTGGGAGGAGGTGGTGATATAATTTGTGGTCTCTTTTGGTCTTCTGTTCGCATATGCTACTGCTATGTTTCCTTGTGTTTCTAATATTCCGTCAATCCATCTTTTTCGAGGTCGGCCCTTATGTTTGGTGTTCTCGCAACATTTATTGAAAACTCGTTGTGTTATGTGTTGATCTTTCTTCCATGTCACATGACCAAACCATTTAATCTGTTGTTCCGTTAGCTATTTTATGGCGGTTGTTATTTCAATTTTTTTTTTCAGTTCTTCATTTCTGATCTTATCTCTCATGCTGTTTCCTGTCATTAATCTAACACATTCTTATTGTTGTTGCAACTAGGGTCCAGGACTGCCATGTTTTGTATAGATTATGCTATTCTCTTTTATTTCTGCTTTACTTATCTTACATTTTGCCATATCCCCCAACAGGAGCACTCTATTCATTTATGGCTTTGCTTGTTTCCAGCAGATTTCTCTATCCATATCTATGATCATAGTTTCAGGTTTTCAATTCGCAAATTTTAGCCATTCCCAATTTTATCTTTCATTGTGGGTTCCAGTTGAGTGCTCACGTGTTATAGTATGTTACATTTTGTTTACAAGAGAAAGTGTTACTCCTCATGTGACAACCTCAATGTGCTAGACAACCATTTCTATTTTTGGAAAGTTTTCTTCAGCAACTCTCAATGGATTCATGAGTCTGCTTTCTATTGCATCACCCTCTCTCTCCAAGATACCCCTTCCCAGACAACGGTTTTGATTAATTAACTGAAGCAATCTTCTTTGTTCACTTACTAAAGCAATATTCTTTGTTCACTGACTAAAGCAATATTCTTTGTTCACTTACTAAAGCAATATAATTTGTTGATTGACTAAAGCAATCTTCTTTGTTGATTGACTAAAGCAATATTCTTTGTTGATTGACTAAAGCAATATTCTTTGTTGATTGACTAAAGCAATCTTCTTTGTTCACTGACTAAAGCAATATTCTTTGTTCACTTACTAAAGCAATATTCTTTGTTGATTGACTAAAGCAATCTTCTTTGTTGATTGACTAAAGCAATCTTCTTTGTTGATTGACTAAAGCAATCTTCTTTGTTGATTGACTAAAGCAATCTTCTTTGTTGACTGACTAAAGCAATCTTCTTTGTTGATTGACTAAAGCAACCTTCTTTGTTGACTGACTAAAGCAATCTTCTTTGTTAATTGATTAAAGCAATCTTCTTTGTTGATTGACTAAAGCAATCTTCTTTGTTAATTGACTGAAGCAATCTTCTTCGTTGACTGACTAAAGCAACCTTCTTTGTTAATTGACTAAAGCAATCTTCTTTGTTAATTGACTAAAGCAATATTTTTGTTGACTGATTAAAGCAATGTTCTTCGTCAACTGACTAAATCAATGTTCTTTTTGAGGCACGTCTCCAACAAGGTAAGCACAATTGCTGGCCAAAAATATAAAAAAATAATGAGGAAGTTATAAGATATAAATCATATCTAAGATAGGAGTTGGCTCGGCCATACCTCAAACAAAGAGCTGACACAACAAAACCGAAAACGATAAGACGCCTACGACACTGGAAAAGCAATGGGAAACAACCCAGCGTACTTTACTGAGATGCATAATTTTTTTACAATTTAGAAACGAGTGTTGATAAAGTTGAAAGCAAAGCGGCATAAACACGTGGGTTGGAAAGGGAATGGATTGGGGGAGAGGAGAGGAGCAAAAAAAAAAAAAAAAAAGAAATGATTCATTTCATTCTAAGCTCACATAATTAATCAGTACAAGTTTCATGATCATCAAGCACAGTCCCTACTGGCGTAGGTGATCTTTAAACAGCTTTCTACCACTTTATTTTCACTCAAATTCTCTTAATGTCACAATATCTTTCAGCTGTTTTCTTCTTATTACGTGACCAAAAATAATTATTGTTTCCTTCTTTTACTGGTAATAAATTATCTGTTTACTAACAGAACGTCCCCCTTAATCTGTTTACTTGCCATTGGTATTCTCAGTATTCTCCTGTAAAACAAAATATATGTGTACTTAACAATATTTGCTATGCTACTGTATGCAGTAGACAACATTATCAGCAGGTGTCTTGCCGGAATGATGGTGAGAGCAAAAGGCTAAGGAAATGGACCTTCAAATAAGCTATACCCATTATCATGTTGTGAGATCTTTCTGGTCAAAGGTTGGAGGAGGTAAACGTAAATAACCGGCAAAAGACAACAGAAAACCATGTATCGACACAAATTTAGAAGTCAAATGACTTTATTTAGAGCTTTAATGGAACATTTACGTCTGGTAGCGTGCATTATCGATGATATCCCATCGTCGTACCATTGCAAGAGTGTTGCCGGTGATATCCCATCGTGGTACCATTGCGAGGGTGTTGCTGATGATATCCCATCGTCGTACAATTGCGAGGGTGTTGCCGGTGATATCCCATCGTGGTACCATTGCGAGGGTGTTGCCGATGATATCCCATCGTGGTACCATTGCGAGGGTGTTGCCGGTGATATCCCATCGTGGTACCATTGCGAGGGTGTTGCCGGTGATATCCCATCGACATAAAGGTATTGTAGGCAAACTAAAGGGGGATAATTGTAGCGCAATCAAGCTGAAAAATGTAAACCATTAAATTAGCAGTTCTGCTCCTGATTGACCATTTGATGATGTTGACAAGTATAGAAGTAATAATGATAAAAGTGAAAGCACTACTATATGAAAATGAAACTGAACAATCCAGACAAACTCCAGAGCATACTACAGATAGGACGGCACAACTCTCAACACAGGAGCATCCAGACAAACTCCAGATCATATACTACAGATAGGACGGCATAACACTCAACACCGGAGCATCCAGACAAACTCCAGATCATATACTACAGATAGGACGGCATAACTCTCAACACAGGAACATCCAGACAAACTCCAGATCATATACTACAGATAGGACGGCATAACTCTCAACACAGGAACATCCAGACAAACTCCAGATCATATACTACAGATAGGACGGCAAAACTCTCAACACAGGAACATACAGACAAACTCCAGATCATATACTACAGATAGGACGGCATAACTCTCAACACAGGAACATACAGCCAAACTATTCTTTTCTTTCGCCTTGTATTCTCTTTTTTCTATGAATATGTCTGCTTCTTGTTTGACTGGAGCTTTAGAATGTGTCTCCAAAGATTGCGGTCTGCAGATATTGCTTCCCAGGCTGCAATGGTTTATGAGTCTTTGAGTCTATGAGTCCATGGTTTATGAGTCTTTGAGTCTATGAGTCCATGGTTTATGAGTCTTTGAGTCTATGAGTCCATGGTTTATGAGTCTTTGAGTCTATGAGTCCATGGTTTATGAGTCTTTGAGTCTATGAGTCCATGGTTTATGAGTCTTCATGTCACGTTTACATACGTCTATAAATCGAAGTTTTGGACGCTTCTATCCCCCCCCCCCCAGTTCTGTTGCCATCTGCTTGTTGTCAATAGAATATATCTTTTTATATTTGGCCATCTTCCATGTGGTATACGTGGCAATGCAAGCGTAACCTACGTTGTTTGAGCAGAGTATAGATGTTCGGGAGACCTATGCCAGTGAGTATTTCTACGTTTGTCACTTTGTCCTTCGAGATGAAATCAAGAACACGGCGCAGACCTCGCATATGGAATACATTTATCCTTCTCTCATACTTTGTATAAGTTGTCCATGATTCCCTGCCATACAGAAGGGAACTAATGATGCATGCGTTTTAAACTGCGATACTTATTTTAATTGTCAGTTTGTTGTTTTATCAAACACGCATAGAAAAACGGTCGGAGGTGGTAGCAACTATACCAATACGGCTGTAATTTTTTTTTTTGTTTAAAGATAGTTTGTCGTTGATGATGTACCCCAGGTAGCTATACTGCTGCAAGATATAAAGTTTTTAGTTGTCGATAAAGATGGAAGATGTTGCTTCGACGTCCTGACCGAGTGCATTAGTTTAATTGTTTCAAAGATTACGATAGACATTTGATAGTTTAGTCAAAGCGATACTTTGGAAGTTACTGAGTCACTACGAAATCCCCATACAGTTTGTTAAGCTTATAAGAGCAATGTATGACGGAATGAAATGTGGTCTTGTGCACGAGGTGCAGCTTACATAAACATTTCAAATAAAAACAGGAGTAAGGTAGGGATGCCTTCTAACTCAATTTTTCTTTCCACTGCCCATAAATTGGATTATGAAAGTAACACAGAACAAGAGAAATAGAATCCAGTGGTCACAGACCAAGCAACTTAATGACTTAGACTTTGTTGATGACATAGCTCTCATATCACATAATCATCAACAGATGAAAGATAAAATGAGCATACTTGAGGAGCAATCACAAACAGCTGGGAATGAAAATAAATAAAGATAAGACCGAAATTATGAGAATTAATGCAGTTGGCAATAACCAAATAACAGTAGGAGAAATTCCTCTACTAGACGTAAGAGTTTACATATATCTTGGCAGTAACATAGACAGAGTTGGAGGAACAGAGAATGATACCAAATTTTATAAATCTCAAAAGCAAATCGAGCATTCGTTGCGCTGGGAAACTTACGGAAATCCAAATAAAGTAGGTTAAATACAAAAATAGAAATGTTCAACTCCAATTTTAAGTCGGTCCTGTTATATGGCTGTGAAACATGGAGAACAACAAAAATTACAATCACGAAAATACAGACCTTCATTAATGGATGTGTACGCAGAATAAAAGTATGGAAATGACAGGACAAAATTACTAACATAGAATTATGGAAAAGCACCAGTGAAATAACAGTGGATAAAGAGATGCAGCGAAGACGATGGTACTGGATAAGACACACACTACGGAAACCAACTGATAGTATTACACAATAGGCCTTTTTTAAATTTCCAAACAAAAAGACAAACAGGAAGACTAAAATGTTCTAGGAGAAGACAGATGGAAGCAGAGATGAAGATGATGGGGAAAACAAGGAATGATCTTAAAAGATAAGCAAGAAACAGAACGGCTTGGAAAGTGTTTATTGAAGACATTTGATCCACAAGGAGTTGAAAGATAGAAGGGGAAGAAGAGGAAACTTATTGTTAAATGGAAGTCTCTTCAGGCATGCAAAAAAACGATGTATCATGCTTTGGAGTTCTTCCTGACTGCGCGATAAGATGTGGCTGACCATATTCTTAATACATGTCCATGGTTGTTTAAAATATATCAGCACTCACATTATGCACTACAAGGCATGAGAAGTGGCTCCATGGTCTCAGTTTGAGTAAGTGAGTGTGTTGCGGAATCGATAACTTGTGCTCCAAAACAAGAGAAAACGAGTTCCAATCAAGGCAGGGTCAAAGTTTTTTTCTATCGATGGTGAAATAAAAAATAAGACCCGAGCAAGCTCGTGGCGACTACTCGAGACAAGCATCCTTTATTCTTTGGTCCTATATGTCCCTACGCAGAGACAAGTAATGGGATAAGTCCTTAAAAATAGTTTTGTTTAGTATGATTGAGTGCATAGTCCTATCGGAGTGTCAAATACAATATCGATCATGTTATCAAAAGAGCAAAAAATAAATCCATCTGAAAAATGCTGTAACTTAATAACCAAATGGTTTCAATTGTTGGAATTTTATGTAAACTGTTCTTTTGTCATTACGTTATAGTCAGGAAACAAATAATTGAAAACAAACAGCAGTTTCTATTTTGGCTTATATGTGGTATATAAAAACAGAAACACATAACGATACTTGTGAAAAAAAAAATGTTTACAGTTTCTACTGGTCAACATTACGGGAAAAATTTCAAAATCCTTATTTGTGCACACTTTTTTCGTGCATAGTACGTCACAGTTTTATCTGAATCATCATCATCATCAAGTACCGGGCCTGCTGGCGTAGGTGACCATGTCTCTCCACAACTTTCAATCACGACAGTTATTTATGATTTCTGTTGTTGACCTTCTGCCAAGCCATTCTCTTAAGCTGTCTGGTATCTTTTCTCTTTGCTTCCCGCTATCTCTTCGTCTCTCAATTTTTCCAGTTCTTACAATATATTCCAGCTGTTCTCTTCTCATTACATGGCCAAAAAATGATGATTGTTTCTTCCTAATATTGGAAATTAGCTATCTTTTTGCTTTGGCCTCTTTCAGAACATTTTCATTACCTTTCTTAGCTGTCCATGGTATTCTCAACATTCTTCTGTAAAATCATATTTCTATAGACTCCAGTGATTTTTTATCTAAATAGCTTAGTGTAAACTTCTTGTGTGTTCTAATTCATTTACAAAATTGTTGTAACATAAAATTCTTAGTGGATCCTGAAAGCAACGATGAGTCTAAAGATAAAATTCATTACACTTCAAAATATGGCGACGACGATTTACAAATATTTCTGCAGGTTTTAGAGAGTGGATTGAGAAAACTGTTCTCCCAACGTTAAATCGACCCTCTTTTGTTTAATAATGGACAATACATCATACCACAACGTAGTTGCACAAGAAGATAAAGAAAGCCCTGATATCATCGAATACCAAAGATGAAAATAAGATGTGGCTCACGCAGGAACACGTACCATTTAACTACTTGCACCTGAAACCTGAATTGCTTTCCATTGTAAAGCAGACACAACGGACAAAGATATTTCACACATACACATTAATACAAGAGCATGATCATAGATGTTGGAGACTACCACTTTACCATTCAAACTGAAATCCAATAGAACTAGTTAGGGCAAAAGATAAAGGGCAAATAACGGCTGAAAATAAAACATTCAACTTATGCGATATTGAAAAACTTAAATCACGCCCTCTCAAAGATAGACAACGATTACTGGGCAAAATGTGAGGACCATGTCTTTCGTGAAGGAAAGGAATATTGGAAGAAGGATGGTTTGTGGATTTGTTCAGCAGAAAGTAGGAATCATCCTGTTAGACTCGACTGATTCTGACTAGGAATCTTTACTTTGACTTTACTTTGAAGAAGTCTGCCGAGAAATAAATGTGCTTGCAAGCATTTGACATAACACAGGTTCTTCTCATGACAATTCCAATCATCTAGAAAATCTGACTTCACTACTGAATATAACCAATTATATTTTGTTCAGCATAAGAAACATTCACTATAATTTCAGCTTTTACCATTTCCTCACTTAATTTATTCTGATATTGATAATTATTTCATAGAAACATGTAGCCTACAAGACGAAAACAGCGCACATAATTCAGTAATGTTTGTAACAATTTGCCAAAATTTTGATGATACGGCTTTGTCTTTTCAACAGTCAAGAAAGCAAACAATTTAAAAACTTTTCTTTGGATAATGGCTTTATCAAAATTGTCTAATGCTTGTTACTTCCTTCCCTTTTTGCGTTCCTTGGATTATATATATATATATATATATATATATATATATATATATATATATATATATATATATATATATATATTTACAATATATATATTACTGGACCCAGCGATAAAATTACCGTTTACGTATCCACAAAATATGCATTGTTCACTTCTCGTGGTTTGATCAAAGAACGATAAAGATCCCCCGTTTACTCTTACATAATCTTATTTTCAATTATATGGGGGGGGGGGGGGGGGGGCGCATTTAGTGCTGCAATGACACAGATCAAAGGAACCAGCCATTTTAAGTAGACAGTATTGCCTAAAATATTTTAAATTACACATTCATAACGTCACGGACAATGTAAGACTATGTGTAAAATACTTGGTAATCCATCCAGGGGATTTGCAAGATATTTGATGAAGTTTGAAGACATAAGTTTTGAAACGGACTATAGTGTATGTAACACGCCTATTAAGTATCCACTCTCTCTCTCTCTCTCTCTCTCTCTATATATATATATATATATATATATATATATATATATTCACCTTTCGAGCCGTAGCCGGCCCATAGGGCGTAGACCAAGATACACCTTCTCCTATCTGAATTTTTGTTCTAGCAGTTTTCTTTTAAAGATATTTTATTGAATCTCGCCATCTGTCTCTGTTCTGTGCATGCAGCTCTATCTCATTGAGGGAGCCGAATCCTGCTGCTCTTGCCTCTCTCATCAATGTTCTTCTCAGTGTCTCCCTGCTGAGTCTTCCTCTTTTTCTTTTACCTGCTGTTTCCCATATGAGGGCTTGCTTTGCTATTCGGTTATTATCTCTTCTCATCACATGTCCAGCATATGACCTCGTCTTTTCTTTATTACTGAAGATATTAGTGGTTGATTGGCGATTTCTCTAATTTCCTCGTTTGTTTTGAATTCGTATACCGATGTTTCCTTAGACATTTATTTTCGAATGCGTTCAACTTTGTTTCTATATCTCTTGTTGTTTTCTAGCTTTCACACGCATACGTAAGGGTTGATAGTACATTTGATTTGAATAGCCTAAGTTTTGTGTTTGTGCAGATTAGTTTTGATTTCCACAACTTTTCATGGCTTCTGAAAGACATTGCTGCTTTAGCCATTCTGATTCTAATTTCTTTACTTGTATCCCCTTCTCGATCAATATGACTTCCAAGATAGATAAAGTGATCGATATCTTCTACTGGTTTGTTTTCCATGTATATTTTGTCATCTGTTGGAATTAAACTTTTCATGACTTTAGTCTTTTCATGATTGATCTCAAGCCCAATTAACAAATAAGTATATATATATATATATATATATATATATGTTTATGTGTGTGCACAAATACCCACCGCACACAGAGAAATTTAACTATCAGAATATGTGATGCGCACCCGAGTACGTAGTCATGTTAAAATTGAAGATGCCAACTTGTGTAAAGAGAATTGATGCTCTTATGTTTTGGACCGAGGCAATAAATAATAAATAGGCACAAAAAGTTTAATAAATGCACATCTGAAAGATACGAAATAACGATTGTCATAAAAATTATCATTAATATCAAGTGATGGAAGGAAAATGAGCATAATTTCAAATCAGAAAAAAAAACTATGGATAAAACAAACACCCGGAGGAATAATTCGTGTGTAGTGTTCTTTGTATTGAATATGTTTTTTTCCCCATTGACTAATGTTTAGTTTTTAAAATTGTCCGATAGTCTCTCAATCAATTTTATTCCTGTCTCTATCTTTACAGGGAGCCGCGATAGCTCAGTGGTTAGTGAACTGGACTACAGGGAGCCGCGATAGCTCAGTGGTTAGTGAACTGGACTACAGGGAGCCGCGATAGCTCAGTGGTTAGTGAACTGGACTACAGGGAGCCGCGATAGCTCAGTGGTTAGTGAACTGGACTACAGGGAGCCGCAATAGCTCAGTGGTTAGTGAACTGGACTACAGGGAGCCGCGATAGCTCAGTGGTTAGTGAACTGGACTACAGGAGCCGCGATAGCTCAGTGGTTAGTGAACTGGGCTATAACGGACAAGACGTCGAGTTCGTCGACGACTACCGGGTTCACCAAGCCTAAATGGTACCGGATTTTTTTTTCTGGGAAAGCAAAACGGCACGGGCGTAATACCGATCACATTACCCCAAAAATCATGTGCCGAAGGTCTTTACAAATTATCGTCACTAACACTATATTCCGTATACGCCACTTGGCGGAAGGGATTCTTTACTTACAAAAATTTTTGGGGGTAACTTTTGTCTTTACAGCTGGCTTACTTATTGTCTGCCTATTTATAAAACTCCCAGTTAGGCTGCTTATTTTTATGTACCTATATATTCATTTTAGTCGTTAGATCATCTTCATTTCCCAAAGGACAACTCCATAGTGACCTGATCCCATCTTCAGTGCGTTCCCCAGTGTGAATCATGCCCACCACACAATAGAGAAAACATTGATAATGGTTTTTACTCAGATGCACAAACTCCGTGCCACCCGGCGAAGATCTGGTCCTCAACCTCCTTATATGTCTGTACCGGCAAGCGTGGCAAGTCTTTAATCTTTAGTTCGGATTGGCGTCATTACAACCGGGGCATTCCGATATCCGCTCTGCCGCCTGTACTAGTAACCACCGCTCGTCTAATGCTTGCTCCTGTCATTCACTGCTTTAAGTGCTGCGTTCTTTGCCACTGAGGATTCTCTTCCCGCCTTCACCCCCCCCCACCTCTCCCGTGTTACTCCCATCTTGTGGTGTGTGGATTACCCTCAGCTCGCTTGTCGTCATCTCATGTCTCGTCACAGTAGCTACATTCCTTTCTTCCCTTACCAAAGTCAAGACTATAGTTGCCACACTGGCAATCTACATGTTTATCTGTTTATCTATATATGTATGTGGATATCTATTTTACTTTATTTGCTTATGTTTTTCTTTCATTCAGTCTTTCGTGCAGGTTTCCTTCCTATTAGCTAATCTGCATGTTTATTTATTGTTATACTTGCACGTATAACTTTTTAATATTAGTTTCTATATGTACATGTCTACGATTGTCGATTTTTGCATTTCCAATTCATTACGTAATGGTATATCTTCTTAACATTCCTATATGGTGCAGAAACATGGACACTAGACAAGAAAACAGAACAGAGAATTGAAGACTTTTAAATGTGGCTATATAGCAGAATAGGTAGAAATGGATGGAAAGAAAAGAAAACAAATGATGAATTCTTAAAACACTCTTCAGAGAGTTCAATAACTACATGACTATTTGAGTTGAATCACTACATGACTATTTGAGTTCAATCACTACATGACTATTTGAGTTCACTAATGACTATTTGAGTTCACTACGTGACTATTTGAATTCACCACCTAGCTGCTTGAGTTTAGTTACCACATGACTATTTGAGTTCACTACATAACTTTTTAAGTTCGCTAGATGACTATTTGAGTTCAATCACTGCATGACTATTTGAGTTCAATCACAACATGACTATTTGAGTTCAATCACTACATGACTATTTGAGTTGAATCACTCCATGACTATTTAAGTTCAATCACTACATGACTATTTGAGTTCACTAATGACTATTTGAGTTCACTACATGACTAGTTGAGTTCACCACCTAGGTGCTTGAGTTTAGTTACCACATGACTATTTGAGTTCACTAATGACTATTTGAGTTCACTACATGACTTTTTAAGTTCCCTAGATGACTATTTGAGTTCAATCACTGCATGATTATTTGAGTTGAATCACTACATGACTATTTGAGTTCAATCACTACATGATTATTTGAGTTGAATCACTACATGACTATTTGAGTTCAATCACTACATGACTATTTCAGTTACATCACTACATGGCTATTTGAGTTCAGTCACTACATGACTATTTGAGTTCAATCACTACATGACTATCTGAGTTAAATCACTACATGACTATTTGAGTTCAATCACTACATGACTATTTGAGCTGAATCACTACTTAACTATTTGAGTTGAAACACTACATGACTATTTGAGTTCAATCACTACATGACTATTTTAGTTTACAAAATGGATATTAGTGTTCAGTCACGTAACAAGAGACACACCCATACACTCACTCACACCCACACCACACTCACACATAATGCAGCTAACAACACAGAAACGTAATGAATCAAAGAAACAGCTTAAGCAAGGATCAAATCCACCGCCCAGTAAGTTCGATAAATCTACCAGGTCTGTCCGCTTTTTCCAAAGCCAACCAAAGAATAGAAATATTTGAGTTACGGTTCTTGAATTCAATTTAAATGGTTGTTTTCCCCATTTCCCCTCCTTTTATAAAGCACGTATATTAACATACATAGTATGTTCGAATTCCTGGTACACAAAATTGTCGACAATTCTTTTTGTATACTTTTTTGGGCACGTTTTTTCTTCTTTATGGATATATCCAAGCAGCACTCTCTAATCCCCCATCCTGAAAATATACTTTACTCTCTTCTGCTTACGATAATAACATAAACACCTACACAAATTGCTCTTTCATGGCAAACACATAGTTTTATTAAACACCATTTCGATATTTTCTGTAATTTTTATGTTTGATCGTTTTTTTCATATTTTCCTTATTGTTGACTTTACTTTTCTGTCTACCACTTATTTTTGCTTTTCAACTCGCAGGGAAAATGTAGTGCTCTAGTCAATGATCTGTATATAACTCAAGCTTAGTGCTCACTCAAAGTCTCAGGTTTCTCCCAGTCATTGTCTCCAATGTCTATTCCGTTATATATGAGCGTAATGATCAAAACTATGTCGAAATAACGCTGCCTCGTTAATTCATCTATATTTCTCTCCTCTCTCTCTCTCTCTCTCCGATTAAGACCCAGTCAGAGTAGGATTCCAGACTCTCTCATGAAGTCAGCTGTCTGTTTAAGTGATTCGATTGCACCATGTAATTTCTCTTCCAGGGAGGTGGGTGTGGACCACATTGCTCTTCTCAGGTCTGTGTACTGGAGGCAATCCTGTAGAACATCTTTTATAGTCATATTGTCCAGGATGAATTCTTAAAACAACTAAAAATGAAAAGAGAACTATTAAACACAATTAAATCAAGACAAGTGCGATTTAAGGAATCTACCCTTCGCCTTCTCCTCCTGCGTCCCATTTGACTCACAGTCATCTAATCGCTGGGAGCTTTTGGATCTTGCCTCAGTTAATTCTCGCTTTAATTTTATATATGTTAGCTTAAAAACTATTTTAATCCTCCTCAATATGTAGCACATCTCTTTTTCATTTCGTCATTTCATCTCTTATCCCTCTGTATATTTCTCCTTGATTTACCTGTTCCACTGATCCTAGATGTAGCAGAGTTAAGCTTTATTTCGTTGTTCGTTTGAATTGTTCTCGTTTCTGATGAAGGCCGCATGTAGGCAAAATACGTCATTGTTTTGTTGTGTTCCTTTTTTGTAAAGCTGTCACCATACCTTGTATGGTAGTACATTACACCCCACAACTTGCACCTGCTACCAGCTTTACCATATTACTGCAATTATCTGCCTGTTCCCTATGTATATGTATATATTTATCTACAATTACTGTTACTTTTGACAATTTAAGTATTCACTTACCCTGTCCATCCTTTTTGACTTTTTAACCGCTTTCTTCCTAATCTTTTCTGTACATCCCTATCCCGGCTTTTATGTAAAATCTAAAAACGCATACGATCAATCCTAACATCTAGAGTTACTTGCGTCAGTTTGAATCTCCTATAATCACTTAAAGTACCAGACCTGGCACACAACTACCAACCGCATATTCTCTTGACCCAGACAAGTAATGTCACTCTATCTTCATCTCCTACAGATAGCCCATTTCCCAAGAATTGACATTTAACTCATGGTAGATAGCTGGTCTGTTTTAACCCAAATGTAGATTAGCGGCCCTGTTATCTCCAATATTAACTTTCTTGTTCAACTATACATTTTATAACATCCCCCATTTATGTTCTATCAGACAGCAAACAGAAATGATGCAGACTGAAGTCATAATGATTACTAACAGAAATGTGAAATATATTTTAACCGTTTTTTAATTGAACAAAAAAGCAGACACTAGTGACGTACGAGTAAATAACAAGATATTGAACATTAAAAAAATTAGTTAAATTTTTTCCTCTGTTTTCTTATTTAGTGTTGAAGTTTCTGCAACTTATAACCGAAATGAGAAGAAATTATTCTCAGTGTTAGTCCGGCTGTTGTTTACTTTGATTTGGGTATATATTTAATTTTATTTGAATAATGCTTCATAGTTTTTATACTTTAATTATTTCTGTCTAAAATGTTCGAAACGCGTTATAACGTGTCTAAATAGCTATATTCTTAAAATTGTTCTTTATTCTTTCAAATTGTCTTGATTTTGAATTAAAGGTTTATTTCTTTAACTAGGATTTATAGTTCTTCTAATATTTCATCATTTTGTGCAGTTAGATCTTAGATTGTTAATTATATTTTCAATGACGTTTACGCCTGTCATATCTATAATGTCGATATAAATCTTTTCAGTGTATAAATTTAATACGCGCGGTAACATCACACAGCCCTGTCTGACTCTGTTTTTGTCAATGGTTGCAGCTTTCGCTCTGTTATAGCTAAAATATGTTCCCAGTGGAAGTTACATATCAGTCTTATGTCCGCATCATTAATGTACATATCCTTCAAATAAATATCATTCGGTTGTACTCTGTCAGTCTATGAAACTTGTTTATATCTCTATACTTTTCTATTAACATCTTCCAACGATAGATAGCTTCTCTTCTTGCTCAGCTGTTTTACTTCAATCCAAATTGTAGTACGCTAGTAGTAACTTTTTTGTCTTCTACGCTATTTTGTGATTTTAAATAATGATGGCAATGTCCACAAAACAACTGCTAGTCTTATGCCCAGGGACTGATTTACCAACAAAGTCTAGTTTAGGTTTATTAAAGCTTGTTGAGTTATTTAATTATTTTTGTGTTATCATTACTGCACTCTGAACATGCCCATAGTTATTTAGATTCCTTCCGCAGCATTTTCCGCAGCGTCCAGCAACTGACGACACTCGCTCTGTATTGGTTGATGAGACCTCTAATGCACTAAGCCACTAGTTTCTAGATGTACCTATCATAACTCCCATATCTTTCATCCGAAGGAGTGATGTGGACTCATGATTGTCGAAGTCCTGTGCCTTTCCGGCATCTCGGAGGGCATTGATCACGTTTGACCGATCCATTGGTTGACGGTCTTCAACGACAGCACAGCTCGCCAGCCTGTTCGATGTTTCATTTCTCCATACTCCCGCGTGTCCGAGGGGTCGGCAAAGGTGACTCGACGCATCGTTGATTTCTGCAATCACTCAACCCTCTAACTGCATATACAGCCTGTCTCAACTTTTATTATCAAGCTCATCGAGTCAGTATACACGAGAGGCTGTAATCTTGTGGCTCCGACTAATACCCTGGTCACTGTCACCATCTCCATCGTCATGCCAGCGTCGTCATAATGTACGCACCACTGTCTTCTTTGATTATTCTTCCTGCCGAGCGTGCTGTAAATACCCCTGCATTCTTTTGGTGTCACATTACAGATTCTTTTGAATAGATGGCTTTATATCTCTTAGGTGTTGTCCCAGATGAGGGCGTTGACACTCACATCGACCATGATTGGATTCAGTGTTGTCCCAGATCAGGGCTCCGACTTCCGCATCAACACGACTGGATTCAGTGTTGTCCCAGATCAGGGCTCCGACTTCCGCATCAACACGACTGGATTCAGTGTTGTCCCAGGTGAGGGATGGGAGCCGCGATAGCTCAGTGGTTAGTGAACTGGACTACAAAGGACAAGAGGTAGGGTTCGATCCCAACCGACGCCTTCCGGGTTCACCCAGCCTTTAATGGGTACCGGATTTTTTTTCTGAGAAAGTACAGTGGCATGGGCGTAATACCGACCACATTACCCAAAAAATCATGTGCCGAAGGTCTGTAAAATGTATGGTACTAACACCATATTCCCTATACGCCACTTGGCGTGACGGGGGTACTTTACTTTACTGTTTACCAGGTGAGGGCTCCGACCTCCGCATCAACACGACTGAATTCAGTGTTATCCCAGGTGAGGACTCTGACTTCCGCATCAACACGACTGAATTCAGTGTTATCCCACGTGAGGGCTCCCACCTCCGCATCAGCATGACTGAATTCAGTGTTATCCCAGGTGAGGGCTCCCACCTCCGCATCGACACGACTGGATTCAGTGTTGTCCCAGATTAGGGTTCCGACTTCCTCATCAACATGACTGGATTCAGTGTTGTCCTGATGAGGGCTCTGAATTCCGCATCGACCAGTCTTGGTTTCTGCTCTATTCATTCTCTGTCGAGTGTGACAATATACGGAAATTTACCCCTGAATGATGTAGGCATCGGTATTCACTGCATGCCAGTGTTTATATTGGCAAGCCCATATACCTGTTTGATGACATCTTCTGCTCGGCCCACCCATTATCTGCTTCTTCTTAGACTGTTACCTTTCCCTGTGTTGAGGTTTGTGTGCAGTGTTTTGTATTTTCCCATGTCAACATACACGTCATGAAGCGTGCATTGTAAATAGATCCGTTGACAAATAACTTATAAATGCAAGTGTTACAGATGAATATCCAGAATGAGATGGACAGAAAATGACTAGGAAGCCCATATTCCAAAGGTTTAGTGTTTTGATGAACGTGTTGACCAAAAAGGACATTAAACATAGCTACAGAACACTAAGTTATAATACAGGTAATAAACGTTACATATATGGGAACAACATTTCTTTGAAAATTGTAAAATCAATAACAAAAATAGACAAATGATGTAACAAGGCAAATCAAATATTGGGACACCTATGCTCTCAACTTTAGCACAAAGTAATACCTGTTGCCACCAAGAAACATCTTATACAAAGAATATCCATTCAAACATTGCGCTGCCAATCCCAAAACATGGTCACTTAGGATTTTTCAGTAAAAATAGAATTGTCAACACAGAGATGAGATGTCTGAGAAAAGCTTCTGGAGACCAGAAAAGACAGAATCAGAAATTATATTATAAGAGAAAGAGTAGGCATTGAACTGATCATAAACTACACAGCGAAGCAACAGATAAACTAGTTTGCCAATCTAGAAGAAATGCCATGAGATTCTTTACCACACTAATCATATATTAAAAGAGGAGAGAGCAGAATAGCAAGAGGCAGACCCAGAATAAGACGGACAGACATAGGAAAAAAACCACACAACAAAACAATAGACAATGAGGGAAGCCGTAAAATGATGAGAACCAGAACTTTGTATCTTCAGAAAGACAGCATTAGGCTTATTTATTTTTAATTATGGAATAATTTTTGTAGTAAATTACTCTTGTTTGCGCTGAAATAATTAATACATTTGTCTGGGAAGAAAAGAAATGATTGGATTGAAGAAAAATATTTCCTATGGCAAAAGAATATTCTAATCTGTAGCGTAATAAAAACTGCAACGTTCGATGTAAAAACAAAATACTGCAACGTTCGATGTAAAAACAAAATACTGCAACGTTCGATGTAAAAACAAAATACTGCAACGTTCGATGTAAAAACAAAATACTGCAACGTTTGATGTAAAAACAAAATACTGCAACGTTCGATGTAAAAACAAAATACTGCAACGTTCGATGTAAAAACAAAATACTGCAACGTTCGATGTAAAAACAAAATACTGCAACGTTCGATGTAAAAACAAAATACTGCAACGTTCGATGTAAAAACAAAATACTGCAACGTTCGATGTAAAAACAAAATACTGCAACGTTCGATGTAAAAACAAAATACTGCAACGTTCGATGTAAAAACAAAATACTGCAACGTTCGATGTAAAAACAAAATACTGCAACGTTCGATGTAAAAACAAAATACTGCAACGTTCGATGTAAAAACAAAATACTGCAACGTTCGATGTAAAAACAAAATACTGCAACGTTCGATGTAAAAACAAAATACTGCAACGTTCGATGTAAAAACAAAATCTTGCAACCATACATTAAAACATTGGTGCAAATATTGACCACAATATAATGCAACTGTTGAAAAGAATATATATCTTGCAGTGTTTAAAAAAAACAGATACCCTGCAACCATTGGCCGAAGTATTCACAATTGTGGACAATTAGATAAGAAGAAAAAAAAGCACTTTTAGCAAAGGAAAATAAAAAGGCTCCAACATTTACCGGGTAGGCTTTCGTTTGAGTGTGATAACGTCACTGTGCTCTTTTTTTTCAAGCTCAGCTGCTCTCCGTCGTTCTGTTTCTACAATTATGCTAAAGAATACAAATTAGGTGTTACAAATTAGGTGTTATTAGGTGTTACAAATTAGGTGTTACAAATTACTTCAGGGATTGAATCAACCAGTTGTGAAACGAGTGCGCTTATACAGCATTAACCATGTCATCTACATGGCTATTTGAGTTCACTACATGGTTAATTGAGTTCACTACATGGCTATTTGAGTTCACTACATGGTTAATTGAGTTCACTACATGGCTAATTGAGTTCACTACATGTCTATTTGAGTTCACTACATGGCTATTTGAGTTCACTACATGGTTAATTGAGTTCACTACATGGCTATCTGAGTTCACTACATGGTTAATTGAGTTCACTACATGGCTATTTGAGTTCACTACATGGCTATTTGAGTTCACTACATGATTAATTGAGTTCACTACATGGCTATTTGAGTTCACTGCATGGCTATTTGTAAGTAAATCTATCTTTGTAGCCATACCGAAGAAGTTAGGCGCCACTGATTGTGAACACAATCGCACTATTAGTCTCATGAGCCATATGACTAAAATATTACTAAGAATCATCATGAGACGAGGGAGCCGCGATAGCTCAGTGGTTAATGAACTGGACTACAAAGGACAAGGGGTAGGGTTCGATCCCAACCGACGGCTTCCAAGTTCACACAGCCTATAATAGGTACCGGATTTTTTTCTGGGACAGTGAAGCGGCACGGGCGTAATACCGACCACATTACCCCAAAAATCAAGTGCCGAAAGTCTGTAAAATGTATGGTCACTAACACCATATTCCATATATGCCACTGGGCGTGACAGGGGTACTTTACTTCTTTTTTTTTATCGCGAGACGTGTAAGGAACAAAATAAAACCAGAAATAAGTGAGGAACAATGTGGATTTGTGGAAGGAAAGGGCACCAATAATGCAATATATATCTTAAGAACATTGATAGAAAGAGCTATACAGGTAAAGAAAGATCTATATATGTGCTTCATAGACTGCACGAAAGCATTTGACAAAGTAAAGCATGTGGAAATAATCAATACGCTGGAGAAATTAAACATTGATGGCAAGGTTCTGCGAATCATAAAAAACATGTACTGGCAACAAACAGCAGCTATACGAATTAACAACCAAACAGGACAATTTCAATTTATAAAACAAGGAGTCAGACAAGGCTGTGTTCTGTCGCCGGATTTGTTTTCACTTTACAGCGAACATATTATGAGATCAATAGAAGACAAAAAAGGAATTGAAGTCAAGGTCACAACATAAATAATTTATGATATGCGGATGACACAGTCTTAATAGCAGAGACAGAGAATGAGCTACAAGAAATGATAGATATAATAGTAAAAGAAAGCAACAAGAAAGGTCTCAGTCTGAATAGTAAGAAACCAGAAGTAATGGTTATGTTGAAGAAACAATCATCACCATCATGCAGTATAAAAATAAACAAGACAAATCCGAAACAAGTGCAACGTTTGAAATACTTGGGCACAATGATAACATTAGATGGTAGATGCGACCCAGAAATAAAAAGCAGAATAGCTCAGGCCAAAATAGCATTTCAGAAAATGAAAAATATCGTATGCAACAAATCTATGTCAACAGAAATGAGAAAGAAAGTTCGTCGATGCTATATAGAACCAATTCTGACCTATGGAAGCGAATCATGGACAATAGACAAACAAATGAAAAGACGATTAGAGGCCACAGACATGGGATTTCTCAGAAGAATGTTGAAAGTTCCCTGGACAGCTAAAAACGACCAATGAGGAAGTTCTCAAAGATACCAACACAAAAAGGAGCTCTTAAAAGACATAAGAAAGAAGCAATCAACATTTTTTGGGCATATCATGAGAAGAGGAAAGTTGGAATACTTGATTACAACTGGCAAAATAAAAGGAAAAAGAGATCGCGGACGACAAAAAGAGGAAATACTGGATAGTTATGTGTCATGGCATGGAAAACAGCCAACAACAGAACTCATACGATGCATTGTAGATAGAAGATTGTGGAAGGACATGATCGCCAACGCCAACCGGTACGGCACATGATGATGATGATGACATGACTATTTGAGTTCTTCACCTAGCTGCTTGAGTTTAGTTACCACTTGACTATTTGAGTTCACTACATGACTTTTTAAGTTCCCTAGATGACTATTTGAGTTCAATCACTGTATGACTATTTAAGTTCAATCACTACATGACTATTTTATTTCAATCACTACATGACTGTTTGAGTTCAATCACTACATGACTGTTTGAGTTCAATCACTACATGACTATTTGAATTCAATCACTACATAGCTATTTGAGTTCAATCACTACATGACTATTTGAGTTCAATCACTACATGACTATTTGAGATGCATCACTACATGACTATTTGAGTTCAATCACTACATGACTATTTGAGTTCACTAATGACTATTTGAGTTCACCACCTAGCTGCTTGAGTTTAGTTACCACATGACTATTTGAGTTCACTACATGACTTTTTAAGTTCGCTAGATGACTATTTGAGTTCACTCACTGCATGACTATTTGAGTTGAATCACTACATGACTATTTGAGTTCACTCACTGCATGACTATTTGAGTTGAATCACTACATGACTATATGAGTTCACTCACTGCATGACTATTTGAGTTCACTCACTGCATGACTATTTGAGTTCAATCACTACATGACTATTTGAGTTCAGTCACTACATGACTATTTGAGTTCAATCACTACATGACTATTTGAGTTCACTAATGACTATTTGAGTTCACTACATGACTATTTGAGTTCACCACCTAGCTGCTTGAGTTTAGTTACGACGTGACTATTTTAGTTCACTACATGACTTTTTATGTTTGCTAGATGACTATTTGCGTTCAATCACTGCATGACTATTTGAGTTCAATCACTGCATGACTATTTGAGTTCAATCACTACATGAATATTTGAGCTGAATCACTACATGACTATTTGAGTTCAATCACTACATGACTATTTGAGTTCAATCACAACATGACTATTTGAGTTCAATCACTTCATGACTATTTGAGTTCAATCACTACTTAACTATTTGAGTTCAATCACTACATGACTATTTGAGTTCAATCACTACATGACTATTTGAGTTCAATCACTACATGACTATTTGAGCTGAATCACTACTTAACTATTTGAGTTGAAACACTACATGACTATTTGAGTTCAATCACTACATGACTATTTTAGTTTACAAAATGGATATTAGTGTTCAGTCACGTAACAAGAGACACACCCATACACTCACTCACACCCACACCACACTCACACATAATGCAGCTAACAACACAGAAACGTAATGAATCAAAGAAACAGCTTAAGCAAGAATCAAATCCACTGCCCAGTAAGTTCGATAAATCTACCAGATCTGTCCTCTTTTTCCAAAGCTAACCCAAGAACAGAAATATTTGAGTTACGGTTCTTGAATTCAATTTAAAATGGTTGTTTTTCCCATTTTGCCTTCTTTTATAAAGCACGTATATTAACATACATAGTATGTTCGAATTCCTGATACACAAAATTGTCGACAATTCTTTTTGTATATATTTTTTTGGAACGCTTTTTCTTCTTTATGGATATATCCAAGCAGCATTCTCTAATCCCCCATCCTGAAAATATACTTTACTCTCTTCTGCTTACGATAATAACATAAATTGCACAAATTGCTCTTTCATAGCAAATACATAGTTTATTTAACACCATTTCGGTATTTTATGCAATTTTTATGTGTGATCGTTTTGTTTTTTTTCATATGTTCCTTATTCTTGACTTTACTTTTCTGTCTACCACTTTTTTTTTGCTTTTCAATTCGCAGGGAAAATGTAGTGCTCTAGTCATTGATCTGTATATAACTCAAGCTTAGTGCTCATTCAAAGTCTCAGGTTTCTCCCAGCCATTGTCTCCAATGTCTATTCCGTTATATATGAGCGTAATGATCAAAACTATTCGTTTTGAAATAACGTCGAAATAACGCTGCCTCGTTAATTCATCTATATTTCTCCTTTCTCTCTTTCTCTCTCTCTCTCTCTCTCTCTCTGCGATTAAGACGCAGTCAGAGTAGGATTCTAGACTCTCTCATGAAGTCAGCTGTCTGTTTAAGTGATTCGGTTGCCCCATATAGTTTCTCTTCCAGGGAGGTGGATGTGGACCACATTGCTCTTCTCAGGTCTGTGTACTGGGGCAATCCTGTAGAACATCTTTTGTAGTCATATTGTCCAGTGTACAGTGGCATCTATATTTGATACCATTCTCGCTATATACGTCCAATATAATTAATCTATATTTTATAACATTCTAGTTATATATGTCCAATCTAATTTAATCTATATTTGATAACATTATAGTTGTATATGTCCAATATAATTTAATCTATATTTGATAACATTATAGTTATATATGTCCAATCTAATTTAATCTATATTTGATAACATTCTAGTTATATATGTCCAATCTAATTTAATCTATATTTGATAACATTCTAGTTATATATGTCCAATCTAATTTAACCTACATTTGATAACATTCTAGTTATATATGTCCAATCTAATTTAATCTATATTTGATAACATTCTAGTTATATATGTCCAATCTAATTTAATCTATATTTGATAACATTCTAGTTATATATGTCCAATCTAATTTAACCTATATTTGATAGTATTCTCGTTATATATGTACAAACTAATTCATCTATATTTCATAGCATTCTAGTTATATATGTACAAACTAATTCATCTATATTTCATAACATTCTAGTTACATATGTCCAAACTAATACATCTATAAATTTGATAATATTCTAGTTATATATGTCCCAACCTATTCATCTACAAGTGATAATATTATAATTACATATGTACAAACTAATTCATCTATGTTTGGTAATATTCTAGTTCTATATGTCACAACTAATTCATCTATGTTTGGTAATATTCTAATTATTTATGTACAAACTAAGTCATCTATATTTGGTTGGTAATATTCTGGTTATATATGCCACTACTAATTCATCTATGTGTGGTAATATTCTGGTTATATATGCCACTACTAATTCATCTATGTGTGGTAATATTCTGGTTATATATGCCACTACTAATTCATCTATGTGTGGTAATATTCTGGTTATATATGCCACTACTAATTCATCTATGTGTGGTAATATTCTGGTTATATATGCCACCACTAATTCATATGTGTGGTAATATTCTAACTATCTATCTATCTATCTATCTATCTATCTATCTATCTATCTATCTATCTATCTATCTATCTATCTATCTATCTATCTATCTATCTATCTATCTATCTATCTATCTATCTATCTATCTATCTATCTATCTATCTATCTATCTATCTATCTATCTATCTATCTATCTATCTATCTATCTATCTATCTATCTATCTATCTATCTATCTATCTATCTATCTATCTAATCTATCTATCTATCTATCTATCTATCTATCTATCTATCTATCTATCTATCTATCTATCTATCTATCTATCTATCTATCTATCTATCTATCTATCTATCTATCTATCTATCTATCTATCTATCTATCTATCTATCTAATCTATCTATCTATCTATCTATCTATCTATCTATCTATCTATCTATCTATCTATCTATCTATCTATCTATCTATCTATCTATCTATCTATCTATCTATCTATCTATCTATCTATCTATCTATCTATCTATCTATCTATCTATCTATCTATCTATCTATCTATCTATCTATCTATCTATCTATCTAATCTATCTATCTATCTATCTATCTATCTATCTATCTATCTATCTATCTATCTATCTATCTATCTATCTATCTATCTATCTATCTATCTATCTATTGTCCTTTCGAGCCGAAGACGGCACATAGAGGTGAACCACAATCGCTAAAAACATAAACCTTGCATGCCAAAATGGCACATATTGCAGAGATCACTGCATCCAAAACCTATGGCTCTGTTTCCATAACAATACTTTTTACAATGACAGCTTGTCAAGCCATCGATCAGCCTCCTTAGTCGCCTCTTACAACATACCTGGAAGGTCTATCTATCTATTGACCTTTCGAGCCGTAACCGGCCCATAGGGCGTAGACCAAGATACACCTTCTCCTATATGAATTTTTGTTCTAGCAGTTTTCTTTTAAAGATATTTTATCAAATCTCGCCATCTGTCTCTGTTCTGTGCAAGCAGTTCTATCTCATTGATGGAGCCGATTCCTGCTGCTCTTGCCTCTCTCATCAATGTTCTTCTCAGTGTCTCCCTGGGTCTTCCTCTTTTTCTTTTACCTGTTGTTTCCCATATGAGGGCTTGCTTTGCTATTCGATTATTATCTCTTCTCATCACATGTCCAACGTATGACCATCGTCTTTTCTTTATTACTGAAGATATTAGTGGTTGATTGGCAATTTCTCTAATTTCCTCGTTTGTTTTGAATTCGTTCCATTCTATACCAAGTATTTTCCTTAGACATTTATTTTCGAATGCGTTCAACTTTGTTTCTATATCTCTTGTTGTTTTCCAGCTTTCACACGCATACGTAAGGGTTGATAGTACATTTGATTTGAATAGAAGACCTGGAAGGTCACAGTGCCACTATTCTTTACTTCCCTCATAATGAGGCCCGGTAACACACAGGAGCTAGTTATATATGCCACTACTAATTCATCTATGTGTGGTAATATTCTGGGTATATATGCCACCTCTAATTCATATATGTGTGGTAATATTATAGTTATATATGCACCACTAATTTATATATGTTTGGTAATATGGTTCAGGAATGGCCCTCACCTTTCGTCCACATATTGCTATTTCTGAACGTTCCCTGTGCATTATTTATTTAAACAAAAACAAAAGTGAATAATGAATATGAAAGTATGATCCTAAATCATAAAAAATGTGGCGATGTTTACTAATTATAATACACTTCTATTCAAAACCTCAGCATGCTCTAATTTTATTTTAGATATCCTGGTATTTTTGTTGTCTTCCAATAGTATTTTAAGTAAATTTTGTTGTCTGGCTGTGTAATTTCCTGTTTATTTAAAAATAGCATTGGTCTTTGCGTGCTATCACTAATTTGTCATAGATTGTTACAATTCATGCTATTTATCTATTGCTATAATTTATGAATATGATTACAGAAGAAATAGAACTAATGGACGAACGTGGAAAACATAAGATAGAAGAACGGACATACAAAATATTGCACAAAGAGATCCAAAACAAGTGCAGAGAAGCAAAGGAAGGATGGTTAAAACAGAAATGTGAAGAAATGGAAAAACAACGAAATTTATGCATAATCATTTAAATGAATTAACAGGAAGAAAAGAAGTCAAAGCTTCAGGATGTGTGAAATCAAAGGAAGGAAATATAATAATAATGGGACAGGAGAAGACAATGGAAAGATGGACAGAATATATCAGTCAACTCTATGATGATGAAAGACCAGACCTGAACAATTCAATCAAAGACACAAGATCATCAATAATGCAGAGCGAAGTGCAAGAAATAATTCAACACATGAAAAGAGGCAAAGCTCCAGGTCTCGACAATATAACAATCGAAGAGATAAATACAGTAGGAGAGCTGGGAGTACAAGTCTTAACAAAACTATTCAATGACATATATAACACTGGACACACACCGAAGATCTACTAAAATCTATCTTTGTAGCCATACCGAAGAAATCAGGAGCCACTGATTGGGAAGACCATCGTACTATTAGTCTCATGAGCCATATGACGAAAATATTACTAAGAATCATCATGAGACGCGTAAGGAACAAAATAAAACCAGAAATAAGTGAGGAACAATGTGGATTTGTGGAAGGAAAGGGCACCAATAATGCAATAAACATCTTAAGAACATTGATAAAAGAGCTATAGAGATAAAGAAAGATCTATATATGTGCTTTATAGACTACACAAAAGCATTTGACAACGTAAAGCATGTGAAAATAATCAATATGATGGGTAAATTAAACATATATGGCAAGGATCTGCGAAGCATAAAAAACATGTACTGGCAACAAACAGCAGCTATACGAATTAGCAACCAAACAGGACAAATTCAATATATAAAACAAGGAGTCAGACAAGGTTGTGTTCTGTCGCCGAATTTTTTTTCTCTTTACAGCGAACATATTATGAGATAAATAGTAAACAAAAAAGGAATTGAAGTCAACGGTCACAACATAAATAATTTGCGATATGTGGATGACACAATCTTAAAAGCAGACACAAAGAATGAACTACAAGAAATGACTGACATAAGAGTAAAAGAAAACAACAAGGAAGGTATCAGTCTGAATAGTAAGAAAGCATAAGTAATGGTCATATCGAAGAATCAATCGTTACCATCATGCAGTATAAAAATAAACAGGACAAATCTGAAACAAGTGTAACTCGTCAAGTACTTGGGCACAATAATAACACCATATGGACGATGTACCACATAAATAAAAAGCAGAATAGCTCAAGGCAAAATAGCATTTCAGAAAATGAAAAATATCTTATGCAACAAATCTATGCCAATAGAAGTGAGAAAGAGAGTTCATCGGTGCTATATAGAACCACTTCTGTCCTATGAAAGGGAATCATGGACAGAAGACAAACAAGTAAAAACATGATTAGAGGTCACAGAGATGGGATTTCTCAGAAGAATGTTGAAAGTTCCCTGAACAGCTATCAATGAGGAAATCCTCAAAGAGGCCAACACAAAAAGGGAGCTCCCAAAAATATCAGAAAGAAACAATAAACATTTTTTGGGCACAGCATGAGAAGATGAAAGTTGGAATACTTGGTTACAACTGGCAAAATAAAAGGAAAGAGCGATCGCAGACGACAAAGAGAGAAAATACTGGATAGCTTGGTGTCATGGCTTGGAAAACAGTCAACAACAGAATTGATACGATGCGCTGTAGATAGAAGATTGTGCAATAACATGATCGCCTACGACAACCGATATGGCACTTTATGATGATGATAGTTTTATGAAAATCACTAGTGGCTGTATAAATGTGGTTTTATAGAAGAATGTTTGGAATACCGTGAACAGCTAAGAAGAGTAATTTAAACGTTCTGTAAGAGGCCCAATCAAAGAGCAGGCTAATTTCTGATATTAGGAAGAAACAATCATCATTTTTGGCCATGTAATGAGAAGAGAACGGCTGGAATAAATTGTAACAACTGGAAAAATTGAGGGACGAAGAGACAGAGGGAAGAAAAGAGAAAAGATACCAGACAGCTTAAGAGAATGGCTTGGCAGAAGGTCAACAGCAGAAATGATAAAAAAAACTATCGAGATCGACAGTTGCGGAGAGACTTGATCACCTACGCCAACAGGTACGGTACTTGATGATAATGATGATGACTGTGATGATAGATTTATGTTTTCTTTAAAATTCATTTTAAAAAGTCCAGTGTTTATTATTCGCGCTCGGACGTTGGTTACTAGTTAAAAGAATGTTGAAAGTTCCCTGGACAGCTAAACAGATCATCCAGGACACTCTCAAAGAAACCAACACAAATAGGGAGCAGCTCCTAAGAAACATCAGAAAGATATAATCAACATTATTCGGGCACATCATGAGAATAGGAAAGTTGGAATACTTGGCTCATCATCAAGTACCGGGCCTACTGGCGTAGGTTTCTCTCCACAACTTTCGATCTCGACAGTTCTTTATCATTTCTGTTGTTGACCTTCTGCCAAGCCATTCTCTTAAGCTGTCTGGTATTTTCTCTCTTTACTTCCCTCTATCTCTTCGTCCCTCAATTTTTCCAGTTGTTACAATATATTCCAGTTGTTCTCTTCTCATTACATGGCCAAAAAATGTTCATTGTTTCTTCCTAATATTGGAAATTAGCTCTCTTTTTGCTTTGACCTCTTTCAGAACATTTTCATTACTCTTCTTAGCTGTCCATGGCATTCTCAATATTCTTCTGTAAAACCACATTTCTACAGACTCCAGTGATTTTCTCGTCTGTTGTCCTATTGTCCATGATTTACATCCATATGTTAAGACTGGCTCTACATAACATTTAAGAACTCTTTTTCTTGTTTCTATTGTCAAAATTGGATTGCATAGTACCTTCCTCATTTTCTGGAAAGCTGCTTTTGCCTGAACCATTCTGTATCTCACCTCTTTTGTACATCTTCCGTCTGAGGTTAACAAAGTTCCCAAATATTTAAATTCATTTACATGTTTAAATATTGTTCCACTTGTCTTTATTCTGCACTGAGGTGATGTATTTTTTGTTGTTGTTGCCATTACTTCTGTCTTTTTGCTGTTAAGGCTGAGTCCTTTATTTTTGCTTTCTTTCACTATAATGTCCAACATTTCTTGTAACTCATTTTCATACTTAGCGATTAATACTGTTTCATCAGCATACCTTAGATTATTTATATTATGACCTCCAATTGTTGTTCCAGGCATGCCCGTTATAGATCTTAAATTAATCTTATTATAAAAATTAAACATTCTTGTGACAGCACACAACCTTGTCTAATACCCTGTTTTATTTGTTGAAACATTCCCAATTGGTTTCCAGTTCTTATGGCCGCTATTTGTAGCCAGTACATGTTCTTTATTATTCTTAGATCTTTGCTGTCTACGTTTATGCTTTCTAAAATTTTTATTATTTCTTGGTGTTTTACTTTGTCAAATGCTTTGGTATAATCTATGAAATATAGGTATAAATCCGGTTTTCACCCCTATGGCTCTTTCTACTAAAGATCTTATGATATATATGACATTGCTAGTTCCTTTACCTCCAACAACACCAAACTGTTCATCGCTAATTTCTGGACTAATTTTGTTTCACACTTTTCGCATGATGATTCTTAGTAATATCTTAGTCATGTGACTCATAAGGCTTATTGTGCGATGATCATCGCATTCAATCGCACCAGATTTCTTTGGTAGGGTTATGAATATTGATTTGAGCAGATCGTCTGCTATATATCCGCTGTTGTAGATATCATTCAATATTTTTGTTATTATTTCTATTCCAAAATCACCCATGGTTTCAATCTCTTCTTTAGTTATATTATCTGGTCAAGGACCTTTGCCTGCTTTCATATTGCGCAAGGCGTCTTCCACTTCTTCTCTGAGTATTTCTGGTCCTTCTCCATTATCCTTAATATAAACTTCTTTTCAATCATCATTATAAAGATCTTTAATGTACTCTGTCCATCGTTCCCTTATGCTTTCTTGTTCAATCAACAGTTCTCCTTCCTTTGATCTTAAACATCCAGTTTTTGATTGCGTTACTTGGCTACAACTAGCAAATTACAGGGAAAGAGAGATCGCAGACGACATTGAGAGAAAATACTGGATTGCTTGGTGTCGTGGCATGAAAAACAGCCAACAACAGAACTGACACGATGCACGGTAGATAGAAGTTTGTGGAAGGACATGATCGCCTACGTCAACCACTATGGCACATAATGATGATAACTAGTTAATCATCATTGAGTGCCGTTTCCGCATCGAAGGTTGGCTACTTTGGGGCGCCATTCCACTCTGTCTCTTGCTTTGATGGTGCAGATTGTCAAATGTTGACTTGTCCATCTTTTGATGCTACTCGTCCATGTTAGTCGTGATCTGCCTCTGCCTCTCTTACCTTGTATTTTCCCTTCCAAGATTACTTTTAGTAAGCTGTTGTGTCTTTCAACATGCCCCAAAAATTTAATTTGTCTTGTTCTAATTGTGTTTAGTTGTTCTCTTTTCAATTTTAGTTGTTTTAAAACTTCATCGTTTGTTTTATTTTCTTTTCATCCAATTCTACCTATTCTTCTATAGATCCAAATTTCAAAGGCTTCAATTTTCTTTTTTTTTTCTGGTCTAATGTCCATGCTTCTGCACCACACAGGAATATTGAGAAGATGGAACATTTTGCTATTCGTATTTTTTTGTAATGATGACTAGTTAAAACACTTTAAAAAATACACGTTCTTAGCTTTCTTTTCTCTTGAGGTGTTAAACTTTGGCATTGACAGCTAAATAAAAACATCTCGTTTCGATGTCGTTTCCCTTGAGATAGGAACACTTGGCAATATTCTAGCAGGAAAGGGCTGCGTAAAAATATGTAGTCTTCAAGTGGTGAATGTTTGTAGCATTTAGTCTGGGTGGAAGCATTAGCAAAAACTAAGTGACATGTAATTGATAAATAATTACAGAAACAAATATTACAAAAAGCGGAAACATTTTCATACAATTACAAAATCAACACACTTTGACAAATGAATATAAAGATAATAAATAATGTAACGCAATGTAATGTTCGTGGCAATTCTCAATCCTTCTGGTCACTGCGTATCCTAGCAACAGAAATATTCAAAATGGTGGAAGAAAATGTTTAAGAAACGGAATTCTTAACACCAGATTGTAGATTATGGCAGTTCTGGATACTGATTATAGTTTGTTATTGATACTTCAGTTGATTTGTTCTTTCATGTCAGGAAGATAAATACCCACGATTCTTGTACTATATATATTCAGTGATTAAAAGAAACTATTTCTTAGAATACACTTTTGTGGTTAGAAATTGAATATTGTATGCCCCGGAACTCTCACAAATTTACCACTAATACTTTTACTACGAATATTACCTATCTATCTATCCATCTATCTATTGGCCTTTCGAGCCGTAGCCGGCCCATAGGGCGTAGACCAAGATACTCCCTCTCTTATCTGAATTTTTGTTCTAGCAGTTTTCAATTCTTTCAAATATATTTTATTAAATCTCGCCATTTGTCTCTATTATGTGCAAGCAGCTCTATCTCATTGAGGGAGCCGATTCCTGCTGCTCTTGCCTCTCTCATCAATGTTCTTCTCAGTGTCTCTCTGGGTCTTCCTCTTTTCCTCTTACCTGTTGTTTCCCACATGGGGGTTTGCTTTGCTATTCGGTTATTATCTCTTCTCATCACATGTCCGACATATGACTATCGTCTTTTCTTGATTACTGAATATATTAGTGGTTGATTGGCGATTATTACCTACTAAAATATAATTCATTGATGTTTAGCTAGAAAAGGTACATTTTGTGTGTGTGGTTTTTCAAAAGGTTCTCTCTCTCTCTCTCTCTGCGATCAAGACTCAATCAGAGTAGGATTCCAGACTTTCTCATGAAGTCAGCTGTTTGTTTGAGTGATTCGATTGCCCCATATAGTTTTTCTTCCAGTGAGGTGGGTGTGGACCACATTGCTCTTCTCAGGTCTGTGTGCTGGGGGCAATCCTGTAGAACATGTTTTGTAGTCATATTGTCCAGTGTACAGTGGCATAGGCTGGTTGTACCTATTATGAATTTAGTGAACATGTGATCCTTCCTTGATAGTTGATGGTATCCGTCCCTCTCCTTATGCTTTGGATGTTCTCGTTTCCATTGTTCATGGTACTGGCCTTTGAGGTTGGATTTGGCTTCATCATAACTGAACGGATGGTTCTCTTTGTGGTAATCTACCTCTTTCTTTAGCTAATTTCTCCGCGCGTTCGTTCCTGTGTATATTACAGTGGGATGGTATCCACTGAATGACTGCTCTTTGGAAGTTATTGTATAGTTGGTCCAGGGTTGTTCTCAAGTCATCTAGTTCATTGTTCTTGGGGCTTTTTAGAGCTGATATTACTGACAGAGCATCAGTCAGAATCACCAATTTATTGTGCATGTTATTTATGTGTTGAGTAGCCAGTGTTGCAGCATTTCTGAGGGCCTCAATTTCTGCTTTAAAGTTGTTTGAGAAATTCCCAGCAGCTATTGACTTGGTTAGAGCCGCGACAGCCCAGTGGTTAGTGAACTGGACTACAAAGGACAAGAGGTAGAGTTCGATCCCAACCGACGGTTTCCAGGTTCAGCCAGCCTTAAATGGGTACCAGATTTTTTTTCTAGGAAAATAAAGCGACACGGGCGTAATACCAACCACATTACCCCAAAAATCATGTGCTGAAGGTCTGTAAAATTTATGGTCACTAACATCACATTCCCTTTACACCACTTGGCGTGACGGGGCTCTTTTCTTTTCTTTTTACTTTATTATTAACTTGGTGATCTCGTCCTGGTTATTCAACGTCAAGAACAGACCTCCCCCTCAATTTCTGGTGGCATTTGTAGCAAAGCCATCTGTGCATATGTGGGACCAAGAGTCCTGTGGGTAGGTATCGTGTATGTATTTTCTGCTACGTGTTTTCTTTCTGTGTCTGATTGGGTGCCTTTTTTCATGATTCCTGTTATATTTTCCATAAGTTCTGGTGTTTTATGTTTCCCATGAGGAGACATATCAGATAAAAGGTTTAGAAAGTTCTAAAAGGTTCAAATGATTTGTAGGTTTTCAAAACCTACAAATAAATAAATAAATGTATGTATATATATATATAGTCAAATACTATGATTACTGGAATAGGTGAGTATGTCTAAATAACGTTATCACCAGTTATCTGTTTATCAATTTTCCTCTATACTCGATGCATCATCTTCGTATGATGATAGTGTTTTCTTCATTGTGTAAATTTATTTATTTCCTTATTTTTAGTTGTCGTGACATGTACAATCTGTTATTTTTTCGTAACGATACCAAAAACATGATGACAGTTTTCTCCTTGCATCGTTAATGATTTTTTTTAAACATTGGACTGTTTTAGACCACCTTTGCTAATCCATTTTTGTGCCGAGATTTTAGAAAAAAAAAAATTTGTAAACCCACGTTTTTAAAGTGAGGAATTAAATTTTTCTTTTCCTTTTTTTTTTCAATTTTTCAGAAATCACTGCCATAAGTCAGTACTTACTTTACTAAATAGTGAATAACATATACAGACTAAAAACACTTTTAAAACACACACACACACACACACACACATATATATATATATATATATATATATATATATATATACATATAAACTATGCGGGTACGGATAATGGATAACAAAATATGAAAATGTTAAAAAAGCAGAAACAATATTTTACACGATACTCTAAAAACGAACTTTCTAAATACTGAAAGAAGGGTGATTAATATATACTAAAGTCGTTAAAACTGGTTAAAAGATAAGATATATCACTTCACTTTGGCTTGTACTCTTACCAGCTTTAGTATTTACCTAACAATGTAATGGGGGTATAGAAAGCGTCAGACCTTAATGAATACTGTTCGCATTTACGAGCTAATGCTTAAACATTAGCACAGAATATAAGATCTGGCAGTAATGACATCGCCTGCCAAGAGATTACATCCTTCGGGAGTTTCTTCCATTCTCTTGTCGTATTCTGACAAGAGTTTGTTACTTAACATTATAACCACTCAGATTGCCACGTCCTTGTTTCTTAGTTTTGTTTCTCATCTCACATTGCCACGTCCTTGTTTCTGAGTTTTGTTTATCATCTCACATTGCCACGTCCTTGTTTCTTAGTTTTGTTTATCATCTCACATTGCCACGTACTTGTTTCTTAGTTTTGTTTATCATCTCACATTGCCACGTCCTTGTTTCTTAGTTTTGTTTATCATCTCACATTGCCACGTCCTTGTTTCTTAGTTTTGTTTATCATCTAACATTGCCACGTCCTTGTTTCTTAGTTTTGTTTATCATCTCACATTGCCATGTCTTCGTTTCTGAGTTTTGTTTATCATCTCACATTGCCACGTCCTTGTTTCTTAGTTTTGTTTATCATCTAACATTGCCACGTCCTCGTTTCTAGTTTTGTTTATCATCTCACATTGCCACGTCCTTGTTTCTTAGTTTTGTTTATCATCTCGCATTGCCACGTCCTTGTTTCTTAGTTTTGTTTATCATCTCGCATTGCCACGTCCTTGTTTCTTAGTTTTGTTTATCATCTCGCATTGCCACGTCCTCGTTTCTGAGTTTTGTTTATCATCTCACATTGCCACGTCCTTGTTTCTGAGTTTTGTTTATCATCTCACATTGCCACGTCCTCGTTTCTGAGTTTTGTTTATCATCTCACATTGCCACGTCCTTGTTTCTTAGTTTTGTTTATCATCTCACATTGCCACGTACTTGTTTCTGAGTTTTGTTTATCATCTCACACTGCCACGTCCTTGTTTCTTAGTTTTGTTTATCATCTCACATTGCCACGTCCTCGTTTCTGAGTTTTGTTTATCATCTCACATTGCCACGTCAATGTTTCTTAGTTGTGTTTATCATCTCACATTGCCACGTCCTTGTTTCTTAGTTTTGTTTATCATCTCATATTGCCACGTCCTTGTTTCTTAGTTTTATTTATCATCTCACATTGCCACGTCCTTGTTTCTTAGTTTTGTTTATCATCTCACATTGCCACGTCCATGTTTCTTAGTTTTGTTTATCATCTCACATTGCCACGTCCTCGTTTCTTAGTTTTGTTTATCATCTCACATTGCCACGTCCTTGTTTCTGAGTTGTGTTTATCATCTCACATTGCCACGTCCTTGTTTCTTAGTTTTGTTTATCATCTCACATTGCCACGTCCTTGTTTCTTAGTTTTGTTTATCATCTCACATTGCCACGTCCTCGTTTCTGAGTTGTGTTTATCATCTCACATTGCCACGTCCTCGTTTCTTAGTTTTGTTTATAATCTCGCATTGCCACGTCCTTGTTTCTTAGTTTTGTTTATCATCTCATATTGCCACGTCCTTGTTTCTTAGCTTTTTACCATCTCCCATTGCGACATGCTGGTTTCTTAATGTATACCGTTTAACTTGTCCATATAATTGTTTCCGAGCTTTATATAATCTTATATTGTCACTTAAACTTAACATTGATCTTTTGGCATGAGCCAGCTCTGACGGTCACTTCCATGCCTATCAGATCTGACACTCACTATCCAACTGTATAACTCACTAGACGATGTTACCTTTAAGTTAAGCTTCATGAATTTAAAAATGAGCACCAACGCATCTGTACAGTTTATAGAACCCAGGCCACGACACTGTTCTAGTATTGGATGGGAGTACATTTGGGTAGATGCATTAGAGGGTAGTAGGCAGATGTTCAGTTGATCACTATACATTTCCAGACCTCACAGGCGAACAAATACTTGACACGTCAACATCTTCCGGTCGAGAGTCCAGATAACAAGTGGACAGGACAGGAAAAGGCAGATGATTGACACTTATGACAACTTCCGTTAAATCCTTTGCATTTTTAGAGTACATGTTTCTCGAACAGGTAGCTTGACACGTTGGCATCCTCCAGTTGGATGACGAATACTGCATTTAGCCCAGTGAATATATAAGGGGGCCTCGGTAGACGAGTTGGGAAAACCACCCGACCTGACAACCGACGTTCGGACAACCCGTGTTCGATTCCCGCTGGGAGCAGTGTGAATTGTACTTGTGGTAGAAAAAAAATATACCCCCACGGTCGACCCAGCCGTTGGCAGAAATGGGTACCAGGGTATTGCCCTGGGAAGGTGGGGAATGTTGCTTCGCATCTGAGTTTCGATGTTTGTGGCGACACTATACAGAAATCTCCGAACATTTCTGGATAGGCGGTTGAGAACATATGGGTGGAAACTAGCGTGCTAAGACGCCGGTTCAAGTCTCGTACTTTACCCTTTATATTATTAGATGAGCAAGTGGTTGACACTTTAACAACTTCCGGTCAACCCTTTGAATTTTTAGAGTAAATGTTTCTCGGACAGGTAGCTGGAAAAAAGACAAGGAAAAATGCGATTTTGGGGCCATGTTAAATGACACAACAGCCTATTAAAAGTAATCCTGGAGGGAAAACACAAGTTAAAAGAGGCAGAGGCAGACCAAGACTAACATGGACGAGTAACGTCAAAAGAAGGACAAATCAGCTTATGACAACCTGCACCATCAAAGCAAGAGACAGAGCAGAATGGCTCTCCATGGTAGCCAACCTTCGTTGCGGAGACGGCTCTCGATGATGATGTTGAGTGACAGCTTTATTTATAAGTAGTCGCCTATCAGCTGCGCCGAAGTTAGTCATCGAATGAAGAGTATGATGTTTAACTGGATGAAAAATTCTGAATTAAAAATATTTGACTTGTTATGTTGTCCTAAGATCATCATCATCACTATCTATCTATCTATCTATCTATCTATCTATCTATCTATCTATCTATCTATCTATCTATCTATCTATCTATCTATCTATCTATCTATCTATCTATCTATCTATCTATCTATCTATCTATCTAATCTATCTAATCTATCAATCTAATCTATCTATCCATGCTTTGACCTCTGACGAAGTCCCACCCACTCAATTTTGTGGGACTGAATTTTGCGTGTAAAGTCTGTTTTATCCCATCACAGGATGCCCCTCGCCATGCAGGCAGATTTACTCCGACTTCAGAGGTACTAATATTTAGGGAATTAGTAAAACCCAGGTGTCCTCGCCAGGGTACGAACCCCGGCTGTTGCCGTGGTAAGCAACCGCCTATCGATTGCGCTAACCGGACACCCACCATGCGGGTCAAAATGGCACATGTTGCAGGGATCACTGTTTCTAAAATCTATGGCCACTTTTAACTACCACACATGATATCAATATACTGACACACAATATAATGAACTGTTAATGCCCCTACACATGATGATGGTTTATAACAGAGAATCAACAATAACTATAACACAACAGAGTTCATGCACAAGGGTCAGAGTTCACCACGGAGGCTCACAGTATGTCCAAGATAAAAGCTCATATGTTTGTGTCCCAAACGCAATGATGATCATACTAATATAGCATAACATAACACTGGTCTTCGGTTCAATGAGTCTTGTCTATTTGTCGGAGCTACTGAGGTTAGTGCTTTGTGCACACCGTGAGCTGTGTTTTTTCATCCGGATCGTGTTTCGAGTTGTAATTCGGGTGATTCCACTGGCACGGGCGGTTGAGCAATTATGGATTTTAATTCGTTTTCAGTGATACCGGGGCCTTTGACTAACCACTAACCATTAACCAATAAGAGTCTTGTCAGGTGCTGCTAGAAGGATGAATCATGTATGGTGCATTCAAAGTCACACAACCGTTACTGAACCTGCACATGCTGTTTCTCACATCAGGCTCTATAAACCAGCATTGACAGAACAGGGTCAAAGGATAAAAAAGGAATATAAATGTAAACAAATGCGAAGCTGTAGTAAAGCTAATTGTAAGGAGAAATATAAATAAAATATGTAGAAAAAAATAGAAAAAACGACATGGTTAAAGATTAACGTTATATTTGGACGACACATATTTGAACAACGTTTCCGCCCAATAGGCCTTCAGTAGCAACACGTATACAACACAAACACATATATGTGTTTAAAACAAACAATAATTAATCATTTTAAAAATTATACATTCAAACTAGAATGTGAAATAAAAATAGGAATTAAAGAATTCTCTGCAAACTGTGCTGTGGACAAAATGAAAATGAACGCCACGATACACGCAAGGTGTGCGTGTGCGCGCACTATAGTGAACATGTGCGCACACGGCATGGATAAACAGAAGTTCCCACACACTGGTCCGTGTGCATACACACAATTGTGGGAACGTATGGGTTTTAGTGCTGCGTGCGCACATTTTCACTTTGGTGCGGACACGCGTCCCCCGTGCGTGTATCATGACTTTCATTTTCCTTCTGCCCACGTGACAGCTTACAGAGAAGATCTTTTATTCGTATTTTTATTTTTATTTCTTATTCAAGTTCGAAATTGTTATGTTTTTATTATTTATTTTTGTTTTGTTTTAAATACATATCTATGTGAGTGTTGTATGTTTGTTCCTGCTGAATGCCTTTTGGGCCGAAACGTTGTTCTAATTTGTGTCGTCGAATTATTACGTAAAGCTTTAAGCATTCCGTTTTATTAATTATTTTTCTATATATATTTTTGTCATTTCTCATTGACACTCTTCAGTACACACAGGTTCTCTGGTGGTGTATGTTTTTATACCTTTATTTTTGATTGTACGACATCTAAGAAACAACACCTTCGGAAATAGAAGAAAAGAAAAACAGTGTGTCACACTTGGAACATTCTGTGAAGGACGACCGTGCTCATATCAGAATGGAGCTTAAAATAAAAAAAGTAAAGTACCCCTGTCACGCCAAGTGGCGTATAGGGAATATGGTGTTAGTGACCATACATTTTACAGACCTTCAGCACATGATTTTTGGGGTAATGTGGTCGGTATTACGCCCATGCCGCTTCACTTTCCCAGAAAAAAATCCGGTACCCATTTAAGGCTGGGTGTACCCGGAAGCCGTCGGTTGGGATCGAACCCTACCCCTTGTCCTTTGTAGTCCAGTTCACTAACCATTGAGCTATCGCGGCTCCCAGAATGGAGCTTACCTTGTCTTAAAATATGTCCACAAATGTGTAGACGACTGTTCATTGGTCTGTGGCGGTGAATTATTGCTTCAATTTGTGGATCAAGAGAACGTCCAGCGAGGTTGGTGCCAATTTTTGTTACAATGAGTTTACCGATTTCTTCGGTCAGCCTGGATGAGTTTTTGTTAGCTTCAAGAGCTCTTTCAGACTTAAGCCTCCAAACGGCACAGTTAATGATGTCTCCACTTATTACAATAAACATCTACGTAGTTACTATTCATAAACCTACTGCATGTAATGTATACACATACAAACATAAACAAACACAAGTAAAAATATAATCAAAGCCGTTCATGCGCTTTAAGTTATGGTTAACCCTGCAAATAAGAAACGTACTTAGGAGGCTACTCACATGCAACGATAGCTAGGAGGAAACGGTTCATGCACTCAGAGGATATCCTGCAACTAAAACAAAAATACACTAGTTTCACAATACGGCAATTTTAGTACGGGATATTTCAATGGGAACATTATATCGAGAAGTGGAGCCAAGGTTATATAGTGTTTGCCAAACGTAGGTCAAACGACGAAATTGGTCATAGATCATCATCATCATCATCATCATATGCCATACCGGTTGGCGTAGGTGATCATGTCCCTCCACAATCTTCTATCTACAGTGCATCGTATCAGCTCTGTTGTTGACTGTTTTCCATGCCATGACACCAAGCTATCCAGTATTTTCTCTCTTTGTCTCCCGCGATCTCTCTTTCCTTTTATTTTGCCAGTTGTAACCAAGTATTCCAACTTTCCTCTTCTCATGATGTGCCCGAAAAATGTTGATTGCTTCTTTCTGATGTTTTTTAGGAGCTCCCTATTCGTGTTGGCCTCTTTGAGAACTTCCTCATTGGTCTTTTTAGCTGTCCATGGAACTTTCAACATTCTTCTGAGAAATCCCATCTCTGTGGCCTCTAATCGTCTTTTCATTTGTTTGTCTACTGTCCATGATTCGCTTCCATAGGTCAGAATTGGTTCTATATAGCACTGATGAACTCTCTTTCTCATTTTTATTGACATAGATTTGTTGCATAAGATATTTTTCATTTTCTGAAATGCCAAATGTCATAGATAGATTATTTTTTTTTTCAGATTTCATTGCCAGCCATAATCTGGCTATAAGGTCAACCAATTGTTTTGTATTTTATTCATCCGAGACATCAAACAAAACAAAATCCTGAAGATTCTTTTGCAAATAAAAACTGAGAGAAAGTGAGATGTAAATGTAAAACGCTAGACTAACATTAATTTCAAAGTTAGTATTGATACAAAACAATAAAGTTTGAATTACATTTGCTTATGTTATTCTGATTGTTTCTCGATGTCTCACTGCTTTATTGTAAGAAGTCCCTTACATCCTGAGCTAATCGTCCTCTAGACCGGCCACTTTATTCGAATTGCAACAATACATCTCTTTATTGATCTCTCAAGGCCATTACAACATTTGCCGTTGCCATCTCTTGCCACTTTTAAAAATTGAGTTTACAAGCTTTTGTCATATATTTTAAATCCCCATAAGATATTCTTATTCATTCTGTTGTATATTTATGATGTTTGCAGGATTTGTGAGCAGCGTTTCATCTCAAAAACAACAAATTTGCATTGAAATCTTGAAGTTAAAGTTGAGGTGTCGTATGTATAAGTTGTGATTAGAAGATGTAGAAGATAGGACATCATGTCTTATCTCCATCATCTCAATATGGAACAATAATACAGAAATCCTAAAATTATTGCTGGCTACCGTAAATGCAGTACAATCAGTTTAATATTGAAAACAATAAAACTTCATGACATATGTGGATTCGATTAGTCTTTATATGGCTAGCAAGATATGACTAACGATTACAAAACATCGAAATATGCATATACTAAATATACATATGTATATATAATATATATATAATATATATATATAATATATAACATATATATGTGTTATATATATATATTATGTTATATATATATTATTTATATACATGAATATTCAATACTAGGAAGAAACAATCGTCATGTTGGCATTGTAATGAGAAGGGAGCAGCTTGGATATATTGTAACAACTGGGAAAATTGAGGAACGAAGAGATAGAGGGAAGCAAAGAGAAAATATACCAGACAGCTTAAGAGAATGGCTTGGCAGAAGTTCAACAATAGAAATTATAAATAACTGTCGATTTCGAAAGTTGTGGAGAGACATGATTACCTACGCCAGCAGGTTTGGTACTGGATGATGATGATGGTGATATCTTTATATACATGTTGATGGTTGTTATTACTTTCACTTTCTGTTCTTCCTCATGTAAATATCAACACCGAGAGGGATACAGTTTGCTGACTTTAGCACATCTGTTGCCTCTCCTGCTGTAGTTTCCTAATGTCTCTCTAATGCCATAAGTCCAGCTCGTATGGCGCGTTCTTTGATTTTGCAGTTCACTAGCTTTTTTTGTTAACTCGTCTCATTTTTAATTATTTTTATTTCATCACATAGATAGAATAGTGTGTCTGCTATATTCAGTAGCACGCATTATATTGAACTTTTAAATAATTAATTTTTTTTAATTATAGAAAAATAAATAAAACGAATAACTAAAGAGTGAATGACAGTTAATGATTTTAGGACCAATAGCTCGGTACATTTCTTTAGGGAATAGGCACAACTCCAGAAACGTTGCTGTTTTTATAGTCGTCAAATGGCAGGAATAATGTCTTGTTCACTACAAGATACTATGGACGTTTATTTATTTCTCTTTGCTACATCAATTGCCTTTTCATGAACATCTATTGAGTACTTGTTTTTAGAGCTTTGTGTTAAAATTTTCAGAATGTGTTAAGTGTAATCATATTTATATATATGTATATAGTCCTTTCGAGCCGAAGAATGCACATAGGATAGAAAGTCTAGACTTTATGTGCAGGACTATCATTGTTATCAAGCAAAAGTCCTCGCACAGGACCTGCATTGTATCTCATCACTTATCTCTCATTGACTTTGAGTAGCTCAAGCTCAGTGAGGGAGCTGATGCCTAGTATATTGCCTCTCACCTCAGTGTTCATTTTAGTGTTTCTCTAAATCGCCCTTTTTTTCTTTTATCCTGGGTTGAGATGGGTAGGGGGAGGGGGTTTGTTAGTATCGTCTTAGGATTCTCTAGATTCATATCTAGAGACTGGGAACTGCTACTAGCTATTTTAGGATACAGAGTTTCGATATATGAATAATTAGTAAACATAGATCACTACACGACGAACTAACAATGTCTTGACATGGATTCATGTAGTCCGCAATCACAGACTATGAAATTTTGCTTGCATGCGTTTATTTAATTGTCGGTTGTACAAGTGGAATTATTAGTGGAGTACATACAATTATAATGTATCTATCAGTAGTAGACAAAAACGAAATTGAAGTCAATGGTCACAACATAAACATCTTGCGATATGCGGATAACAGTCTTAATATCAGAGACTAAGAATTAACTACACGAAATGAAAGACATAATAATAAAAGAAAGCAACATGAAAGCAGTGGCGTATTCTCTATGCTACCGCAGCTATCGCCTGTAGCCTGAATATATTAACAAAATACAAAAGAAAATGATAATTTATTATATTTTTTTCATAATTATATTACAAATTTTCAAATATTCTATTACACATTTCGTAGGCCAATATTATTTATGTACTTTGATTTGCATATATTAAAGCAAGGTTTTCCTACGGCCACTATGACGTTTATGAATGAAATCGAAACTACTCTATATATAGTACTTGAAACCGCTAATAAGCAGCGGTATAGCTCTTTTCTCTTCAAACATAGAATTAATGACCTTGACATTCCAGTGAAAATAATAAGGGAGGACGCTACCACTAGAGGAATGCGGTTTCATGGGTTATTTTTAGCTCTAGCCAATCAGAAGCGTCACAAAGTGGAAGTGAGACTATGTCAGATTACTGGAACTTCCTAACCTATTTATGACTACGTTATGCCCATCAGCATCTGTAGAAAGAACTGTTTCTACCCTCAAAAGAATCAAATCTTATTGTCGCTCAACTCAGACACGAGAACGCTTATCAGGTTTGACAGATAATGTCCATTGAGAAATCATTCCTTCAGAAACTTAGAAACCAACCCAACAGTACTTTCGATGACAAAGCTATGGAGACATTTTCGTCCCCAACAAGACCGATAGAGTTTACATCTAAATAAGTAAGTAATTTTAATTGCAGTGAAGTCATTAGCAAATATTACTTCATGTTAGCCTACTGAATATAATGTATGTCTATATTTATTATGTCAGCGGTAGCCCAGACCCCAAAACCAAAATACGCGACAGCATGAAAGGTCTACGTCTGAATAGTAAGAAAACAGAAGTAATGGTTATATCGAAGAAACAACCATCACCATCATGCAGCATAAAATAAACAGAACAAATCTGAAACAAGTGCAACGCTTCAAATCCTTGGGCACAATAATAACATCAGATGGACGATGCACCACAGAAATAAAAAGCAGAATAGCTCAGGCGAAAATAGCATTTCAGAAAATGAAAAATATCTTGTGCAACAAATCTATGTCAATAGAAGTGAGAAAGAGAGTTCATCGGTGCTATATAGAACCAATCCTGACCTATGGAAGTGAATCATGGACAGTAGACAAACAAATGAAAAGATGATTAGAGGACACAGAGATGGGATTTCTCAGAAGAATGTTGAAAGTTTCCTGGACAGCTAAAAAGACCAATGAGGAAGTTCTCAAAGAGGCCAACACAAAAAGGGAGCTCGTAAAAAACATCAGAAAGAAACAATCAACATTTTTCGGGCCATCATGAGAAGAGGAAAGTTGGAATAATTGGTTACAAAATTTGTTGGCAAAATACAGGGAAAGAGATATCGCCGACGACGAAGAGAGAAAATACTGGATAGCTTGGTGTCATGGCATGGAAAACAGCAGCTATGGATAGACGATTGTGGAAGGACATGATCGCCTACGCCAACGCTTATGGCATATGATTCTGATGAATAGCTAATTTTTAAAAAATACCTAGGAATTTTCAAAATAAATAGTGCTATAAGTAAAAAGGTGATTACCAAAATAAATCTAAAACATAAATATTACTCATTTGTCAAAAAGGGGAATTTTAAAAGTTAAGCATAAAAAAAGTAATATGTATTATTCAACAAACTAGGGAATGCCAAAAAAATTAAAATATTGAATTTTTTTAATTAATAAAATATTAATTTCTTTCGGCATTTGGTAAAATTGAAAACGTGAAGGAATAAAAAAAAACAGAAAATTCGGACAATTTTGTTTACAGATTTAAAAAACAAACAAACAAATCCCTTCCTCATCCCACTCCACATCCCGTACCTTCCGGACGTGCACACGATTCGGTATTCCAATTGTTTACGATGAAAGATGATATCGTATGACAAGGAACAGTTGACTGTTCACTTTCTGTGCGATTTCGCCTTATTTCTTTTGGCGTGTGCTGAGACTGCTATGATGGGGACTACAGCTACCTTTCTTTGTTTGGGAGATGAGTTAGTAATTCGGATGATTCCACTGGCACGAGCGGTTGAGCAATTATGGATATTAATTGGTTTGCAGTCATACCGGGGCCTTCCATAACCATAACCATAACACAAGATTCCAGACATGCAAAAGACTTTGAACATGGCAAAAGAGGAAACGAGAGGTATGGCTAGAAACAGTGAAGGACACGCAACCCGATGACAATACTCTTGATGGTACTTAGAATTCATTTCCTATCATTTTGAATCTGGACAAGACAGTTGGCAAAGATACCATTTCCGTGCCTATCGCATCATCTAGCATCACTTCACTTCTATGGCAGGAAAGCAAAGCTGTATTTCTTCTTTTCTGGATGCCTTTCAACTTCAGCTATCTCTGTCATGTCAAGAATTTTTCAACAAACTAGCGCTTGCAGTAAATCAAAACATTCGACTACAAATTATATCTTTTGGAATATCATCATCATCATCATCATGTGCCATATCGGTTGGCGTAGGCGATCATGTCCCTCCACAATCTTCTATCTACAGTGCATCGTATCAGTTCTGTTGTTGACTGTTTTTCATGCAATGACACCAAGCTATCCAGAATTTTCTCTCTTTGTCGTCGGTGATCTTTCTTTCCTTAATTTTTCCTGTTGCAACCAAGTATCCCAACTTTCTTCTTCTCATGATGTGCCCGAAAAATGTTGATTTTTTTCTTTCTGATGTTTTTTAGGAGCTCCCTTTTTGTGTTGGACTCTTTGAGAACTTTCTCATAAGTCTTTTCAGCTGTCCAGGGAACTTTCAACATTCTTCTGAGAAATCCCATCTCTATAGCTTCTAACCGTCTTTTCATTTGTTTGTCCACTGTCCATGATTCGCTTCCACAGGTCAGAATTGGTTCTATTTATTTATATTATAAATTGGATATATATTTGGAATATATTGTTTACAATTTGAAAACCTGGTCTGCAAAAAATACTGTTTTTTATTTTTTCGAACATGGAGTCTCGATGATGGAAACACCGTTTATGATATTCAGTTTTCAACATTTGCAATCCCAAGTGTCCATAATATTTGTAATCTTAGGCTGTCACTAACAGGAGATCTGAGCAACAAACAATAACTCTAAACCAACAGATTTTATAACAAGTTGGCCAACAGAAGTAGAAAACAACCATAACAGCCATCACTAGAAACCACAAGAAAAAAAAAAACTTACAGAATGGTAACTATAGCAACGAGGTTACCACAACATGAAAGACACTTTGCTACGCCTACTATGGTGTTTTTACCACCAAATGAAGAGATAAATAAAGTAATTTATAAAAGCGAGACACTAAATTCTAAAAACGTCCCTAGGTTAAAGTGAAACTTAATTACGCATTTAAATTTCGCCATTTAATAAAATGTGAGCTTCCCAGCTCTTTGGTTTTCAATGTCAGAGCAATGGTTCTTAAATAATGTACCAGGCTACTTTGTTCCAGAAAATCTATCTGTCTTGTATCTCTGTATATCTTGTATCTCCGCAGCTGTAACATTGTTTTGCAAAATAAAATAAAAATATCAGATTTAATCTATATTGTTTCTCTTTGCCGACGTTTTTTACCTTCTTTTAATCAAATTTTAGAAGATGTTTTCAGAAACAGATCAAATCAATCTGGCCAAGCTAAAATGGATCAAAGAGGGAAGGCAACACGTTGGCCAAAAACGTTACGTTGAAGTCAGATATGCTGAACTGATATATATAACATAGCATATAACATATATCATAGCTTTCTGTAAACTACAACACAACGCCTCAACACTTATCGAACTAGGGGGGGTTGAGAAAAAGGTACTAGTGGGTAGAAAATAAATAACAATAAATAACAAAAGTTATTGACTATGTTGCAACGTGTAGATAGCCGCGATAGCTTATTTACTTGGTTAGTGAACTGGACTAACTGGTTCATTGTTTACATAATGCTGCAAACAAACAATTGTCTTTCCATCTTCTTCATAACCGTTATCGTGATTTTGACACTATCACCGCTTGTTCTTTTACTTGCTGAATCATCCGCCTAACAGCTACTTCTTCTGTTGCCCGCCCTTAAAAGGTCGCTACCCTGTCTTTTATAGTAAATTGAGTTAATATCCTCTCATTGTGGAACAAGACATTTCTAACCCTACTTTAACTATCCATATTCGCTTAGCTAAATTGTTTCTGAACACACTTCGGGGTGGTGTTATGATTTGTTCAGCTCTGGGTCACTGATTATGACACAAGCAGTCAGATATGAGTCCCTGACCAAGTCAAGTTCAAATACTAATGGATCTATCGATCCCATGGACAAAATGAAAAATGAAAAGATGTAAGAAATGTTCAGAAGTGATATCTTGCATGTAACACGTGTCAATGAAATATTTCGTTCCCCCGATAATTACATAGCGTGACCAGCTACCCTTAGGGGCTTGCAACAGCTGGCTACTGTGCTTCAAGGTACGAGGAAAACAATATGGCTGACTGTTATCACAGAACGGGCACGAACTAATAACAAGCATTGAGATATATCAGGCCCTGCATTAATTTTTTAAAAAACGTTGCAGCTCTAATGGATGTTTCACAGCTCACGTGTATTTTTATAAGACTAAGCAACAAACCCAAAACGATTAATTTTAAATATTCATTTTGCTTAGCATATGCATGTTATATGTAAATAAATGGATATATAGCATTGCTTTTCTGTATATGTCTAATAATTAAGGTTTAGTTTAATTACATTGTAGCTACTGCTATTGTAGCTGGAAAATAGAAATAAACTACACGCTAATCGGAGCTGAGTATATATATTTTTTTAAATCTTGCCCAGCACTAAATATGATAATATTCAGGGCAACAAAAAATGTATTTGTACTCTAGTAAACAGGGCAGTCAACATAATACTCTGAGACAGATAACGTGTACTCTAGTAAACAGGGCAGTTAACATAATACTCTGAGACAGATAACGTGTACTCTAGTAAACAGGGCAGTCAACATAATACTCTGAGACAGATAACGTGTACTCTAGTAAACAGGTCAGTCAACATAATACTCTGAGACAGATAACGTGTACTCTAGTAAACAGGGCAGTCAACATAATATTTTGAGACAGATAACGTGTACTCTAGTAAACAGGGCAGTCAACATAATATTTTGAGACAGATAACGTGTACTCTAGTAAACAGGGCAGTCAACATAATACTCTGAGACAGATAACGTGTACTCTAGTAAACAGGGCAGTCAACATAATATTTTGAGACAGATAACGTGTACTCTAGTAAACAGGGCAGTCAACATAATATTTTGAGACAGATAACGTGTACTCTAGTAATAGGGCAGTCAACATAATACTCTGAGACAGATAACGTGTACTCTAGTAAACAGGGCAGTCAACATAATATTTTGAGACAGATAACGTGTACTCTAGTAAACAGGGCAGTCAACATAATGTTTTGAGACAGATAACGTGTACTCTAGTAAACAGGGCAGTCAACATAATACTCTGAGACAGACAAGGTATACTCTAGTAAACAGGTCAGTCGACTTAACGTGTACTCTAGTAAACAGGGCAGTCGACTTAATACTGTGAGACAGACAACGTGTACTCTGGTAAACAGGTTAGTCGACGTAACACTCCGAATCGGACCACTTGTACACAGGACCTGACTTGGACTTGGTGAGGCCATAAACTGATTAAGTTAAGTGAAACTTTGAGGCCATAAACTGATTAAGTTAAGTGAAACTTTGAGGCCATAAACTGATTAAGTTAAGTGAAACTTTGAGGCCATAAACTGATTAAGTTAAGTGAAACTTTGAGGCCATAAACTGATTAAGTTAAGTGAAACTTTGAGGCCATAAACTGACTAAGTTAAGTTAAACCTTGAGGCCATAAACTGACTAAGTTAAGTTAAACTTTGAGGCCATAAACTGACTAAGTTAAGTGAAACCTTGAGGCCATAAACTGACTAAGTTTAGTGAAACTTTGAGGCCATAAATTGTCTAAGTTAAGTGAAACTTTGAGGCCATACTGACTGACTAAGTTAAGTGAAACTTTGAGGCCATAAACTGTCTAAGTTAAGTGAAACTTTGAGGCCATAAACTGACTAAGTTAAGTGAAGCTTTGAGGCCATAAACTGACTAAGTTAAGTTAAACCTTGAGGCCATAAACTGACTAAGTTAAGTTAAACTTTGAGGCCATAAACTGTCTAAGTTAAGTTAAACTTTGAGGCCATAATCTGACTAAGTTAAGTTAAACTTTGAGGCCATAAACTGTCTAAGTTAAGTTAAACTTTGAGGCCATAAACTGACTAAGTTAAGTTAAACTTTGAAGCCATAAATTGACTAAGTTAAGTTAAACTTTGAGGCCATAAACTGACTAAGTTAAGTTATACTTTGAGGCCATAAACTGACTAAGTTAAGTTAAACTTTGAGGCCATAAACTGACTAAGTTAAGTTAAACTTTGAGGCCATAAACTGATTAATTTAAGTTAAACTTTGAGGCCATAAACTGACTAAGTTAAGTTAAACTTTGAGGCCATAAACTGACTAAGTTAAGTTAAACTTTGAGGCCATAAACTGATTAATTTAAGTGAAACTGAGGCCATAAACTGTCTAAGTTGAGTGAAACTTTGAGGCCATAAACTGACTAAGTTAAGTGAAGCTTTGAGGCCATAAACTGACTAAGTTAAGTGAAGCTTTGAGGCCATAAACTGACTAAGTTAAGTGAAACTTTGAGGCCATAAACTGACTAAGTTAAGTGAAACCTTGAGGCCCTTTCTATAAAAACTTAACACCAGAACGTCTCTATCATAGATTGCAATATAAACGGAATGTGGGCGTCTCCTCGGGTTGTGAGGCCATAAAGCTATAACTTCTTTAGCCTAGACCTAAACGCGGCTTTCCCTGCGCTCCAATCTCGTTTCTGGTTGCATAGAACGATCTGAACAAAATACATGAACCCCATATTCAAGAAAGATCCTAAAGATAATTTAAGAAAGTTTGATCTGTCTTCTGTCTTTATTTCCTATTCTTTAATGCTCCTGTTTGTGCAACGTAGCGTCGCCAAGACCAGGTCTGAGTAGTTTTTCTGACCTTCTGTTGTTGTGTACTTAGTTAATGCCACGTCGAATTTAGTTAAGAACAATAATTTCTTACGTGTATCCATCTCTTCCGTAGTTTTCTCTTTGCTCTATAGCCTGATATTTCCATACAGTACGTTAGAGCTGCATGTTGGATGGGTTTCATTTTGTTTCAAATGTCCAAATCATCTCAAATATGGAAGAAATTATACTTTAATGGCAATGGGACTTGACTCCCGACACAAAATCTGCTGTATTAGAGTTTCAATGTACTAAGGTCTTTGTATATGTTCATTATTAAGGCTCAGCTTTTTATGACGTCATATTTTTCACTGACATGTATTTTTACAATCCAAGTTAATTTCAACATGTTGCATGCCTTTCTGAACACTCTGACGCTGTTTTCATGTGTCACCTAAATGCATATTTTGATGATAATTTTAGGTCATACTTTGACCAATTTTTTTTTTTGGGGGGGTGGGGGGAGAAGAAGAAGAGATAAATGCATATTTTTTGCTGTCTATGGTGTTGTTTGTCATCATCTTAGGTAAAATACAACTTTCATTTAGATAACCCTTTATTAAGCGGGAACAAATTTGGTAAATGCGCGGCCTGAGAAACTGCTCGTCAACAAAGTCAAAGAAAGTTGTATTAATTTTGTAATAGTAGTAATTCTTTTATGTCACATTTCTGTTTATATGTCATTCCATTGTCATTCCATGACAGTCCATGACTGTCCATGTTTTTCATATCTAGTTTATAAACGCATCAAAGCTCCGTGATTGTTAGATCATTCTTGACCTTTATTAGGTCATACAAATCTGAGCCCTACTCATTATGAAAAAGGATCTATTTTTAATTGTTTCTTTACGATATAAATAGATCGCTCCATCTCACCTACTTTAAAATCAATGATCAAGACTTTTAATTTTTTTTTGGTTTGGGGGAGGAAAGGGGGGGGGCGGTAGCAGAGCGCTGGGCAGTGATTTTCCAACTAAGAACCTTTGAATACGAAGATCATCATCATCATCATCATCATCGAGTGCCTTCTCCGCAACGAAGGTTGGCTACCATGGATCGCCATTCTACTCTGTTTCTTGCTTTGATGGTGCAGGCTGTCCGAAGATAGAAGATATACGAATATGAAGATATGCGAATACGAAGATAGCAATCTTCAAATGCAAGGACAAAAATCCTTTAGATAAAAGAATATACAGCAGCAAAATTTGTCCCTGACTTGGGAAAAGTTTGGAACCGCTGTTTTAGCGGACAGAGAATGTCAATAGAAGACCAGTACAGCTGAAACTCTAACTTTGATCTCGATTATTTTCCGAAACACACACACTTGCACGAGATCGGTTGGCGGATGAATAAAATTGACTACTTCCATTTGAGTGTGTTAGTCTGGTGTAGGTAATTGCATAAAAAATAGTTCAGTTGTAATTGTATGTAATTGCGACGTTATGGGGTCTGGAAAAGATAATGAAATTGTGGCAATAATGAGATTGTTAATGTGATATATTTATTTTGCCTATTAATGTGATAGTTACGTTTGTCATGGGGAGTTATTGGTTATAGATGGTGTGGGTTGTTTCGTTTATGATTGTTGTTGGTGATAATATTGATCGCGGTAACTGATCCTGCAAAATCATTAAGGGGCATCTGCCAAGTCAACTCAGTATGGGGGAATTAATGTGGTGTTACCGTCAGTATATAACCATGACCATTGACATATTAATGGATGAAGCGTAACACCGTCAGGTTGCAATATTTCCCGATCAGAAAAAGTTTTTAAAATTTATAGTGAGAGGCTATTTTTGCCTTGATCCGCTTCGGGAAGAGAAGGTCTTGTCGGCGCTGTCGACGCTATGATGCAAAAATCCATTATTATTTATTTTTTGCGTTCGCCCGCTTTTTACCTCTGACGAAGTCCCTAGAGACTAGGAACTGAATTTTGTATGTTAATCCGTTTTCCCTCGAAACCATGTGCACAGGTGTCCCTCGCTGCACAAAGCCACCGACTTCGGAAGTACTCATATTTTTTTCCGTCCATGAGTAATTGACGTTTCAAGCCGGACCTCGCTGCTGAGATCAGGGGTGGTTGCCACTGAGAGAAATTAGAATTTTAAATCCCAACTGGTGTAGCCGGGATTTGAACACACGACCTCTCAGTCTCGAGGCCGGCGTCTTGCCTCGAGACCAACCAGTCCCCCCATCTATATCTAGAAAACTTACTATTGCTCTAATCTTCTCGCCACAGTGTGATACTGTGTTTATGTATCTATGCTGAGGAAAGTGTTGGTGATCTTTATGTTATTTCACAGCAAGAAAATGTTTGTCCTGTTAATTATGCGTTTCTATATTTATTTTGCTATAACACTCACTATGAATAATTTTATTAACAAGGTTAAAAAGAATTTGGTAAAACAAAGGAAAAGCACATCATAAATACAAGATCTGGCTAAACGACATTATTAATATTGTTAATTGGTGTGGAAAACCACCCGACCAGGCTACCGACGTTCGGACAACCCGTTTTCGTTCACGCTGGAAGCAGTGTGAATTGTACTCGTAGTTCTGAAAACAAAAAATCTCTGCGGTCGACCCAGCCGCTGGCAGAAGTGGGTACCAGGGCATTACTCTGGGAAGGTGAGGGATACCGCCTCGCATCGTGAGTTTCGATGTTTGAAGCGACACTATCCAGAAGTCTTCGAACACTTCTGGATAGGCGACCGAGCATATATTGGTGAAAAACTGACTTGCTAAGACGCCGATTCAAGTCTCGTACTTTACCTTTATTGTTGTTCTTAGAAATGTCTGTGAAACTTGCATTTCAAATGTAGAAATTTACTTCAGCTGAGACTAATTTTTAAAAAAATTATTATTATTCTTTTTTTTCACCCCCCCCCCCCCCCCCCCCCAACGAGCGAAATATAATAATTTAAATAATTTTTTTTTAAATTTAATTTGCTGTAGTCGCAAAGAGAGACAAACTAATTTTTTTTATCAATATTTATAAATATATAAAATATAATAAATCTAAAAAATTAAATTTCTTGTAGTCACTAAAATAAATAAACTAATATGTTGCTGTAGTCATTACAAACTAATATTATATACCAATATAAAATTAGTATATTATATATACTACTATGATCAACTGGTCCTTCCGTTCAAGTCAGTCCTAGAGGAATATAAAGCCGGCAAGGCCAGACTGGCAGTTATGCTGCAAAGCTCGTCAGACGAAACTGTCCGAACAGTGGAACCCACGTTGAAGATCGGTCGGAAGTGGCAGGCGTGTACGGCAGTACGCGAATCACGCGAGAGTCTCCAGCTAAAGGAATACCTTTGAGTTGCCAGAGCAATGTTGAAATCAACACTGAACTGCCTTAGGAACTCCATCTCCGAATTTTTCCTCAGGGTTTACTCCCGAAGTCTATTCCGTGAACGGGTACCCGTAATTAACAGGACAATACTTTACAGGTTAAGATGGCGTCCTAGCTAGACGTGTTTGTCGCTATGTGTATTCCGATTAAAGATGATAACAGAAGGACCTTTTGCCTGTAGCAGTTATCCTGCGTGATTCCTGTGGTTGTTTTTATATATTCGATGATAATTGTGCAATTTCATTGATAAGGATTGGATGGTATTTTCATTCATTGTGGACTCAATGAAAGTTGACCCATTTTCGATAATATGAACTGCGGATTCACGTGTGGAGAGGGCTTAGGCACAATCCTAACTGTCGCCTAGGGGTAGGCGGCTTGACCTACTTCTAAACGTGTCCACTAGTGGAACACAGTGCCGGCATCTAGATATAGAGGCGTGCTGAGAATATAGAATAACCAGCCGCGTTCCGCAAAATGAAGTCAAGTGGCGATACAGAGGATGGGGTGAATTAGTTGCGTGGGGCAGCTAATTCTATAAAATGCCCCAAATGCCCTATGACGTTTTCGTCGGCGAATCGGAGGCGCCCTCTAACCTCCTCCCCGGGTAGGTGCGACCAGTCAGCCTAAAGATGGCAACGCATCTAGGAGAAGGTCAACTCTGATTATAAACCCCCGCTGTCTAGCGGGTACCCGTTCACGGAATAGACTTCGGAGTAAACCCTGAGGAAAAATCCGGAGATGGAGTCCCTAAGGCAGTTCAGTGTTGATTTCAACATTGCTCTGGCAACTCCTGCGGCGCAGTTGGCACCAAACTGTTCTTGCCCTGCTAGACCTTTGGACCGCTCGGCTGCTTGGAGTGAAGAAACATGTTGCATGGGCAACAACTTGTCTCTTTCTTTTTCTGCCCTAGCTCGCGCCCTGGAGAGGATACTCCAGAATCGCCATTTTGGTGTCGACAGGATACCATCCACACCTGCCACACAAGTGAAACCAACAATTAAGAAACTCAACCTACGTTTGGGTTGCTGGAACGTCCGCACAATGCAAACTGGCCTATCTGACAATTTGCGTCATATAAACGACGCCAGAAAGACAGCCATAATCAACAATGAACTGAAAAGACTTCAGGTGGATATAGCCGCACTTCAAGAGCCGTGTTTGGCAGGATCAGGTATGCTGAACGAGGCGGACTACGTGTTCTATTGGCAAGGAAAGAGCAGCGACGATATCAGAGAACACGGTGTGGGATTTGCTGTGAAAAAATCTCTAAAAGGTCTGGTTACACTCGGTCAGAATGCATCAGAGCGGATACTAACTCTTCGCCTCAATACAACATCAGGACCAGTTACACTTATAAGCGTGTACGCTCCAACCTTGTGCTCGTCATCTGAAACCAAGAACAATTTCTATGAAAATCTGACAGAAGTCATGGAAAGTATACCAGGACAAGATCACATTATTCTACTGGGGGGGATTTCAATGCTAGAATTGGCGCAGACCACAGTTCGTGGCTAACCTGCATCGGTCGCTTTGGAGTTGGTAAATTAAATGAAAACCGCCAACGACTTCTAGAGTTTTGCGCCTATCATAACCTGTGCGTCACAAATACTTTCTTCAAAATCAAGCCTCAGCATAAAGTATCTTGGAGACACCCACGATCGAAACACTGGCACAGCTGGACTTGATACTTGTCAGACACCCACGATCGAAACACTGGCACAGCTGGACTTGATACTTGTCAGACACCCACGATCGAAACACTGGCACAGCTGGACTTGATACTTGTCAGACACCCACGATCGAAACACTGGCACAGCTGGACTTGATACTTGTCAGACACCCACGATCGAAACACTGGCACAGCTGGACTTGATACTTGTCAGACGCCCTCAAATCTGTAATTCACACACGGTCATACCACAGTGCAGACTGTGACTCGGATCATTCTCTAGTCTACTGCCACACGGTCATACCACAGTGCAGACTGTGACTCGGATAATTCTCTAGTCTACTGCCACACGGTCATACCACAGTGCAGACTGTGACTCGGATCATTCTCTAGTCTGCTGCCACACGGTCATACCACAGTGCAGACTGTGACTCGGATCATTCTCTAGTCTACTGCCACACGGTCATACCACAGTGCAGACTGTGACTCGGATCATTCTCTAGTCTACTGCCACACGGTCATACCACAGTGCAGACTGTGACTCGGATCATTCTCTAGTCTGCTGCCACACGGTCATACCACAGTGCAGACTGTGACTCGGATCATTCTCTAGTCTGCTGCCACACGGTCATACCACAGTGCAGACTGTGACTCGGATCATTCTCTAGTCTGCTGCAAACTCAAGCTACTGCCCAGTAGGTTCCACTATGCCAGGCAGCCAAAGAGGAGACCTCGCATAGACACTAGCAAGCTAACACATAGACACTAGCAAGCTAACACATTCTGGATTGGTCGAGCAGTTCAACAAGACCCTCAAGGAGTCGCAAAGCGCTCATGAACACTACAACAGCGCTGTGGAAAAATGGAGCATCTCCGCAACGTCATCTACAACAACGCGGTTAGCATCTTTGGAAAACTGACACTTAAGTCTCACGATTGGTTTGAAGCCAACTCCCATGTTATGACACCCGTAATCGAAGCTAAACGCGCGGCCTTCTTAGATCACAAGCGCGCACCTAATGAAAATACTCTGCAGGCTATTAAAATGACCAGAAACGAAAGTCTAGCAAACAGCTCGACGCTATGCTAATGAGTACTGGCTCCAGCTTAGCGACAGCATCCAGACTGCATCTCAAACTGGAAACCTAAAGTAATGTATGACGGCATAAAGAAAGCCCTTGGGCCAACAAAATACAGTATTGCCCCACTAAAGTCATCCACTGGGGAGAAAATAACAGATAGAGACAAACAGATGGAAAGATGGGTGGAACATTATTCTTCACTTTATTCAATAGAAAACACTGTTACACCAAACGCCTTCGACGCCATACAATGTCTCCCACCTATGGAAAAGTTAGACATTGAACCAACCGTAGAGGAACTTAGCAAGGCCATATATAGCTTGGCCACCGGCAAGGCTCCAGGACAATATGGGATCCCTCCCGATCTGATTAAATCCTGCAAAAGTGCATTGTTACATCCCTTGCTGAAGTGCTACATCTATGCTGGAAAGAGAAAGCTATTCCTCAAGATATGACAGACTCCGTGATTGTAACTCTCTACAAAAATAAAGGAGATAGAAGCGACTGGAACAACGACAGAGGCATCTCCTTACTCAGCATAGTCGGCAAGACCTTCGCCAGAGTCATCTTAGGAAGGCTACAAAAATTCGCAGAACGCATATATCCTGAATCGCAATGTGGCTTTCTATCCGGAAGATCAACTGCAGACATGATTTTCTCTTTACGTCTACTTCAAGAAAAATCTAGAGAGCAGAAAAGACCTCTCTTCATAGACTTTATCGATCTTACAAAGGCATTTGACCTTGTCAGCAGAGAAGGTCTTTTCAAAATACTTTCCAAAATAGGCTGCCCACATGCTCTACTGACGTTAGTCAAATCGTTTCACGAGGACATGAAGGGCACCATCCGATATGATGGCAGCACATCACAACCCTTCGGCATACGCAGCGGCGTCAAGCAAGGATGCGTTCTTGCTCCAACTCTATTTGGAATCTTCTTCGCTGTTCTGTTAAAACATGCATTCTCACATGCAAATGAAGGTGTCTATCTGCATACTAGATCCGATGGTCGATTGTTCAACATCTCAAGACTAAAGGCAAGGTCTAAGGTCAGACATATCTCTATTAGAGATCTGTTATTTGCTGATGACGCTGCACTTGTCACGCAAAGTCAGGAAGAACTCCAGAGCATGGTACATCGCTTTGCGCATGCCTGCCAAGACTTCGGTCTAACAATAAGTTTGCAGAAAACTAACATACTCGGTCAGGACACTGAAGCAACACCTGAAATCTCTATCGACAACTATAAACTTGATATCGTGCGGCAGTATAACTACCTGGGGTCCATCATCAGCGACAGACTATCTTTAGATACAGAAATTGACACTCGTATAGGTAAAGCTGCTACCACCTTTGCCCGTCTTTCTAAGCGTGTCTGGCAAAACAGCAAACTGACAATTAAAACAAAAGCTGCAGTGTACAATGCCTGCATAATTAGTATCCTCCTGTATGGCAGCGAATCTTGGACAACCTATGTAAAGCAGGAGAGGAGGCTAAATGCATTCCATATGCAATGTCTACGCCGTATTCTTGGTATCACCTGGAAGGATAAAGTGACAAACGTGGAGGTCCTGACTCGCACAGGCCTACCGAATATCTACACGCTGCTCAAACAACGTAGGTTACGCTGGCTTGGCCATGTTCACCGTATGAAAGATGGCCGCGTACCAAAAGATATACTCTACGGACAACTGGCATATGGTAAAAGAACTAGGGGGCGCCCAAAACTTCGATTTGTAGATGTGTGTAAACGTGACATGAAGAATCTGAACATAAACCCTGCAGCATGGGAAGACATAGCTGCAGACCGTAATCTCTGGAAACACACTCTAAAGGTTCACCTCAAAGAAGAAACAGACAGATTCATAGAGAAAGAATACGCGGCGAAAGAAAAGAAAGGAAAAAATAACATTTCTAGGGGCGCTGAAAAATCCATAGTCAGCTATAACTGACGGAGGCTACTACTATGATGGGATCAGACCCAAGTTCAGTTAGCGCGCTACCGACGAACACCCTAACGGAAACAGTGAGCACCTGCACACAACAAAGTTCGTGTAATATTTACAAACCATAATGGTCTACATGATTAGCTTCTTATATGACTAAAGAGAAGGTGATTATTACTGGTGAGAAATTGCCACAAAATACGACTTCCAGTTTCAAGTTGGTTATTGCAAATAGAATTTGTGTTCCATCGACTGCTGAAGGATTTGCTGTTGCAGACTGATTAATTGCAGCTCTCTAATATAGATAGTTGCGTCAACTGGATGCTTCAATTTATGAATTAGCGCCGGTGCTACGGTCTTCGTACATTTGACAAAGGTTTTTGTTTTTTGGCGAATCCGTTTGTGTATATACGACCTTCCTTTATCGCGAAGTCGATATGCATATTGCGTCATGACACTGAGAGATGTCCAATAACCGCTGTTGGATCTGTTCGCTGCCGACTACTTTCAGCTTCTTCATGTAGATCGTTATGCCATGTCAACGGTTTTACTTTAAGGATTCTGCACCGGCGCTACTGTGTTTGTGCGCCTGACTGTGTTTATTGGAATGAATAAAGCGTTGTAGGTGCATCCATTGTTGACAATGATGTGCATGCTACATCATAATGATGGAAAATCGTACATCTATAACCGATAACCGCACACTCGAAAAGATGAACGAAACGATAAAGATTTTAATTTGTTGCAGCCCTGGTACTCTCGGATTTTCATTTTAGCCAACAGGAATGTTATCTAAATTCAGGAGACCTACGAGAGGAAAAAGAGAGGACGTGTGAACCAGTTTATCGTATCTCACTGCTGAATTTGCTGTGAGGTCATCTGAGCATATGGGCAGGTATTCGATGGGCCCTGAGGAAAATCCTACGTCTAACTATCTAACTAAATAACACAATACTGATAAAGTGACGCAATATTATCACGAACAAGTGACTTTAACAATTAGCATAGACCTACTGATATTATTGTAAATTATTTTAAATGTTGGACGGCGGTCGCTAGTTGTGCAGTCACTAGTTGTGCAGTCACTAGTTGTGCGGTCACTAGTTGTGCAGTCACTAGTTGTGCAGTCACTAGTTGTGCGGTCACTAGTTGTGCAGTCACTAGTTGTGCGGTCACTAGTTGTGCGGTCACTAGTTGTGCAGTCACTAGTTGTGCAGTCACTAGTTGTGCAGTCGCTAGTTGTGCAGTCGCTAGTTGTGCAGTCGCTAGTTGTGCAGTCGCTAGTTGTGTAGTCACTAGTTGTGGTCACTAGTTGTGCAGTCACTAGTTGTGCAGTCACTAGTTGTGCAGTCACTAGTTGTGCAGTCACTAGGTGTGCAGTCACTAGTTGTGTAGTCACTAGTTGTGCAGTCACTAGTTGTGCAGTCACTAGATATAGATTTTGATACATGTCACAGATGAAAATTGTAGTCACGAAGCATGTGCATGTTATGAATATAATAATTAAACTCTTTATAATTTCAACATTATTGTATTCCACCAAAGAAGATATAATAGTTACAAGATCCAGATGTAGTTTAAGATATTTAGTTACAATTATTTCACTGCATTATAATAGTCTCCCTAATAATTCGTTCTAGGTGGTATCCAATTTCAAATATTTCTTGTCAACTTAAATAAACATCTGCAGCGGTAAAAATAAACGGAACACTTAGACGTACATTCAATTGTCGATATTATCATTATATTACCACCAAAAAGGAATAACAATTTTCAAAGTAATTATATTCTTCTTCTTTTCTCTCTTATATGCCTTAGTAGTATACAAGGGTCCATTTGGACCGAATTTAGGCGTAAATTAACAAAGCTATATAGTAGGCGCATTTGGCGCCTAATGTACACGAGAATCAAGGGGAGTTAATCGGTTGTGCGACGGTGTGACCCCTCGTGCGGCGTGACCCCTCGTGCGGCGGGCGCGTGGTGACCTCGTGGCGGATCGTGCGGTCGTCGTGTTGACCTCGGGGCGGATCGCGTGTTGCCCTCTAGTCGTGGTGACCCTAGAAGTGACGTGTTTATGTCTGGTGTGTGCTGACTTTGGAGCTCTTGATGTACTTACTCGCTAGTGATAGGTTAGTAGATTATTCAACAACAATGAAAAACGTTCAATATAAAACAAAAGACAAAGATATATTTTATTCTTTTATTATCTCAATAGGTGTATAACATACAGTGGATAGTATATAAAATTACAAAAATATTTAGTACACTGAGTAAATATATAGTACAAGGATAACATTTATTTATAGCTATGTAATTGGGTGTCTGCTTAGTTCTATGTCATAAATGAATCATAAGGGGTGAAACAGTTAGAGATTACTGGTTAGTCTAAGCCGGTAGTGTAAATATGTTCCTCGGTGTTAGTGGTTCGCTATCTCTCTCTCTCGCTCTCGATCATTCTCTCTCCCTCTTCATCTCTCTCTCGCTATCTCTCTCTCTTTCACTAGACTTCTCTCTCACTCCTAGACGTCTCTCCTACCACAGCAGCTTTCATCCTCTCTCTCTCTCTCTCTCTCTCTCTCTCCTAACATTCCACCCTCCATCGTACATTTAGCTTCCGTCCTAGACTTCCCTCCATTGTAACACTTACTCATTCTCTCCATTTAAACCCATTAGCTCTACTTAGCCCCCTAAATCTCCCTCTCTCTCTCTCTCTCTCTCTACTATTCCAGCCTAGATTTCCCTCCATTGAAACACTTATTCATTCTCTCCATTTATCCCTATCATCGCGCCTTCCTTCTCTCTCTCTCTCTCTTTCTCCCCTATCCTCTCTTAGACTTCTAACCTATCAGTCCACCCTCCGCTTCTCCCTTTAGCTCCCCCGCCCTCCCTCATATTTTTAGCGTCCCTCCTATTGTAACACTTGATTATTCTCACCATTTATACCTAGCATCTCGCCTTCTTTCTCATAGGCTTCTCTCTCTCTCGCTCTCTCTCTCTTCTAACACCTACTAGAATTCTCTCCTACCATTCCACCTTTCTTCCTCTCTCTCTCTCTCTTTACCTCGCCTAGCGTTCCGCCTTCATTCGTATTTTTACCTTACCGCCAGTGTAACACATTAATAACATTGAATATCAATTACAAAAAGACTTGAAATATCTACTTTTTAAAGAACCAATAAGATAAACATATGAAAAACGAAGGAATAATACACTCGACAAGGCGTAACATACGTACTTTATACTCATCACCCATTAATACAACTGAAATTCCTTTAATGATAACCTATCACATCGTTATGAGCTAAGAGAAAAACAGAAAAAAATTCAACTTACACCGTAAAATATTCCACTACAACACAGACCGCTAGACTGAACAGTACTACGAAAATAAACGTCCGTGAATCAAGCGCGCTTATAACACGAAGTCTCACATCCGACTAGTTTAAATATAATCTGGTAAATAAAATTTGGACGATACTATTCCACCCTCGACTAATATCTAGGTTAACCAATCAGAGAAGAAGATTTCTATCGGACACCCATCAACGAAATGACTGACCTCTGGATTAACTAATCGGAGAAGAAGATTACTGTTATCGTGATAACTGACCTCATTTTCAACTTGAAGTGCTGTCGAGTCTGATGCATGGGTTACTTTAAATCGATTCGGCCCCTGATACAATCCACCTAGCGGGTCAATGGTGGGGGGAAATAATACAAGTGGCGTGTTACTTGAACGCGTTTTGACCCCTGCTGCAATACCAGGAGTTTCATGACAGTTATAAATAGTTGGATACAACGAGCAGGAAGTTATATTAAGGACAGAAATCTAGCAGGCAATGGCAGAAACCTAAGAGGCAAGGACAGAAAACTAGGGGGTTCGTGGTTCGGTAAGTCCGTGGTTCGTTAAGTCCGTGGTTCGTGGGGTTGTGGTTCGTGGTTCGTTAGTTGATGGTTCGGTAAGTCCGTGGTTCGTGGGGTTGTGGTTCGTGGTTCGTTAGTTGATGGTTCGTTAAGTCCATGGTTCGTAGGGGTTGTGGTTCACGGTTCGTGAGTTGATGGTTCGTTAAGTTCGTGGTTTGTTAAGTTCGTTGTTCGTGAGTTTGTGGTTCGTTAGTTGATGGTTCGTGGGGTTGTGGTTCGTGTTCGTTAGTTGATGGTTCGTTAAGTCCATGGTTCGTAGGGGTTGTGGTTCGCGGTTCGTGAGTTGAGGGTTCGTTAAGTCCGTGGTTCGTGGGGTTGTGGTTCGTGGTTCGTTAGTTGATGGTTCGTTAAGTCCGTGGTTCGTGGGGTTGTGGTTCGTGGTTCGTTAGTTGATGGTTCGTTAAGTCCATGGTTCGGGGGGTTGTGGTTCGCGGTTCGTGAGTTGAGGGTTCGGTAAGTCCGTGGTTCGTGGTTTGTTAAGTTCGTTGTTCGTGAGTTTGTGGTTTATTAAGTTTGTAGTTTGTTAAGTGCGTGGTTCGAGAGGTCGTGGGCAAGGGCAGAAACCTAAGAGGCAAGGGCAGAAACCTAGGAGGCAAGGGCAGAAACCTAGGAGGCAAGGTCAGAAACCTAGGAGGCAAGGGCAGAAACCTAGGAGGCAAGGGCAGAAACCTAAGAGGCAAGGGCAGAAACCTAAGAGGCAAAGACAGAAACCTAGGAGGCAAGGGCAGAAACCTAGGAAGCAAAGGCTGAAAAACACTCGTACTGACTAAGGCTTCCAAGGTTTTGTTAAGTTCGTTGTTCGTGAGTTTGTGGTTTATTAAGTTTGTAGTTTGTTAAGTGCGTGGTTCGAGAGGTCGTGGGCAAGGGCAGAAACCTAAGAGGCAAGGGCAGAAACCTAGGAGGCAAGGTCAGAAACCTAGGAGGCAAGGGCAGAAACCTAGGAGGCAAGGGCAGAAACCTAAGAGGCAAAGACAGAAACCTAGGAGGCAAGGTCAGAAACCTAGGAGGCAAGGGCAGAAACCTAGGAAGCAAAGGCTGAAAAACACTCGTACTGACTAAGGCTTCCAATGTGTATTTGATTGTCGCCCTATTTTTGTCTGTATAACCTAATATATCACTTTCATTTAATCTATCGATAAACGTTTCAAAGTCATTTCTGTTGTTAACTAACAAGGGTTTGTCTAATCCTGTCGCGTTATTTGAGCTTGTGTGTGAAAGGGTGTTTTGAGCAAGGATTTGAACATTTTCACATGTAGGGATAAATGGAGAGAATGAGTAAGTGTTTCAATGGAGGGAAATCTATGCTGGAATAGTAGAGACAGAGAGAGAGAGAGAGAGAGAGAGTGAGAGAGAGAGAGAGATTTAGGGGCTAAGTAGAGCTAATGGGTTTAAATGGAGAGAATGAGTAAGTGTTACAATGGAGGGAAGTCTAGGACGGAAGCTAAATGTACGATGGAGGGTGGAATGTTAGGAGAGAGAGAGAGAGAGAGAGAGAGAGAGAGGATGAAAGCTGCTGTGGTAGGAGAGACGTCTAGGAGTGAGAGAGAAGTCTAGTGAAAGAGAGAGAGATAGCGAGAGAGAGATGGAGAGGGAGAGAGAATGATCGAGAGCGAGAGAGAGAGATAGCGAACCACTAACACCGAGGAACATATTTACACTACCGGCTTAGACTAACCAGTAATCTCTAACTGTTTCACCCCTTATGATTCATTTATGACATAGAACTAAGCAGACACCCAATTACATAGCTATAAATAAATGTTATCCTTGTACTATATATTTACTCAGTGTACTAAATATTTTTGTAATTTTATATACTATCCACTGTATGCTATACACCTATTGAGATAATAAAAGAATAAAATATATCTTTGTCTTTTGTTTTATATTGAACGTTTTTCATTGTTGTTGAATAATCTACTAACCTATCACTAGTGAGTAAGTACATCAAGAGCTCCAAAGTCAGCACACACCAGACATAAACACGTCACTTCTAGGGTCACCACGACTAGAGGGCAACACGCGATCCGCCCCAAGGTCAACACGACGACCGCACGATCCGCCACGAGGTCACCACGCGCCCGCCGCACGAGGGGTCACGCCGCACGAGGGGTCACGCCGTCGCACAACCGATTAACTCCCCTTGATTCTCGTGTACATTAGGCGCGAAATGCGCCTAATATATAGCTTTGTTAATTTACGCCTAAATTCGGTCCAATTGGACCCTTGTATACTACTTGCCTTTCAGCATCAATGCAATTATGGTGTCCATATATTCATGTATATATATATATATATATATATATATATATATATATATATATATATATATATATATACATATACATAAATACTTTCATGTAATTATTAGAAGAAACAGCAAAAACATTTCGAGTTTCCTTTATCTCCTAAAATCCATAAAAATTATCTTGGTTTTTATTATGTTTTTTTCTGTAATTTAAAAAAATACACACACATATATATATATATATATATATATATATATATATATATATATATATATATATATATATATATATATATATATATATATATATGACAAACAAAAACATTACATTTAACAATTACAGTGTATATGCGAAACTGCAGAATTGAAACACAAATTGAAGATTCGTGTAAATGTTTCAATACGTGAAATTCTAACCTGCAAGAAAATACAAAACTTTATCGATATCCTATCCAAAAACGTTTATTTTTAAAAGGTAATTAATTTATATACGATATATAGATTTAAGAATGTAGGTAATTTAGGCCTGCATAAACTCAATACAATTCGTATACAGACCATGTATACCTAATATTCTAGTGATAAATGTGCACGATAATTATGATATGAGATATTTTTTTAAAATTATCGTTAACATGAATTATCATTCGTTCTTTTGCCATTAAAATTTATAGATAATAATTGTTTTTACTAAAATATAATTTATTATTAAATCAATCTAAATCTTCTGTTCTGTTCTGTTCTGTTCATTAAATCGGTGTCACTGCAGTCGAGAATTCCCCATCTCCACTCTAATCAAGTCACAGCTCCCGCAAAAGCGCTGGAAAATTCCGTTGACAAGGTCGACTGCTGTGAAGCCCTTAACAGTGGCAGAGGCGATGACTCGAAAATCTAGATTTATTATTCTTGCTTAACGCATTGTAATTGGTATGTCCCTCAACAGATAGCGTAAAGCATGTGAACAAAGACAAAAAAGTAAATATAATACGGGAGGTCAAAAAGTAATGCACACCAATTTTTTTCTCGGCTAATAATAAAGATAGGAATATAAAATTTTGCACACTTGGAATATGACATGTTCCAATTATGTGTACCAAATTGCACAGCATTCTGATAAATATTCCGCAATCTATGAACCGTTAAAATGGAGCTTGTCAACAATGTCCGTTACAAACAGCGAATTGTCATAGAATTTCTGGTTGCGGAAAAAGAAACTGTGGCAAACATTCATAAACGACTGTGTGCAGTGTATAAATGTTCTGCAGTCGATAGGAGCACAGTTAGTCGCTGGGTTCAGAGAATTAAAGCTGCAGAAAGTGTACGAGTGGAGCTGCATGATTTACCGCGTTCTGGACGTGTTGCCTCGGCTACCAGCACAGACATGTTAAACCGGGCTGATGCCATTATTCGCAAGGATAGGCGTATCACTAGTCAGCAATTGGCATTGCAGCTTACAGTCAGCAAGGGAAGTGCAATCGCAATTTTTAAAACTCTCGGATATTCAAAGATTTGCGCTCGATGGGTTCCTCGGTGCCTAACAAATGATCACAGAGTTCAAAGGAAAACATTCTGTTCTGAATTGTTGGAGCGTTTCGGTGTTGAAGGAGAAATGTTTTTGTCAAAAATTGTTACCGGTGACGAAACGTGGGCACATTATTATGAGCCTGAAACAAAAATGCAGTCAATGGAATGGCATCATCCGCAGTCACCAAAAAGAAAAAAATCCAAAACATCTCCATCAGCCGGAAAGGTGATGATCACTGTCTTCTGAGACATTGATGGTGTGATTCTTGTTGATGTAATGACAAGAGGTGAGACAATCCACTCGACAGCTTACATCAATACACTGACAAAACTCAAAAATCGGTTCCACAGAGTTCGGCCTAATAAGCCATCTGCAGATTTGTTGCTTCAACATGACAATGCACGCCCTCACACAAGTCTGGTAACACGGGAAGCAGTCAACAAATTTGGTTGGACTGTACTGCCCCATCCTCCTTACAGCCCTGATCTGGCTCCCTCAGATTTCCATCTGTTTGGACCACTCAAAAAATTCCTGCGTGGGACACACTTTGACAATGATGAGGGTGTGATCCGTGCAGTTAAAAAATGGCTACGCGAGCAGGACAAAACTTGGTACAAACGAGGCATTCATGACCTAGTTTCGCGTTGGCGTAAGGCAATACGCTTGGACGGAGATTATGTTGAAAAATAGGTAGTGTAAAGGGGATGTTCAGCTACAATCTGTGAAAATTTCACACATTTTGCCCGAATAGTTTACGAGAAAAAAATTGGTGTGCATTACTTTTTGACCTCCCTACGTATTAATCGTCTCCATTGAATTTGAACTAGAATATATACAGCTTTTATTATATATAAAAATTATTCAGGCTTATTTTTAGCGGATTACATTAAAATGGGTGAAGTTTTATTTGTGTTAACTAATAACAAATGATAAAACCATAAAAAGGGATAGTAAAATGAAAGGGATTTAATAGGTTATAACTTGAGTGATGGTAATGGATTTGTTAAAATTATATACATAATTTGTCACAAATTCTTAATCATATCAAATTCCATATCATTAAGGGTCATACATTTCTATAGTTAATAAGCATGATTAATAAAGTAAGTTTTTGCTTTCACTTTTTAAAAGGGTAAAATCCAGATAGACATTATATTAGCAAGAACTCAATTAATTGAAGGACAAGACAGGAATAATAACAGCAAAGCTATTCTAGATACCGCAGACGGAACATACCATAAAATGTAGAAGAGCACACATAGAAATCCATTAACAAAGAGAAAATACACACACAAAGAAAAGAAACGAAGAGATCAGACGGAAAAAAATAAGTAAAAATTACAGAATCAAGGAAAACTCACAAGGAGAAACTAAATCAGGACTTGAAGAAATTCACTAAATTTGAACATAGTAGAATAAGAGTGGAAACAGTTTCAGAAAAAAAAATCAGCATTGTAACAATATTACGTGGAGGAACATTAACGAACGAAGACGGGAAGAAGAGCATTTCGTGATGATACGACACAATCAGAGAAGCATTTAAAGAAAATAAAAAATATACTATGGAAAAATTGGAAGGAAATTACAAGAAAATTATGTGCAGAAAAACGTTTAAAATGGTGATCAAATAAGAAAGATGCGAAGAAAAATACCTGGACAGAGTTCAGTCAAAAGATGAACAGTGAATACAGGACAGCCGCAAGGAACTTCTACAAAACAGTAAAAGCTAATGAGGGTAAGAAAAAAATATTATGACTCAAATGAATTCATAAATTACAAAGTAGACAACCAATATGAAACTGGAACAAATGTCTCGCTCACTTCTTTCAGGATATGCCAATCAGTGTTACCAAAGGTAGTTGACGTTAACCCGCTAGATGGTTTCAAAAACTCCCAAAATTCTCCAGATTTTTATACACAAGAATTTTATTATTATTAAATTATTATTATTAATCATAAACATCCAATTATTAATTAATATGGGATAAAATAACTGTAAAATAAAACTCATTCAAAATAGCTGGTTATCTCCGCCCGCTGGATTATTCGAAATATCATTTGAGAAATAGCGCTTGTGTTGTGAGGTGCTTGCTGTTTGATTCTCAGTAAAAAAAAGTAAAGTACCCCCGTCACGCCAAGTGGCGTAGTGAATATGGTGTTAATGACCATAAGTTTTACAGACCTTCGGCACATGATTTTTGGGGTAATGTGGTCGGTATTACGCCCGTGCCGCTTTACTTTCCCAGGAAAAAAATCCTGTACCCATTAAAGGCTGGGTGAACCCGGAAGCCGTCGGTTGGTATCAAACCCTACCTTTTGTCCCTTGTAGTCCAGTTCACTAACCACTGAGCTATCGCGGCTCCCAGTGTTTGATTCTCAGCTTCTCCATTTTGATCATATTTGTAGGTAGCTAAGGTTCCTATTTCATTAAAACCTCCAACATCATATATGGCAGTTAATAATCCTTGCATCATTTGTTAACGCGGTTCAGACCTTCCCTTTTTGTGAGAATTGCATTGAACAATTCCATTCTCATCCGGTATTGCAGCTTTGACTTCACGATGTACATCAAGCTGAATATTTTTTCCACTTCAGCATTAAATCATGGTAGAACAACGAGCGATTTAACTAGCTCAACCAACTTATGAAATTGAGTGGAATATTATGCTTCTTTATAACGAGCTACCTCACTCCAAAATTCCATTCTACTATCAGTGTTCTTCCACTTAAAACTTGATAAATGTATTCACTGCAGTTGTGCCTTTTTGCTATCTCACCATCATCATTGAGAGCCGTCTCCGCATCGAAGGTTGACTACCATGGCGCGCCATGCCGCTCTGTTTCTTGCTTTTGATGGTGCAGGTTGTCATAGTCTGACCGGCCCATCATAAGATGTTACTCGTCCATATTAGTTTTGGTCTGCCTCTGTCTCTTTTACCTCTTGTTTTCCCTTCCAATATTACTTTTAGTAAGCTGTTGTGTCTTTTAACATGCCCCTTAAATCTCAGTCTTGTTTGAATTGTGTTTGATAATTCTCTTTTCATGTTTAGTTGTTTTAAGATATCATCATTTGTTTACTTTTCTTTCCATCCAATTCTACCTATTCTTCTATAAATCCGCATTTCAAAGACTTCAATTTTCTGATCTGTTTTATTTTCTAATGTTCATGTTTCTGCCTCTTACGGAAATATTGAGAAGATAAAACATTTTGTTAACCTTAATTTTAGCCCTGGTATTATTTGTTTGTATGTTAGTATATTTTTTATGGCATTAAAATTTTCTTTTGGCCATTCCTATTCTTTTGTTTATTTTAGTTTTACATTTTCCATCACTGGTTATAGTATGTCGAATCTAGTTGTAGCTCTTAAGTGTTTCCATGTCTATTCCTTCAACTTTGATATCCACTTGTAGGATTTTAGTATTATCTTTGTTTACTATCATAGGTTTAGTCTTTTTTATTTTCATATCTAATCCATATTTTTTGCTTGTCATGTTTATTTAATTAAGTAATTGATGTAGATCTTTATGATTTTATGCTAGTAATAAAGTATCATCAGCATATCTTCAGTTATTGATTATCTTTACATTAATGTTTATGCCTGGCAGTTCTCTTTGTTATATTTCATTATTGCTGTTTGCTCCAAATATAACTTACGTTTGTATTATTTCTGTGTCATCTCGATGCATATCTTTTAGACAATCTATAAGTTGAATATGGTGTATTCTATCAAAAGCTTTGGTGTAGTCTATGTAAAAAAAAAAACAGAGTAAAGAGCCCCGTCACGCCAAGTGGTGTTTAAGGAATATGGTGTTAGTGACTATAATTTCTATAAACTTTCGGCACATGATTTGTTTGTGTAATGTGGTCGGTATTACGCCTGTGCCGCTTTATTTTCCCAGATAAAAAAATCCGGTACTCATTTTAGCCTGGGTGAACCTGGCCTTTGTAGCCCAGTTCACTAACTACTGAGCTATTGCGGCTCCCGGTAACCTATGTAGCAGGCATATTGGTTTATTTACTTCTGTGTACTTTTCGATTAATGTCCACATGCAGACTCTTTTAGTCCTACTATTTTTCTTAAATCCAAATAGTTGTTCTTCTAATCCCATATTGATTTTATTCTGAATCCTTCCTTTAGAACATTTAGCAAGTTTGTTGTTACATGGTTCATTAGGCTTATTGTTCCAAAATCACTTTATTCAACAGCATCATTCTATTTAAGCACTGCAATGAAAGTTGTTTTTAATTCATTTGTTTTATACCCGATATTTTAAAAGTCGTTGCATATGTCTGTAATCTCTTCAATGTCCAGATCTCCTAGTGCCTTTATCATCTATATGTTGTCAGATCCCGCAGCTTTTCTCACTTCTGATTTTAAGATTGGTTTCTTTTCTCTTTCGTCATGAAATAATTCTGTTATAGATTCATGGCATCCATTGATTATATTCTTTGTTAGCATGTTTCCTTTTTTCTTTGCAATACATCCACTTTCTGTGGCTTTTTAATTTTTACTAGTCATTCTATTTATTTTTATTTGCACCCCTCTTAAGTCTGATTTATTTTTTTCATAGTTTCGATTTCTACACATCTTTTTCTGTGCTAGTCTTCTTTTACCTTTTCGCACATTTGCGTATTTCATTATCTATGTTATTGTATCAGGTAGTGAGTGTCTTCGCTTGTCTTATTTCTTCCATTTTTTAGCCAGATAGTGTCAGTTATCCTTATCCTTTTTTTTTTTTTTTTTTTTTGCTGCTCTTTTCATTTTTGGACAAGATGTCGCAAGTTTCTTGTATGCTTCTCTTTACATATTGTCATTTAGTTGAAACCTTTCCATCAGGATTTTCTATTCTGTACTGGTTAATCCGGGAACCGCGATAGCTCGCTCAGTGGCAGGGACAAGAAGTCGTGTTCGATCCTGATCAATGTTCCGTGTTCGCCAAACCTTAATTGAGTACCAGATTTGTTATGAGAAAAGAAAGCAGCACGGGCCTAATACCGACCACATTACCCCAAAAATCATGTGCCGAAGGTCTATAAAACTTATAGTTACTAACACCATAGTACCTATACGTCATTGGCGTGACGGGGCTCCTAATTTTTTTTTACTTCCTGCTCAATCTCTTTTTCTAGAAGCCTCTGATGTATGTTCTTTACATGTATTGTATAAGTATCTTTAATATCTTTTTGATTCAAAACTGGTATGTCTAGTGGTATTGTTGATGAATTAGTCTTTTGTTTGTTTCAATAATTTTTACTTTCATTTTATTCATTACAGGATTGTGATCTGAGTTAATATCTGCTCCTGGATAGGTTTTGACTTTCTTGACGCTGATACGAAACCTATCGTTTATCATTTTGTAGTCTATTTGATTCCTCTTTTCTCCACGGCTATTCCATGTGTATAATTTACTTTTATCTTGCTCAAAGGAGGTGTTACATATTATCAGCCTGTTTTCTTCACAAATTTGAAGTAATCTTCCACCACATTCATTTGTTTTTCCTAAACAATGATTTCCTACAATGTTTTTGTATCTACCTTTTCCTACTTTAGCATTCATATCACCTTTATAATATAGATGTTTTAAGATTTCACTTGTTTCATAACTGTTTAAATCTTCAAATTATGCCTCTATTTGTTCATCTGTATAGTCTTGAGTAGGTGTGTATTATTGCTATGTCGAATGGTTTTACTTTCATTTTGAGTAGTATAATTCTATATCCAGTGGGTACTTATATATTTTTGTAGCTCTGTTTTTATTAGCATTCCTACACCTCTTTGATGTTCTGTTGTGTTGCATGAACGTATATTTTTCGTCCAGTATGTAACCACATTCTTTCCATCTTGTCTCTGATATGCTTAAAATATATATTTGCTATCTAGTCTGTCGGAATTTGGAGACGCTGCATTTATTTAATGGCATCAATGGTTTTATTTTTAACAGCACCAAAAGCACGAGACACATAAATTATTACATTAATCTTAGCACTTTTATGTTATAAAACAGTTTTCCTTGTGTTCTGTATGTAGTCTTGTAATGAAAACAGTGAAAAGTTTTCTGAAGTTAATTTTATTCTTGTAGCTGCTGTCAGTTTCATTTCATGTAGTTTATTGTCAACGTCATTTCAACGCATTTACAAAATCTCAAATTAGTTTCATCAGCACTTCCCGGAATTTCTAAGTTTCAGTCTTTAAGCAGCACTTCAATCCGCCACTCTACGAAATCGTTGCTGATATTGCGGCCCCATGTTTTTTTTTTTTATGAAACAGTTAAATACACTTAACAATTTAACAAAACACGAACTATTGTAGTTTAGATATATCACAGCAAAAGTCTCAATCACAATTTGCAACGAATGCCAAGGTCAATGAAAAAAAAGGACCAAGAAAAAATTGAAAATCGCGCATCCGAAGAAGCTTTTACGGGGAATTGAAACTAACAGTGAGCAGGAATTTCAAGAACTAGGGACAAAAAATGAAACTGAAACCCAGCCTTGTCAAATGGTAAACACTTCCTCAATTCCTTTTTCACGTGATTTTTTTTCTAGAAGGTTAGTTAGACAATGAATCGTAGCAGTAGCGTATACTGGTTTTGGGGTCTGGGCTACCGCTGACATAATAAATAAACACATACATTACATTCAGTAGGCTAACATGAAGTAATATTTGCTAATGACATCACTACATTTTAAATTACTTACTTATTTATATGTAAACTCTATCCGTCTTGTTTGGGACGAAAATGTCTCGATTACTTTGTTATTGAAAGTACCGTTGGATTGGTTTCTAAGATTCTGAAGGAATGATTTCTCAATGGACATTATTGCAAAACCAGATAAGCGTTCTTGTGTCTGAGTTGAGCGACAAATAAGATTTGATTCTCTTGAGAGCAGAAAAAGTTCTTTCTACAGATGGTGATGCGCATAACGTAGTTATAAATAGGTTAGGAAGTTCCAGTAATCAAACATAGTTTCACTTTCACTTTGTGACAATTCTGATTGGCTAGACCTAAAAACAACCCATGAAACTGCATTCCTCTAGCAGTAGATTTGCCGTATTATTTTGACGGGAATTTTTGAATGTCAAGGTCATTAATTTTAAGTCGGAAAGAAGAGAACTGTACCGCTGCTTATTAGCGGTTTCTACCTTAGTTTAGGTTTCATTCACAAACGTTATAGTGGCCATAGGAAAACCTTGCTTTAATAAATGCAAATCAAAGCAAATAAATCATATTGGCCTACAAAATGTGTAATAGAATATTCGAAAATGTATAATATAATTATGAAAAACATATTAAAAATTATCATTTTCTTTTGTATTTCATTAATATGTCCAAGCTACCGGCGGTAGCTACGGTAGCATAGAGAATACGCCACTGAAACGTAGGTATGTAAATGTCTTTTCTTGCATAATGTTTTATTGGAAGGAAACACTCATAAAATCGCTGACCAGTAATTAAAATAAATTCAGATTTCCCGCTTGGTGGTATAAAATAATTTAAGCAGCTAAATGGGGTACCTAATCCTCTAGATCTAGCGGAAAAAAACCGCTAAATTGGCAACACTTGTACCATTGAGTTGTGTAGGAAACATAACACAAAACATAACGGAGAAAGAAAGCACAGCAACATTTATACTACTGTCAACTGAGAACTAAACAGGATGAATTACTCACAAAAAATGGTAATTTCGTTACCATTTTTCACAGACTAACAAAATCGATGCGATTGAACTGGTGGTACGAACACCAAAGTTTGTCATCAGACAATTTAATTTTATTTCAGATAATGTTTCTGTTTGATTTTATTATGCTGAAATAAATAAATGTACTAAAGACTTTGACCCTACTGTGTACCGGCAATCAAACATTCCAAGAAATTCCATATTTGGGGAATGGTATCAGTGTGAGGTAACATTTTCACAGTAATTCTCACGAAAAAAGGCAGCATCGACATACTAAAGGAACACATTCTCCCATTTATGCAAGTCACGCACACTAATGGGTTAACATTTCTACATGGCGAAGACTCAAAGCAGGCAGCTAATCCCACCAAAGCAAGAGAATATTGTGACATTATAGTGTGATTTGGTTATTTGGTTATGGAAGGCCCCGGTATCACTGCAAACGAATTAAAATCCATAATTGCTCAACCGCCCGTGCCAGCGTAATCATCGGAATTAATATCTCATCTCCTAAACAAAGGTAACTGTAGTCCCCATCGTAGCAGTCTCAGCACACGCCAAAAGACATAAGGCGAAACCGCGCAGAAAGTGAACACAGCCAACTGTTCCCTGTCATACGATATCATCATTCATCGTAAACAATTGGAATATCGAAACATGATCAAAACGGATGAGACACACAGCTCACGGTGTGCACAGAGCACTTAACTCAATAGCTCCTGCAACAGGCCGGACTTGAAATATGAGGAAACTGCAACAAGGAACGCTTTTCATGCATAGTCTTCAGTTGTTCCCGTCGCCTATACACAATATACCGGAAGTTCACGTCCTCTTGAAAATGATGATCGTCGTATTTTTACAAAAAAAAATGTATAGCGCTTGATGATGTTAGGCCATCGTTGTTGGCTCCAATTCCGAACATTTAGGCACACAGTTAGTCGTCAGATTTTCCCCGTCGCACATCAAACAACAGACCGTAAGATTATCGTACGGCCGATCTAGGGATGTATGATGAGCCATTACGATGACGTAGCACACAAAAATGTCGTACACACAATTTCGCTCCCTTTAAATTCCTAATTACTCTAGTGAAAGCAGCTTACGACGAACAAAACACGATGCAAGTTTCCTAAATAGATAAAACTGTGGCTGACGAAGTACTTTACATTAATAAGTAACATGGATATAACTTGCGTCAAGGAATTCCAACAACGGTCATGAACAGCACCAATGTGACGTAAAGCGCAGATCAAATCTAAACATTGGAAGGTCGCATTCACAATACTGTGAAAAAAGGACTGTTGCCAGCGTACAACTTCACTTTAGCCACACAGATGTAATAAGTATATCATCATTTATACTTTAACGCAGAAAAGTACAACGGAGAACCGAAATGAATCAGATCTCCCAATGCACTTTCTGCAGCGATCAAGAGAACGTGACCTAGATCCACCATCTTTGTAACGCAAGTACACAGACATAACAGATGTGGGTCAGCAACAGTCCCGACCAAAGCCCAGTAACGTTTGAGCACTACTTAGGAATTATTTAGAAAAGAATGGACTCAGACTTTGAGCAAATGAACAAGGTAACAAAATGTTAACAAATAGCTTGACTCTCAGTTACCTACAATACTTCAGGGAAGTATGTCTCGATACATCAAGGCTTGTGTTGCTGAAGTAGGCAACATTATTACTGTTATTAGTTAGGGGAGATATCAGTCCTTTCATTTTGTGGGAAAAAAACAATTCTTATTATTATATGCTTATCTGAGTGTGTTGCGTTGCCGAGATATGACTGCCCTTTTCATTGCAAAATACTTTAAAATTGTATATTTATACTTTGTGTGTAATTGCTATATATTGTTCCATGCCGTATGGATTACATCTTTGTCCTTCTATGTCCAAGTCTTTGTGATTTGTTCTACCATCTTTTGTTATTTAGTCATCAAGTGTGATAATGTATATTTTTTTTCTTAATGAGTTTCTCTTTTTCTCGTCTCCAGTTTTTCCGTGAGACCTAAGTGTTTCAATATTTCTCGTCCCCAGTTTTCCCATGAGCCCTAAGTGTTTCAATATTTCTCGTCCCCAGTTTTCCCGTGAGCCCTAAGTGTTTCAATATTTCTTGTCCCCAGTTTTCCCATGAGACCTAAGTGTTTCACTATTTCTTGCCCCCAGTTTTCCCATGAGACCTAAGTGTTTCACTATTTCTTGTCCCCAGTTTTCCCATGAGCCCTAAGTGTTTCACTATTTCTTGTCTCCAGTTTTCCCATGAGCCCTAAGTGTTTCACTATTTCTTGTCCCCAGTTTTCCCATGAGACCTAAGTGTTTCACTATTTCTTGTCCCCAGTTTTCCCATGAGACCTAAGTGTTTAACTATTTCTTGTTCCCAGTTTTCCCATGAGACCTAAGTGTTTCACTATTTCTTGTCCCCAGTTTTCCCATGAGACCTAAGTGTTTCACTATTTCTTGTCCCCAGTTTTCCCATGAGACCTAAGTGTTTCACTATTTCTTGTCCCCAGTTTTCCCATGAGACCTAAGTGTTTCACTATTTCTCGTCCCGAATCAAGTCCAAAGAACTGTAAACGCTGTTTTCCAGAAACTGCGTCATTGCTACATTTTCCTTAAGCTGTTTTTTCTGAGACTGCGTCATTGCTACATTTTCCTTAAGCTGTTTTTTCTGCGACTGCGTCATTACTACATTTTCCTTAAGCTGTTTTTTTCTGAGACTGCGTCATTACTACATTTTCTTCAAAAGCTATTTCAAATGTCCCCCCAATCGGCCATTCAGTTATGAATATCTTTCATCACAACTATATCTTTAATCTTGCTATACAATTCTTTTATCTTGTTAGTTATTAATCGCTTTGGTTTATTTTAGTCGGCAGATCTTCATTGCACAACGAACACCTCCATAGCGTTCATACTTTCTCCTCAGCATGTTCTCCGAGACGAAACACACCCACACCACACACTAGCGAAAGCACTAGAGACGACTTCAGCTCAGATGCACAAAACTCCATAATACCGAAGAAGACCTTGTCCCCAACACGTTAGGCGATTCTTACAACATGCATTGTTGGTTACAGTGGCTCATTATTTTCTCCCCTGACCTTGATCAGGACGCCGGTACTGGTGACTATTAATGTTTATGAATAATATTCGTTAGGGGAACTCGATAGCCTAGTTGGGAAAACCACCCGACTGGACTACCGACGTTCGGACAACCTGTGTTCGATTCCCGCTGGAAGCAGTGTGAGTTGGTTACTCGTGGTTGTAAAAATAAAATAACCCCGAGGTCGACCCAGCCGCTGGCAGAAATGTGTTCCAGGGTATAGTACTCTGGACAGGTGAGGAATGCTGCTTCGCATCGTGAGATTCGATGCTTGAAGCGACACTATCGGAGTTCGGAAGTGTTCGGAGACTTCTGGATAGGCGGCCGAGCACATATGGGTGAAAATTCGCTTGCCAAGACGCCGAATAAACTCTGGTACCTTCACTTTTGAGTAAAGGTTTTACACGCGGTGTGATGATTTCATCTTGTTATCAAGCACCCTCACGTTGATAATGACAAAGTTCGTTTGCACTGGGGGGAAACTCGCGTGCTAAGACACCAGTTCAAGTATCGTACTTTACCTTTACCTGTACCTTATTCGTTAATGGTTGTATATGGGCTGTTGTATACAAACTTTTTTTTAGAATTAATAGTTTACTGACTAGTATCTTCAACACCAGGGCATGATCTTCCCTTTTTGTTGATCTGATTTTGAATTTGTTTAATGTCACTAAAAGACATTACTGCATTGGCCACTGATTGAAATGTAGAAACTGGATCTAGGGCATGAAAAGAAACATTAAGAAGAAGAGAGAAAAAAAAGAAGAGGAGGAAAACACATTAATTTTGGTTTCGATCATCCAACATATGTCCGACATAACACGACCTTTCTTGTATCAAGGCAACGTGTGTGGTGGAGGCATTCTTGTTTCTTGTGTGTTAATTATATTGGCGTTTTACTTGTAGTTCAATTCTCGTTGTTTACAGGGAAAAAAATAATCCCTTTTTTCTTGTTTGTCTTTCTAATCTTAATATAATTAATTATTCATGAAATAATGCTTATTAATTAAATTAGCTCTGCCGTTTATTTATCTATCTAATATTTAATCTTGCTAATTTTATACAACATATATTTTGTCGTTGAATTATTGTATTCAGCTGAAGCTGTACCTCACTGTTTATTAACTTATTTCCGACGTTTATACGGACGAAACTCAAACACGTTAATTCAATTGCACTGGACATTATTTGTGTACTCGCCGACTCAGTGAAGAAAATGCAAAACTTTTATTTCAAATACACTTTCTATATATTTGTTTTACGCAGTAATGCTATTCTAATCTCTGTCCTTTTTGTTATTTGGTTTAGGAGATAATTTTCTTTTCAAGCAACAAAAAAGTGCACTAATTCTCGTCTAAATCGCCAATAAAACTGAAGAAATTAATTGGTATAATTTATTTAGCATTCACCAATCTAATGTCAAGCATTAATCTGTCTTTCCAAGTTGATTGCCCATCAAGGAGACAGATAATAATTAAAAACGGAAAGAATGTTCGAAATAGGAAACCTTACAATATTTTTTATACGTAATTCGATGATGTCCCTTTGGTACGTGGGCGAAACGGATATTGAAGTAATGGCTTCTAGAATGCAGTTTCATTACCACCCTCGAGGCTGGAGACTTGTTGTCATAGGGGATAATGTCTCAGATAAGATAAAATCCTTAGGGAGAACAAAATGTTGGTTTGTGTCCTCTACGGGAGCAGGCCAAAATCCATTTTCCTTTCCTTTGTGTAATGCAAACAAACACGAAAATGGTTGTTTCCCCATTGTAATTATTCAACAGACATTAAAAAGAAGGGAAATATAATATGATTGAACAATTCCATGTTACTCAGGTTTGAGTTGAATCATGTTCAAAGGATATTTTATAGAACCATGATTGTTTGCTTTCCTTGGAAAATTTCCAATTTAGATAAACTATGTAGTTTCCATATTGCTCTGAATTTTCTTTATTGACTTCAATTTTCATAATTCAGGATATGCATGAAAGTAGTATATGTCTGTGTGTGTGTCGTTTAAAACTAATATATTGTTGCCCATTTCTGTCTCTTAGAACATTTCTACAATATGTTATATATACATACATATATATATATATATATATATATATATATATATATATATATATATGTACATATATATATATGTATGTGTGTATACATATACATCAATATATAATCAATATGATGGTCAATATGGCTGAGAGTAGGCAGGAGCTGTTAAAGGCTGTCCCTGAAAAGTGTTCCTTGTTACAGTTTCCTCATATTCAAAGTCCGGCTTGCTGCAGGAGCTACTGATTTTAGTGCTCTGTACACACCGTGACCTGTGCATTTCATCCGTTTTGATCGTGTTAAGATATTCCGATTGCGTACGATGAATGTTGATATCGTATGACGGGGAACAGATGGATGCGTTCACTTTCTGTGCGGTTTCGCCTTATGTCTTTTGACGTGTGCTGAGACTGCTCTGATGGGGACTGCAGCTGCCTTTCTTTGTTTGGGAGATGAGATTTTAAGTCGGATGATTCCACTGGCACGGGCGATTGAGCAATTATGGATGTTAATTCGTTAGCAGTGATACTGGGGCCTTCCATAAACATAAAAATAACCATATAATATATATTTATATATATATATATATATATATATATATATATATATATATATATATATATATATATATATATATATAATAAATATTTAATTTATACATACTGAAACAATTTGTTTATGTTACATTAATATTTAATCTATTGTAGAAGTATACGATTTCGTCAAAGTATTTTAACTTCAATGTTGATTGACTGAAATCTCACTGTACAGAAATATCTGATAAATATCAAATGAGATTTTTTTTAAAAAAACGGTCAGACATAATGAAAATAGAAAATTACCATTTCACGTTAACGAACGCTTAGCATTTCACTAAATAAGATCATGTTAATGTAGTTGTTACCTGTCCGTTAAATAAAACGTATGTGTATAATAGTCAATGTTTGAAAGAAATGTAAATTTTTTGTCCTTATCGAAATGTTCTTTAAAGGAAAAATACTTATCACGAAATTGTTGCTGCAATAGTCACATAATAGAATAACAAACTGTCTAGACCACAGAAAACAGCAGTGCCCATTAACTTACAATGATTAGTTTAATTTATATGGCGGATAGGCGACAGGAACCATTGAGGCTCTGTCTGAAAAGTGTTCCTTGTTGCAGTTTCTTCATATTCCAAGTACGGCTTGCTGCCGGAGCTACTGCTATTAATGTATTGTGCACACCGTGGGCTGTTTTTTTTTTATCTGGATAGTGTTTCGATATTCCGATTGCTTACGATGAAAGATGATATCGTATGACGAAGGATAGTTTGGCAGGGTTCACTTTCTGTACGGTTACGTTTGATCTCTTTTTACCGTGTGCTGTAGCTGCTATTATAGAGATTGGAGCTGCATTTCTTTGTTTTGATCTTTCAATGCGATGAGATAGTAATTCGGATGAATTCGACCCTTGGGTCTGGTGTTCTCACAACGTTTGTCGAAGGTTAGTTGTGCTGTGTTTTGATCTTTCTGCCTTGTCACGTGGTCAAACCATTTTATCTGTTGGTTCCTTATATATTCCAAGAGGGGGGGGGGGGGGGGGGGGCTATTCCTAGCTTTTTTCTCGGTTCTTCATTTCTGATCGTATCTCATGATCTGATGGTTAAAACAGAAACTTGAAGAAATGGAAAAACAACAAAAGAAAGACTAAAAATTTATGCACAATCAGTGAAATGAATTAACAGTAAGAAAAGAAGTCAAAGTTTCAGGAAGTGTGAATCAAAGGAAGGAAATATAATAATGGGAGAAGAGAAGATAATGGAAAGAAGGACATAATATATAAGTCAACTCTATGACGATGAAAGGCCAAAGTTAAACAATTCAAACAAAAACACAAGACCACCAATAATGCAGAGTGAAGTGGAGGACACAGTTCAACACATGAAAAGAGGCAAAGCTCCAGGTCCCGACAATATAAGAATCGAAGAGATAAATGCATAAGGAGAGCAGGGAGTACAAGTCATAACAAAACTACTCAATGACATATATAACACTGGACACATACCCGAAGATCTACTAAAATATATCGTTGTAGCCATACCGAAGAAGTCAAGCGCACTGATTGTGGAGACCATCGCACTATTAGTCTCATGAGCCATATGACTAAAATATTACTAGGAATCATCATGAGACGTGGAAGAAACAAAATAAAACCAGAAACAAGCGATGAACAATGTGGATTTGTGGAAGGAATGGGCAACAATAATGCAATATACATTTTAAGAACATTGATAGAAAGATCTATAGAGGTAAAGATAGATCTATATATGTGCTTTATAGACGACACAAAGGCATTTGACAAAGTAAAGCATGTGGAAATAATCAATATGCTGGAGAAATTAAACATTGATGGCAAGGATCTGCGAATCATAAAAAAACATATACTGGCAACAAACAGCAGCTATACGAATTAGCAACCAAACAGGACAATTTCAATTGATAAAATAAGGAGTCAGACAAGGCTGTGTTCTGTCACCGGATTTGTTTTCACTTTACAGCGAACATATTATGAGTTCAATAGTAGACAAAAAAGGAATTGAAGTCAACGGTCACAACATAAATAATTTACGATATGCGGATGACACAGTCTTAATAGCAGAGACAGAGAATGAACTACAAGAAATGATAGACATAATAGTAAAAGAAAGTAACAAGAAAGGTCTCAGTTTGAATAGTAATAAAACAGAAGTAATGGTCATATCGAAGAAACAATCATCACCAGCAAGCAGCATAAAAATAAACAGGACAAATTTGAAACAAATGCAACGCGTCAAATACTTGGGCACAATAATAACATCAGATGGGAGATGCACCACGGAAATAAAAAGCAGAATAGCTCAGGCCAACATAGCATTTCAGAAAATGAAAAATATCTTATGCAACAATTCTATGTCAATAGAAGTGAGAAAGAGAGTTCATCGTTGCTGTATAGAACCAATTCTGACCTATGGAAGCGAACCATGGACAGTAGACAAACAAATGAAAAGACGATTAGAGGCCACAGAGATGGGATTTCTCAGAAGAATGTTGAAAGTTCCCTGGACAGCTGAAACGACCAATGAGGAAGTTCTCAAAGAGGCCAACACAAAATGGGAGCTCCTAAAAACATCAGAAAGAAACAATCAACATTTTTTGGGCACATCATGAGAAGAGTAATGTTGGAATACTTGGTTACAACTGGCAAAATAAAAGAAAAGAGAGATCACGGACGACAAAGAGAGAAAATACTAGATAGCTTGATTTTCATGGCATGGAAAACAAGTTAATGATACGATGCACTGTGAAAAGAAGATTGTGGAAGGACATGATCGCCTACTCCAACCGGTATGGCACATGATGATGATCTTATCTCTCAGACTGTTTCCTGTCATTCGTTTAACACATTTCATCTCTGCAGAGGTTATTTTTCTTATTGTTCTTGCAACTAGGGTCCAGGTCTGGCATTGGTAGCACAACGTTGGGATGAAGATGGTATTTTATAGTGCTCGTTTTGCTTCCAGAGTTCTTTCATTGTTGGACAAAAGTGGTGATAACTCTCCAATAAGATAGCAGATATCAAGCTAAGGAAAATAGGAACAAGGTATCGTACATTAACATGTCAGTGAAATAAATATAACCATGATAGTAAGCGATAGACTGTTGAAGAAATATTTGCCGATAAAGGAATATACTCATATAGCTGTAGTAGAGAGGGAGGATGTCTGGTGCTATACACAGTGCAACGAAGGCTAGAGTTTAGAAGAGAAAAGCTGATAAATGACAGACAGAAGGATAAATAAAATATTAACATTAGTGAGATGATTATGATGATTATGATGATGATGATGATGATGATGATGATGATGATGATGATGATGATGCCATGACTTATCACATTAGAGGCACTAACGAAACATTGATCATACTACGAATCGAGTTATGCTTTTATCTCTTTATCTGGCTGCTCTCGTGTTGAACGTTATTAGTACAGTCACCGTGGTCATTAGCTTATGAAAGCGGTTTAAACTGAAACTGGTCTATATGAACTAAAGACCGAAAACGTGAAGATTAAATTGCATAGACTAGACCTCACACAATGCTTTTGTAGTCAAGTGCTAGCACACATCAAAACTATCGATGCTTCTTCTTCCTCATCCTCTTTATTGTTCACCCCGTCGATGTCGGTGTCTCATCTACCTCTGCCTTCAGTAGGGAAATAGTCGTGTTGTGCAGCATATTAGGCTAGTGTTCTTGTCTTTCTTTTTCAATCCTTATCACTTTGTCACACCGATTAGAACGTTTCCAGGCATAGTGAACAGATGCATTCACATCCTGATTAACTATGATTTACTGATCCTGACCATGTGTAGGCTAAGTCGATTTTTCCTGCCAATCTTCAATTATTTGAAGATTAATTTAGAAAGTTCCTAGTGAGATCTTGAGATCTTCATGTCTTTGAGGCTGCATCTCATTTTTGTAACCGTGTATGATAAAAAAAAAAAAAAGTAAAGAGCCCCGTCACGCCAAGTGGCGTATAGGGAACTTGGTGTGAGTGACCATACATTTTATAGACTTTCAGCACATGATTTTTAGGGTAATGTTGTCGGTATTACGCCGGTGCCGCTTTACTTTCCCAGAAACAAATCCGGTATCTATTTAAGGTTCCGTGAACCCGAAAGCCGTCGGTTGGGATCGAACCCTACCCCTTGTCCTTGTAGTCCAGTTCACTAACCACTGAGCTATCGCGGCTCTTAACCGTGTATGATGCTACAACATATTTAGATCATAATTAAATGAAGACAAATGTAACATAGGGACAACTAAAGAAGCAAATAAGATATAAAACTGCCCTAACTGGCCCAATATTGACCCCAGGATACAATTTAGAAGTAGCTTGGTATAGAACTCGTTACAAAGGAGCAAATTGCAAATGACCTTAGTTTTTTCTAGGGAATCTTGGACTGAAAGAATGTTAATGTTCACCCAAGAGTTCAAGGGGTTAGATTAGAGTACACAGGTCTCAAGTAGACGTTTAGCCAGAAATGCGAATAGTCACGTCCCACGATACCAAGGTACTTGGATGCAAAGAACAGGTAAAAGTCCTTGTTTGGGAAAGCCACGTCCAGATCAGAAAGTAATATATGTGAACCTGACTGACTGAACTGTAGGAATCTGCAGGGCGTGGTTCTAAAATCTGTCACAATGAGTGGACAAAGAGAAGCAGGGAGTCAGGTTAATTGTCGGTACCAAAAGAGGAATATATAACGAGAGACCTAGGAGGGACACGAACTAGAGGACGAGGGCCAGAACTAGAGGACGAGAACTAGAATTATACAAAGATATAGCCACGCACGTGGGACAGATAGGCACTGAGTTAGCCAGAGAGATAGCCAGATAGATAGCCATGGAGGACAGACAGAGAGATCATCTAGATACAGTCATATAACTCAGTTGTGCAGTGTTTCCAAAGGTCCTCCACAATTGTGCTTCAAAGAACTGAAAGTAAGTAGATGCATAGAAGTGTAATGAAAGACAGCTATGAGAGAGATAGAATATTGATTGTCACCAGCAATAAGTACTAAAGACTTCTCCATCAAGATCGGCGGTTGCCTAGAGAGAATCTCAATGAAGAAAAGAAGTTACAAATTACGTACACCACTATACGTCATGTGCAAATTAATGATTATTAAATATGAATATGAATAATTTATAGATTGATTGTTGGTTGTGTTGATTACGTTGTGATATAAACAAGAGATATAAACAGGATAACTCTTTCCCCGCTGTTACATTTATTTTGTTCACCGGTAGGCGCTTATCAAGCATTACAGAGCTTGAGTCGTCAGTCGCTGGACACTGCGGGACTTGCTGAGGAATGGATCTGAAGAACTATGGACATGTTCGGTGTGCAATGATGATAACCCGCAAATAACTGAAAAAAAAACAGTCGGCGTTTACCTTCTGCATATCTCCATAGTGAAGCATTTCTTTGGTTTGATAATAACCTTTTTGAACTTGGTTTTCTTGCTCCCTTAGTCCAAGAAAAATAGATTATGCTCGAGTCCACGGTTGCGGTGGAAACGTGTCTATCTTCTGTGTTCTTGATACCATGGTTGTTTAAATGCAAATGTCTATCTTTTTTTATTTTTTATTCACTTCGCATTATAATATCACGTGTAGCATTACTATTGCAAATAATTTCATTAATTGCCAAAACAATTAGTTTTACTGCACTCATTTGAATAAATGTTTGCGTTTCAAATTACGAATTATGGGATTGCAAAATGTATCATAAACTACTTTTATAGATTGCAAGTGTGTTTTAAAGTACAATTAACACATATATATACTGTCGCATTTTAGATTGCTTGCCAATGCAGTATTCAATGCGCAATAAATGTTGCTGGGGAGTCCGTTGTTTGATGGACCTGGGGATCTGAGTCATATTTCGGTAGGTAACGTTCGTAATAGATTCAGCAGCCTTTCAAAGCTACTGTATAAAAAAACAAACCAATATTCTTCTTTTAAATCTTTCCTCATTTGCCGTGTACCGTCGAGGAGAGATATAGTTTTCAGCATTTTGCTCTTCTATTGGCTTATTCCGCAGTTGTTTCCTTGTGCTTTTTTAAATATTCCATCTATTCACAATTGTTGTGATTTCCCTCTGGATCTGGTGTTCTAGTAGCATTTGTTGATGATCAATTGTAACATGCTCTGATCTCTCTGTTATAAAACATAACCAATAGATTACATCTTGCTTTTCTAATATTCTATGGCGGTGATGGATTATTTCTAGCATTTTTCTAATTTTTGTGTTTGAGAACTTATCTCTCAGGATCTGTTCTGTCATGCTTTTGGTGCATTTCATTTCGGTGGAGTCATTTCTCTAATTGTTCGTGAGTCTAAACTCCAGGTCTGGCAGTGGTAACGCAATTTGTTAATAAAGATTGATCATCACATGAAATATGAAATATAAATAAGTGACTAAAACCTCCTCTAAAATATAATTAATTCATTGATGATAATTAACCAATAAATTGTTGTTTTTATTTACAGTTTTAGTGCCAGTTATGGTGTAATACAACCTGGAAGATATAGCCTGAGGTTAAACGGGTCGTGCCTCGCCAAGAGGGATAAATTCTGGTAGTGAAAAATTGATCTGTGCACCTTCTACTTCTACTGCTTCTTCCTTGGTCTCAGGAATTGTACAGCTTCACATAATAACTCTGGCGAGTATTTTAATGGACATTAGTTTAGGGGGTAATTCCTATCCAATTATTGTAGTCTGTGAAATCTACTTTTTGGGCAACTTTGCAATTATTTCTTTATTACATTATTGAGGTGTTGTTTATTGTTGCCAAATCTGTGATAAAAGTAGTTCCAGATTTTCATTTGTCAGCGGTGAGTCTGATTTGGAAAGCTTAGTTTCAAGGAAGTCATGACCAGGGCTTTTCCAGCTCTTTATTTGCTTTATGGCTTTTATTTATTTCTTCTATAAAGGGTTTCTGTTAATTTTGAGAACTACTTCGACCTTGCAAATATTTGACTTATTCTATTTTTATTGCTGATTGAGATTTTTTCTGAATTATTCCTCCTATATATATTCTTATCCTTTACTTTAGTGATATGATTGTCCTATTTTTACTCTTGCTTATGTGATGCTTGCTGTTTGACACTCTTTGTTAATGTGCTTCGCTCATATCCTTGCGCTGCTGCTTCTACTTGCCGTACGTACTTGTCTATGTGTGTCATGTTATCATTTGTGTTAATAAGCTGGCAGTTTGTACTGTAGGCAGTGATGCTCTTTTGGAACGATCCTGACTTAATTTAAGCTACTTTATTTTACATTTTGAGTTTTAAAATGATCTATGTATTTTTTTTCCATTAGTTATCCACTCTTCTAGTTTCCATTGTCGGAAATGTAGATAAGTTTCAATGTTCTCTCTGTATATTGCGATTTTCAAATACTTGGCGAAATAGTGTAGAAATTATATTCTTTCATGTTTACAATTATTCGTTCTGCTACTTTCAGCATACATTTTATATGTATAAGAACTGGCATATACGACACAGTATACGAAAGAGCGGATTGGCCTCAAAAGGAGTAATGGTGTGGATCTTGTTTATAGAAAGAGAAGAAATGCTAGAATCATTGGTTGCAGTCTCTTATCAAAAAGCGACGATGGAGACCATGAAAACTTCTTCCACCAAGACATTGTCATGCCACTTAGCCATACTTAGTTCTGGTTTCCAAAGGAAATTCTACGAATTGTTAGTGTGTTTATAAATTATACAATTGGCGATTTAGAGATAGTGCTTGGACCTATGGATAAGATGTTCCCTGACTCGAATCCTGTCAAGGGCTTTGGGTTTACTTTTATTTTTCGAACCCGTTGTTTCCTTATGGTTTCACCCTTACCCGGTATCCGGATAGTTAGGTCCAATGTCTATTCAACTCGACTTGGAAAACAGAACACGTGGTTTCCTTATGGTTTCACCCTTACCCGGTATCCGGATAGTTAGGTCCAATGTCTATTCAACTCGACTTGGGAAACAGAACACGTGGTTTCCTTATGGTTTCACCCTTACCCGGTATCCGGATAGTTAGGTCCAATGTCTATTCAACTCGACTTGGGAAACAGAACACGTGGTTTCCTTATGGTTTCACCCTTACCCGGTATCCGGATAGTTAGGTCCAATGTCTATTCAACTCGACTTGGGAAACAGAACACGTGGTTTCCTTATGGTTTCACCCTTACCCGGTATCCGGATAGTTAGGTCCAATGTCTATTCAACTCGACTTGGGAAACAGAACACGTGGTTTCCTTATGGTTTTACCCTTACCCGGTATCCGGATAGTTAGGTCCAATGTCTATTCAACTCGACTTGGGAAACAGAACACGTGGTTTCCTTATGGTTTCACCCTTACCCGGTATCCGGATAGTTAGGTTTAATGTCTATTCAACTCGACTTGGGAAACAGAACACGTGGTTTCACGTGCACTCTGTGCAGCTTTAAGAACACTTGAAAACCAACGATCGAAAAAGTAGGACAAAATGGCGGCTGCCGGGCCAAAATTATTAATCAAGTATAAAATTCTACACATTCCAAAGACGAACGTGTCAGGGTGAAAAGCGCATAGATCGCTGCTTGCTGAAAACTAGCGATACATAAGAAAACATATATGAACAAATCACATGTTTCATTGTGCATTGCTAGTTGAATCCGCATTTTTGCATGATTCTCTGTTTATAATCCTATATTACTGTATATGATGCATCCTGTCACCAAGCTTGTTCAATCTATACACTGAGCAAATCTTTAAAAACATCATAGAGATGTCAGGCCTACAAATTAATGGAAAGATAATCAATAACCTAAGATATTCTTATGATACTGTACCAGTAGCAGAAAATCCTAAAGATCTACAAGAATTACTTAATGAAATAAACATGACAAGCAAAAAATATGGACTAGATATAGATATCAAAAAGACTAAAACTATGATCATAAACAAAGGAAATACTCAAAATCCACAAATGGATAACAACATTGAAGGAATAGACCTGGAGACAGTTCAGAACTACAACTACCTTCGACATACTATAACCGGTGATGGAAAATGTACATCTGAAATAAATAAAAGAATAGGAATGGCAAAAAGTAATTTTAATGCCATGAAGAACATACTAACATCAAAACAAATAACACCAGGGCTAAAATTAAGAATTGCAAAATGTTACATCTTCTCAATATTCCTATATGGTGCAGAAACATGGACATTAGACAAGAAAACAGAACAGAGAATTGAAGCCTTTGAAATGTGGATATATAGAAGAATAGGTAGAATTGGATGGAAGGAAAAGAAAACAAACGACGAAGTCTTAAAACAACTAAAAATGAAACGAGAACTACTAAACACAATTCAAACAAGACAAATGCAATTTTTGGGCCATGTTAAAAGACACAACAGCCTACTAAAAGTAATCCTGGAGGGGAAAATACAAGGTAAAAGAGGCAATGGCAGACCAAGACTAATATGGACGAGTAACATTAAAAGATAGATAAATCAGTCTATGACAACCTGCACCATCAAAGCAAGAGACAGAGCAGAATGGCGCTCCATGGTAGCCAACCTTCGTTGCGGAGACGGCACTCGATGATGATGATATATATAAATATATATATATATATATATATATATATATATATATATATATATATACATTTACATGATTTTACGTCTGGTAGACGTATTTCTCCGAGTGTTATTTGGCCAACTGCATAAATTCTCATGCTTTTGGTCTTATAAGTAATTATTTTCTGTCCGTCCTCCTGTGATCTGTCATCAAATATGCTCATGTCATAATGAATTTGTTGATGGTTATGTGATAGGAGAGTTATGCCATCAGCAAACTTTAGGTCAACAAGCTACATTGTCAGTGACCACTGGATTCCATGTATATTGGATTGATCTGTGTTATCTTCATAATACAATGTATGGAAGTAGAAAGAGAAATATATAGAAGGCACTCCTGCCTTAATCCTTTTCTTACTTCAAATGCATCTGTAAGCTACACTTCGTGTGTAACACTATATCTCATTCCTTCATACATTGTCTGTAATGAAGTAAGTAAACTTTGTGGTCATTAGGTAATTCCATAACACCCCACAAGAAGAATTATATGAACAGACACCATCAATAACATGAACAATAACATATGTTATAAAAACATATATTCAAGGACAAATTGTTGCATCCGTTTTTTAACATTATTTTTTTATTTAGAAATTGTAACATTTGGGCCAAACTGATATCACATGTAATTGAGTCACCGCTTTCGAGAAGACTAAACTAAACGAACATGCTGCAATGGGATTTTGAACCTTTCTAAAAATAATTCCTTCTTTCTCTATTTATCGATTACTCTCTATCTGTTCCTTTCTAACTCTCTTTCACTCTCTATTGTTCTTTCGCTCGCGTTAATCTCTGGCGGTTTGCAACGCTTCTTTATTCATTCGCTTTCATATCCATTCAGAGCACCCTCGTACATGATTGAACATTTTTGTCTCATTTCCCACCTTAAAACTCTTCCTGCATCACATACACACTTACATGCATGCATACACACATATACATACATATATGTTTATATATATATATAGAAAGAGAGAGAGAGAGAGACATTCAAACTCACACACATACACACACACACACACACACATATATATATATATATATATTGCACTCAATCATGTGTAATCTGTGCTCTGGTAGCTTCATATTTTTGCTTACCCTTTTATGAGCAGGAATGATTTAATGACAATGCTTTAATTACCGCTCGAGTATTAGTTTTTCTATTCTGCTAATTTTTTTTTTTATTACAACATAACAGTCCTGTTCCATCTATGGCATGCCGTGATGCCTCTTTTAGTTCTTGTTCTTCAATGAGAAATATGTTCTTGTGAAGTTCGTGTCTTTGGATACCTTGACATAGCATTTAATATATCATCAGTTACTTTGTCAGAGTACTTGAAGTATCATCAGTTACTTTGTCATAATATTGTATGTATGTAAGATACCTTGTCACAGTGTTTCATATATCATCAACTACCTGGTCATAATATTTTATATTTAATCAGTTATCTTGTCATGGTATTTGATATTTTATCAGTTACTTTGTCAAAGTATTTGAAATATCACCAATAGCCTTGATATAGTGCTTGATGTATAATTAGATACCTTCACGTGGCATTTGATATATCTCTTGATATACTGATAGAGCATTCGAATTGAACCAAAACATATTTAGATTTTAAGAATCTTAGTAAGAGTGGCTCATCCCCAGCATTGGACTGTTCGAAGTGTGGATTTCGTTCATCCTCTGCGACAAGGATAATGCAACAAAGCCCCCAAAATATAACCACCAAGCAAGAAGAGCCGCTTGTATAAATAAGCATCTGTTTACTAGCCTTTCGCTGTAAGAGCAATATTTATTTTTTTGTGTTCATTATCTCGTCATTTGTCAAAATTTGGGTAAGTACGATGGCGTGTCATAAGCAGGCACTCTACATACAACAAAATCTTCCTTCCAACGTTGTGCTACCACTGCCAGATCTGGACCACGGAATAAAAAACAATAAGAAAAATAACAATTACCGAGATTAAATATACTGAACGATTTACAGTAGATAGATCAGAAATGAAGAACTGAAAACAAAGTTAGGAATAATTCTCGCCGTATAATACGTAAAAAAACAGCAGATAAAATGGTGTGGTCCTCATAAGACAGAAAGACAAAAATACAAGACAGCGGGCCTTTAATAAACGTTAAGAGAACGCGAGACTTAAAGTCCGACCACTAAAAACATGGACTGATGGAATATTAGAACTACAAGGAAACAAACAGGAAGCAAAAAACCACAATTTATATCTCCCCTCGACGCTGTTTGGCAAATGAGGAAGAACAAAAGAGGATGACAACGAAGATTAGTTTTAAAACACGTTTAACAGATAAAGAGGACTTATTACAGTACAAGTAAAATAAAACTATGCTCAAGTGAATAAAGTAGGAAGTGTAGACGTTCTCTAAAGAACACAGCTTAATTAAAAGGAATACATATCGCTTGGACATTGTACAAGAAGCAAAATATACAAGATAACATTCTCTTAAACAAACATAACCGCAGCATATTTTAACAAGTGTCCATTCTGTACACATTCAACCAACAGTTGAAAGCTGTTCATTTTTTAAAAATAAACAAAACAAGAGCTACAAATTGATACAAAACAGTTGTCTTTGTTACTTCATAGTCTAATAGATGTCTTACAGTGTGGACAACCCTAATATAAAGTAAACAATTGGAATGGATAAACAAAAGGGCAGGATGAGCTTTCACAAAGAGAGCGTTGACCAAGTTGTGAAATTATTCAATGTTAAATTGAGCTAACAACATAGTAACAGCAGCGTAACGAACAGTGAGAAAGGAGATTCCACATGAGATCTTTGCGGGGACAGAAGAAGTCGTAATTATGTGTAAGACTCTCGTCCGTAGGGATCGGAAAAAGTGTATTCAAGGAAGAAGTCTTCTTTCGTTGTCAGCGTAGTGGACAGGATCACATATTTTTGTGAGAGAAACTGTGTATATCAGGGGAGATGAACAGCTGTTTGGCTTGTAATGAGCCAAGTAATAGGTAATGATTGACAGATGTTTGTCAAACTCCTCAGAAAATTAAGTTAGGGACAGAGAAAGGTGAGCCGCGATAGCTCAGTGGTTAGTTAGCTGGATTACAAAGGACAAGGGGTAAGGTTCGATATCAACTGACGGCTTCCGGGTTCACCCAGCCTTAAATGGGTACCGGATTTTTTTTCTGGGAAAGTAAAGCGGCAAGGGCGTAATGCCGACCATATTACCCCGAAATCATGTGCTGAAGGCCTGTAAAATTTATGGTCACTAACACCATATTCCCTATAGGCCACTTGGCGTGACGGAGCTCTTTATATTACTTACAGAAAAAGGTGAGGCGGAGTACAGAAGTAATGTTTACAACCTTGCCAATAGTAGATTGACCGTAGCCAGGATTCTCAGTCCTTAGCCAGATGGTCAGGGCTTACCTTGAAACAAAAAAGGGCGATTCGTGGGCTTTTACAACAGTTGCACGAAGCCAGAAAGGGATACCACTAAAGATGTACGCATAAACTTACAATTTAAGAGTTTAGGATAGCTCAGCTGATCCTGCTTTTGAACGTAAGTCATACTCAGTTGAGTTGTGGTAGAATAGTCATTGAGTTATAATTCAGTAATTGTTAACTATGTTAACAACTAATGGAGTAATTACAGACCATACGAGAGAGTGCCCGTATAATTTCCTACAAAATGACTACATATATTAGATATGGAGTTCTACAAGTAATGTGTTAAGTAAAGAAAGAATCAGTCGGAAGCTGGATAGATTAGATGATCACAATGTTGACCGCTTAAACATCATCGATAGACTACGTGGACCAACGTAGTTCTAATGTCTTTAATGCGGATATATGATTCCATTACTGTTTGATGTGTAATGCCAAGACGTTTAGTCAGGATAATATATATTGATTTATATGTTGTAACAAAGTACTGTGAATTGAACCATTCTCAGAAGAATTTTAAAAGTTTCCTGGACAGCTAAAAAGACCACTGAGGAAATTCTCAAAGAGCCAATGCGAAAAGGGAGCTCCTAAAAAACATCAGAAAGAAACAATCAACATTTTTTGGGCACATCTCGAGAAGATTAAAGTTGAATTACTTGGTTATAACTGTCAAAATACAAGGAAATAGAAATCGCGGACGACAAAAAGAGAAAATACTAGATAGCTTGGTGTCATGGTATGGAAAATAGTCAACAACAGAACTGATACGATGCACTGTAGATAGAATATTGTGGAAGGTGATGATCGTCTCTGCCAACCGGTATGGCACATCATGATGATGATAACAAAGAAATGAGAATACTGCTATAAATGAAACACACTATAGGAAAAAAGAAAACAGCTCACACAAAAAAACAAATATATAAGGGTCGTTCAGCGTGACCCCGGATAAGCTGAATTAGAAATCGAGTGCACTGCATATAATATTTCATTTGTGTTTACCTTCAGCTAACAATAGATGTGTTGGCGTGTCCGCAGCAAGACATGAACCTATGACGCACTTTGATAAGTTGGTGGCATTCTTGTAACACCGTGCATGTACTGCAAAGTTTTGTGAGATGTGTTTGTATCAAAGGCATGAATCCCACAGAGATTCACCATCGGATGAGAGTTCAGCTGGTGACAGGTGGGTGTGTGAGTGAATGAGTAGACTGAGAGGTTCAAGAACATCGTCACAAGTCTCGTGAATTGTTCTCACATGGAGACGGGGGCAGTCTTGGAAGACAACATTGCAGCCGTAGAAAGTACAAGACGTGAAAACCCGGCACAGTCGGGGTGAGATGGCATCGATATTGGACATTGCTGCTGGATTAGTCCATCACATCATTCATATGGTTGGTGTCGAGGCAAGACGCCGGCCTCGAGACAGAGAGGTTGTGGGTTCAAATCCCGCTGCACCGTTTGGGATTTTTATTTATGATTTCTCTCTGCGGTAACCACCCCTGATCTCAGCAGAGAGGCCCGGCTTGAAGCGTCAATTACTCATCGACGGAGAAAATATGAGTACCTCCGAAGTCGGAGTTATCTGCCAGTTAGGCGAGGGACTACTGTGCACACGGCTGCCAGGGACAAATGGATTAACACGCAAAATTCAGTTCCTAGTCTCTAGGGACTTCGTCAGAGATAAAAGCTGAAGAACGAAAAAAAAAAACAAAAAAAAAAAAACATCATTCATGACGCGCTGTTGTTCCGAAAAAAAAAAACGCGCTGCGGTGGATGGGTGGCTGTGAATCTACCAGATGAATGAATTTCTCGCTGTATCAACACGCATGGTCAAGTACTAACATTGTTACACTGCATGCTGTCGCTGTATCAACACGGAATCTACCAGATGAACGACTGCGCATGGTCAAGTACTAACATTGGTGCTGCATGGGTGGCTGTGAATCTACCAGATGAATGATCTATCAACACGCATGGTGAATGTTACAATTCTCTCTCGCTGTATCAACACGCATGGTCAAGTACTAACATTGTTACACTGAATTCAACAGGAACTAGGTTTAACAGTGATAATGTAATCATTTCAGTGTGTGCAATAAACACTCTGTAAAAAAGCATGGGTTCCGTTGAACACGCTTAAGTATAGTAATACTACAACCACTATTACTACTACTATCAAAAACACTTCTCATTTAATATTCGTCTATCTGGCGAACTCTACTTTTGATGTTCTGTCTGTGGGGGCGATCAACACACTTAGCCTGACAGCTGACTTCAAGTGAGAGTCTGGAATCCTTACTCTGATTGAGTCCTGATCGCAGAGAGAGAGAGAGAGAGAGAGAGAGAGAGAGAGATATTCGTCTTCATAGAGAAGTAGTGAAAAATTGTTTAGTATAGTAGGTAAAATATAGAATCATTTATTAGAATGACGGGAAAGAAATGAGGGAAAGAACAAACCTGACAACTAAAAAGACTTTAAATGGAATGGCTTCACTGTCGGGGGGACATTTGTGTTTAGCCCCCGTTTCAAGAACCAACAAAGTGTTCCTTGTGATCGTTCATACTGTTCTATTGAACGTGTTGCGTTTTGTACTGTTGAATGTGCTGTATTAACTGTAAAAACGACACGCAGCTCAAAATGGCCACATCCAGGTCGCTGTAACGGTCATCAGGGGCAGTATACTCTCCAAGCGCCAAGAGCCACTTCCGGTATAAATTTCATGATCCGTGAACGTGCCACAAGAAAAGTTGTCCAAACAAATGGAATCAGGCCTTTATTTCGATGAAACACTCCATTCGACCGCAGTCCAGATTGTTGCAAATTTGCAGCCGAATACCGATCACACATCCAGTCCAAGGGCGAAGCAGGGACCTTGCACCTTTCAGCAACATTTCAGCCAGTCGTCTGCAGCACTATCTCAACTAGCCGGAGCCAAAACCTTGTTAATTGTGGGGTCAGGAGAGCGGACTATCGATGTCTCCATAAACAAAAATCCAAAACAGAAAGAATCACTTCAAACCACTTTGCTGCAAAAATGTCACTAGTCCTGAACGTAATTCAAATAAGCGGCCATTTTTTGCTGCACCGCTAACCGGAAGTCTGACAACTGATGGTTGTTAGCAACCATCACAATCAGCAAAATACACGATACCAAAATGGCCCTATCAGAACATTAATTTATCGACGATAATATACAACTGAAATGAAGGATAACATATAATCAAAACAGTCATTTATCACAGATATGTTTTTTTCCTTTGCTCATTCCCTTACGCCATAAGCATAATCTATGTACAATTCTTCTACAATACATTCCCGTTAATTAGATGACGTTTTATCTTACATTTCTACTTTACTGGTTAAACATAATTCCAACTGCAAATGATACGTGCATAAATATGTATAATGTGTATTCTTATGAGTACTTGTCACATAAAACATCACTAAAACGAGCGCTAATTAAGTTAAAGAATTCACAATTTTGAGTGGTTTCATTTATGGGAATCACTTTCATGAAACTAACTTTTCGAAAAGAGGACAATGTTTAAAAACATGGCATCTTCACTCGTGAATTTCACATCATATCTTGGATTTTAACCAACTTGTTACCACTTTGTTATTAAAACAAACAATTGTGTTTAGCAAACTGGATTGTGCTGGCACCAAATTCGCAGTCAATGTGAAGAAAGGTTTCCACATAAACAACTTGTGTACATTCAGGGTTTCTCAACCTGAACATATATGGCCCCTTATACGAATAGGGGCACATGAAATTCCAAGGCAAAAACTGCATAATTGGGATGTTGGGGCCGCGGAAAGGTCATAGGTCGAGGGTCATAGGACGGGACTAAGAGGTCATGCATAAGATTGCATATGTTTGTAAAATGCAACACACAAGTATCACTCATTTCCACTCAGCGAATTGTTTCACTAGCAGCGCATATAAGAGGAAACAAAAGAAAATGTACATAGAATAAATCAGTACTGGGGAAGGTTCAAACGTGGAACTAGGAAACATTGAAGACTTTAAAAAATTACTACAAATCATCAATTGTGGAGAACTATGACTTTTGCCCTATGTGTTGTCTTCGGCCCAAAAGGAACATGAATAAGAGAAGCGGATGTGAGAAGTATTTGGAAGCGGCGATAGCTCAGTCGTTAGTGAACTGGACTACAAAGGACTAGAGATCGGGTTTGGTCCTGATCGACAACTTCCGGGTTCACCCAGTCTTAAATGGGTACCGGATTTTTTCTGGGAAAGTAAAGCGTCATAGAAAGGTAGGCGTAATACCTACCACATTACCCTAAAAATAACGGAATTTCTGTAAAAATTGTGTTCATTAACAATATATTCCCTATCCGCCACTTGGCGTGACTCTTAACTTTTTATTTGTATGAGAAGTATTTGGCGGCTCTAAAGATGACCCTCCTCAATGGACGGATCACCTTTGATTTCTGCGGTAACATTATTTTTCTTTCCCACTTTTCTCTCCATCCTCTACTCCCTTCCGAACTAAATCGCTGTTAAACACGGCTGTTCTAGCTTCGATAGGATAATAATATTCAGGAATCTATACATTGTAATAACAAAAGTTTAATCGATTTTTATAAAATGCCCAAAATCGATAGCCAATGAAGGAAAACCACGTATATTAGGGAGGGGAATCCTTGATTTTTCCAGCTGAATTTATTGTTATTTATTTGAATATATTTTAATTACAATGTAAAATTGTAAAACATTACAATGTACTATGTAACAGTATAGTGTCAGTGTATTTTATGTATATGCATGTGTGTGTATTAATGTATATATATATATATATATATATATAAGTTAAGACGATTTGTTTGCAAAAACCGAACGTTTAAGCGGTCACTTGTAAATAAATTGTTCACGATGATTACCTTTGGTTATAATTCGTTTCTTCTGGAAATCTTTCTGCATTCTAGCACAGGGACATTAGCCTTATTTTGTTGCTACAGGTTACAAGTAGAGCGGGTGAATGGCGGTCTTAATGAAATGAAGAAGATTGACAGCCAGAACATCTCTTTCAGCGTCCACTTGTGACCTCAATAGAGAAAACAATGGCCATAAAAGTGTCCGCTCATGTGGGGTTTTTGTGTGATTACAAATTTGTTCATTTGCCGGAGGAATCAATTTAGCGAGGAGATGAGCCTGGAGAAATGAGGGGAGGTTGGATGACCAGGGGATGCTGATGTGAGAGATAATACAAAATGAGACTCAAGTAAAGACAAAATAACTTAAGACAGAGAGCGAGGAAAATACGTAAATGGGACTTGAAGCAAAACGTGTCATGAGAAGAAATGGTATGAATAAAAATAGAAAGGAGTGGGTGGATTATTATTGGTGGGGAAGATGGGGAAAGAGCTACAACCAGTGTCCCAATAAAGAGAACAATGCAAAGTAATAGAAGTGGTAACACACATTGAAGGCCAAGTTAAAAAAAGAACAAAGCAGAATGTTTTAAATAGTATATGCATGTGCTTTTCAGTCTTAATAAGATGTCTGTGTGTTTGTATGCATTAGCAAATCTTTGTATCTGTTTACAAGCATACGTAAGTATATGATACTGTGGCATTACTAAGAGCATTTTTATGTTTACAATCATTAATAATATTATTTATTATATATTTACATATATAAACATCAATATGTTTATGTATATCTCTATATAAATGATAATTAACGTGTGTATTTCTGTTTAGAACACTAAATGCATTTATAACTGTATATGATTTTGTTATTAAGCATTAATGAACTAGTCTTTCTGTATTTTTACCAATTAATAAATGTATATGTCTCTGTTTATAGGTTTTTAACAAATCAATATGTTTATTTACCGGCATTAGTTTGTTTAGTTTTATGCAACTCAATGGTTTGTTTATGCATACCCAAATGTAACTAATTTTTATTTTATGAGCACTAATGGGCAACATAATGAAAGAAGCGATAGTCTGTTGCCTCTAAATTATTATGTACAATCAAGAAGAGTAAAATCAAAGATGCGGTTCACACTCTTTTGTGCTTGAAGTAAAAATAGGATTCAGAAAATGGAGAAATTGCTTGGATAATCTTTTCACTGTAAGAATTATATTAGATCAATATATATAAAAGCAGAAACTATTTTTTGTAAACTTTTTTGACTTCAGAAAGTCTTTCAACACCATATATAGAGACTCATTGTGGAAAGCACTGAGGTAATATGGAATATCACCAAAATTCATTAGCGTCATCAAAGATCCGTTCGATAGCTTCCCTTGTGCAGTTCGCACGAAGGCAGTCCTGGGAGAATGGTTTTAGATTAAGGGATGTATCTTATCTCCCTTGTTATTTGGAATTGCCATCGACTTCATAATGCAGAAATGCTGTACATGCTGCAAAGGCATTGGACGAACATTTGGATATAAATTAGAAAATCTGGATTTTGCAGACGCAATAGTTCTAATCAATAGCGGTGTGAACACGATGCAAGAATAATGCATTGTCATCGATAGCTAGCAAAATTAGACGTGATATCAACCAAGGAAACACACGAATCATTTTTAAGAATAAAATTCGTCAACATGAAAAAACAAAACGACTGGAAGGAAAGGCACTGAAAAAAGTAGATCAATTCTGAAAGTAGCATAGATTAGAAAAAGACCCCCTAAAAAAATAAAATAAAATTTAGAATCAGAACATTGAAGGTTACACTTTTAATACGTGCCAGAAGAAACATAAAATTGATCAAGTAGTCATGAGCAGACCGATATCTTCAGGACATCAACGGGCATTGTGACCTCAGAGCATGTTTTATGAAATATAAGTTTCAGAAACTCTAAGAAGCAATCAAATACACTCTGGAACATGTCCTACCAGTCTGTAATATCTTACACACTCTCGTTGTCTTCCTCTCTCCTGTCTGCATAGTAACATCCTCCTGACAATAACCTCCCCTTGATCGTAATATCGTTTTAGAAGCCCAAAATATTTTATTGTCACATTGTGTATAGGTTTCATTGTCTATTTCAATCTCCCTTCTCCCTCCCACAGTCAACCCCAATACACACTCAGTTATTTAAGTGGAGGGTGGGGAGTTTCCGGCTCTATAGGAAACTAAACTTGAGTCCACCTGATTGAAGGAAAAAAAATCAAGCTAAAACCACTCGGTCACTCGTTTTCCGGAAAGATAAGGAATTGAAGTGGGAATTAACTAGGGAAAAAAATTACTAATGCGGTTTCTAAGAAAAGAAACAGATGTTTAAAACCTTCAAGATTCAGGAATGCGCAGTTTCAAAGGAAGTTAAAAATTGTTTAACATTGACATTTCGATTCCGAGAAATTTGTGCTCGTTCCGAGAACGCGAGGGGTGTTGAAAACTGTGACACCAACCAGAGAATCAAATTACGACAAGTAAAAACTGTGCCAATATAATTGCACATGAAACATTTTGATTTTAATACGAAAAACATTGTAGGAGAAAACAAGTTTCATGATTTAAAAGGATTGATTGTGAAGAAAATAAATAGAAGATTGCAAAACGAGGAACACTGTTTTGAAGGTCACGTTCATGTATATATGTGTGTGTGTGTATGAGAGAGACACACACACACACATAGAGAGAGAGAAAAAAAATGTGTGCTGTGAGTGTGTGTGTCTAAAATTATGTGGGTAAGTGACTTCCTAGCATTCACCCGTTAGGTAGGGCTGGATGTTATTATGTGTCTTTATTTTACGCCAAGGCTGCGATATCTCCGCCTTCGTCATGGGTATTTACTTAGCCAATTTCGCCGTTAGCGGTATTTTTTTTGTTTTGCCAACTCTTTTCGACTTTTAATTGCCAAGGTTTCTTTAACGTGCGTGAGGGGAGATGATATATCACGTCTTGCGGAGAGAGTTAAACATCGGATCTTACTGCGGAGAGGGTTAGACACCGGATCTTACTGCGGAGAGGGTTTGACACCGAATCTTACTGCCGGAGAGGGTTAGATGTCAGATCTTACTGCGGAGAGGGTTAGACACCGGATCTTACTGCCGGAGAGGGTTAGACACCGGATCTTACTGCCGGAGAGGGTTAGATGTCAGATCTTACTGCGGAGAAGGGTTAGACACCGGATCTTACTGCCGGAGAGGGTTAGACACCGGATCTTACTGCGGAGAGGGTTAGATGTCAGATCTTACTGTGGACAGGGTTAAACATCGGATCTTACTGCCGGAGAGGGTTAGACACCGGATCTTACTGCGGAGAGGGTTAGACATCGGAACTTACTGTGGAGAGGGTTAGACATCGGATCTTACTGTGAAGAGGGATAGACATCGGGTCTTACTGCGGGGAGAGTTAGACATCCGATCTTATTGTGGACAGGGTTAGACATCTGATCTTACTGTGGAGAGGGTTGGGCTTCGGATCGTATTGTGGAGATGGTTAGACATCGGCTCTTACTGTGGAAAGGGTTAGACATAGGATCTTACTGCGGAGAGGGTTAGACATCTGATCTTACTGCGGAGAGGGTTAGACATCTGATCGTATTGTGGAGATGGTTAGACATCGGATCTTACTGTGGATAGGGTTAGACATAGGATCTTACTGTGGGGAGGGTTAGACATCTGATCTTACAGCGGAGAGGGTTAGACATCGGATCGTATTGTGGTCAGGTTAGACATCCGGTCTTACGGCGGAGAGAGTTAGACATCGGAATGTACTGCCCAGAAACCATGGATTCGAAGTGAAACATTTTCACAGCCTCAGGCAGGATTCGAAACCTGCACCTTCCTGTGCAGCGGTCGATGTCTTACCTTTAGACCACCCAGTCCCCAGTGTGTGAGACTGTCTAAACTCTTAGTTACCTTGTAAACGCCGACACCCATAACTCTTTTCAATCTATCCAGAGGATTGGATCGTTCTCCAACCAGAAAATGTAATCTTCATGAAAATGTATCCATTCATTTCTATGTGCTAGTCCCTACCGTATGTACTTTTTAAATGGACAATAAGTCCAGTGTCAAGGCCGTTTTCACCGCTTCCAGCATGCGTCAGTATGTAGAGCTGGCCTTTGCTGGTGGGAATTGTTCTTTTCTGTTCACCGTCTACTGATTACCATTCTTTAGCATAGGTGTAGTGAGCCGGGATTCGTCCAAATATACAAAATCATAGCCTTGACTCACGGAACTGTCTCAGGTATTTGCTTTTTATAGTTTTTAACAAACAATATTACTGCCGCCTACAGTTTTCCTGAAAATGAAGCCTGCAGCTCGTACAATTTTTCTGAGCATTCATTACTATACGTACCAGCACTCCAGCAGGGAGTTCCATTTGAAGACTGACCACGCTCAGGAACACAGGGAAGTGACCTCTTTTTTTGTTTTCCTCTCTTTATTATCTAGCATATTATCGCCATGTAGTTAGATTTGTTGATATATCCTTATATACATTTTTTGTGTTTGTTGTTCGTCCAGATGAAGGCCTACTTGGCCGAAACGTCGACTTTTGTTTCGTCCATTACCACGTAAAGCTGTTACCATACCATTTTTTTCTTCTTTTTTTAGTTTTGCTATTATCATCAGCTTTACAGCAACTTCGCATCTCTACGCATCTTGGTGCATCTTGATGCCTTTACCTCAATTTTTCAGAGTACGTTTATAAATTTCAATACTGCAGTCTGCCTGCAATATTAATTTCAATTTCCTGAGAGTAGCACGCACATTTTAAATATCTCCAGTCGTATGACATCTACATCAAAGTCGTCAACTACCCTTTTCCTTCCTTGCTAGTCATGAGTGCATTCGGAGTCTTGTTAATCAAACGGGAAAATGATGATCTATCCAAACCAAGCGACAGTTGTGTTCGTTTCTCTGGGTCATGAATATCTCAATATAACTGACCAATCTTCGATTCCCTGCTGGAGTGCTGGTAGGTATAGTAAAATGATAACCTTCTGCATAGTTATAAATTTGCATTTCAAACTCATTATAATGATATAAATGTAAGTTTTTAGAAACCAAAATTATATGACAATAACTTCACAACAATATTTCGATAAGGTTGTAAAATGAACGGCTGGATCACACTATAAAGTTTCTTGTTTACCGGTTTGACCTTAGAATCGAATTGGTCGAAAATCAACAATTGTTATTTCATCGGCCTTTCTAATATGAAAGCAAAGCTATTTTTAGAACAACACGTCTGAGCACCGTAAATCTGCTAACATTAAGTCCAATTCCGTGAGATTGATTTTAATATAGCCTAAACAATAAATCTTGCGAACTAGATGAAATGTCTAAGAGCAAAAATATGTATACAATGTAATTGATAGTCTAAGGCTGCACGCAAAAAGACGTTGCGATCTAACAAGTAGTTTTCAAGAAAATCGAAAGCAAACATATTCCTTAATTTATGAACTGACTATAGTTCCTGCGTTTGTTAGAATACATTCTGCTTGTTATTTTCTTACCTTGTCCGTCATCTTTTTTTTGTGTGGTCATATGCTGTCTTGGTGAAACTGTTAAATCTTGTGATGTAGTAATGTTAGTAAAATGTATCTCTCCTTGCCGTTAAAAAAGCTCATCGTGTGGTTGCACGTGATCTTTAATTCGTTACCTTACTTGTAACGAGCCTTCTATATTGCCAGTTTGTAATCTTTAGTTCGAAGTGGTGTCACCGTAGTCGAGGCATTCCCACATCCGCTTTGTGCCACCCTTTGCAGGTAAACATGGAAGTGTTGGTCTACTGAATATGTCCGTCCAACTTTGACCATTTTGTGATCTTTTCCCCTGAAAAGGCTTTTCCTTCTTCACCGTCATCATCATCATCGAGTGCCATCTCCGCAACGAAGGTTGGCTACTATGGAGCGCCATTCTGCTGTCTCTTGCTTTGATGGTGCAGATTGTCATAGGCTGGTTTTTCCATCTTTTGATGTTACTCGTCCATGTTAGTCTTGGTCTGCCTCTGCCTCTTTTACCTTGCATTCCCCCCCCTCCCAGGATTACTTTTAGTAGGCTGTTGTGTCTTTTAACATGGCCCAAAAATCCTTTTTACAGGTCTAAAATTGTTCAAACTGTAGCCTGCATAAAACATCCTGATAGAATCGATAACACATCTCAGTTCTTCCCTAGCTTGAGGATTCTTGTTCCGGCTTGACTTGTGTCTTCTTGGATAGTCAACTTCATTTGTTGCGAAGTGTCTTTAATATCACCCCGTCATCTTTTTCTTCGTTTTCCTCATGTTCTATCTCCACTTATTAATTTGGTCTGTGTTCTGAATACACCTTGCAACAAAAGCAGTTATGTCTCCAAAAAAGACACAAGGCAAGCCGGAGCAAGAAAGCTGGGAAGAAGTGAGAAAATACTCCCACAAATCTGATATAACGAGAGAAGTCATTTCTCTTCCTTCTGTACTAGTCTTAAATTCATTCAAATGTATTCACAGTTCTTTTTCTGAGACATTCGTTTTCAAATGCATCTAATTTTTTTGTCTTTTTATTTCATTTTGTTTCAGCTCTCACGTGAATAAGTGGAGGCGTTTGACTTGAAAACATTACTCTTTGTTTTTCCTTATTAGAATTGTATATTTCCATATTTTCTCTAGATGCTTTATTCTTTCTGTTTCTGTTTACTTCTTCTTCAACAACCTTCAACACCTTCGGGTGTTGAGAGAGATACGAGATTCTAGTTCTTTCCTTTCTGGTAGCCTCAATCATTGTCAATTGATGTTGTAGCGTTTCTCAGATGTTGTCAGTTCAACTTTATTTTGGTCAACCACGGGCTCTTCTTCAAACCTCTTCTTATGATATATATTTTGAATGGTATGTCATCTGTTAGTATTCTTTCTAGAAGAACAAATCAATTAATTTGTTGTTTCTGCTGTCACTTTGGTAGTTTAGAATTGATTGACCCAGAACTCTCTTTTACGACATTATTTCTATTTCTATCTCTTCTGATCACACGAGTGCTTTTCTCAAATATCTCATCCCTGTGGCGACTAGCTTCCATTTGTGTATGTATATTTGTGAGTGACTATGTTTTGCACTGATAGCACAAGTTGGGAATAAATGTATTCTGTATAAGATGTGTCTTTTTTTGTGATAGGAACTGTCTGTTACTGACGTATAGGGGCTAGCTGTCCCAATATTTGATTTGCCTTGTTTCACCGAATGTCGATTTCTGTATCCATTTTGCCGTCTTCAGAGAACGTTGTTCCTCAATATTTGAAGTACGTCATTTTCTGTATAATGTATTCAACAGCTGCGTTTAACAGCTGCTTTTGTCTTCCTACTGTTATGAGTTCTATTTAATCACTCCTCACTTTCATGTTATTCATTTTTCATACATTATTCATTAATGACACATATTGACATTTCTGCTTTATTACTACTTATAAATTTGACTTTTTTTCTGTATCCTCATACAAGAAAAACGAATCAAGGATTTGATAGTAACAGCATGGACAAATATTTTGTATTAGGGTTTGGTCTAGAGTAGCTTTTTAGTATCTGTAGTTCTATGTGATTTACTGTTTAAAAAAAAAAGAATATTTTTAGTACAGCCTTTGGAGTTTAGTTTTCGACTACCAATAGCAGGTTTATGGTTAAGATATGTTTCAGCTCCTTCGGCTTATATTGTTCCATCTTATTTGTAAAATGTATAACATTTGTTTTCTTAGAAGCGATTTCACGATATGGATTATTCAACAGGTATTTGGTGATTCTTGAGAGCTTTTGCATGAAAAAGCTTTGTTCATCTTCTTGTTGGTCTTATTTCCATAATGATAAGTGCACGTGCGTTGTCTTAGCCTGTTTTTTCTGAATACCTGGTAATCTGTCTTCCTATTTGTTTGTCTTTCTGACTATCTATACAGGGTTTCGGGAAAGATGGCGGATATTACCCCAGGCCCTTTTTAGAGAGTGCCAACACTATAACGGTGTTTGTCTGGACTTGTTGAACAATAGTTCCTATGTGGTTTTTTTTTTTATTTCTTTGAATGAATTGGAGTTGGAAGTGACTGTAGGCACTCTCTTTGCGGTGATGTTGTTTAAAATTGTCGCCCACGCAGTCTACTTGGCTCGTATTGGAGTTGAACCTTGCTAACGGAGCCAACCAACAACCTAAAACCACAATGGCTGCACATAGGCCTGTTTTTGAAGAGACTAACGCTGTTGTTTCAACAGTTATGGTTGCTTTGTTTGTTTTAAATGTATATTTTCGAGGACACAGGAGTAAGGAAGGTTGCTATGTTTGTTTTAAATGTATGTTTTCGAGGACACAGGAGTAAGGAAGGTTGCCTTGTTTGTTTTAAATGTATATTTTCGAGGACACAGGAGTAAGGAAGGTTGCTTTGTTTGTTTTAAATGTATGTTTTCGAGGACACAGGAGTAAGGAAGGTTGCTTTGTTTGTTTTAAACGTATGTTTTCTAGGACACAGGAGTAAGGAAGGTTGCTTTGTTTGTTTTAAATGTATGTTTTCGAGGACACAGGAGTAAGGAAGGTTGCTTTGTTTGTTTTAAATGTATGTTTTCGAGGACACAGGAGTAAGGAAGGTTGCTTTGTTTGTTTTAAATGTATGTTTTCGAGGACACAGGAGTAAGGAAGGTTGCTTTGTTTGTTTTAAATGTATATTTTCGAGGACACAGGAGTAAGGAAGGTTGCTTTGTTTGTTTTAAATGTATGTTTTCGAGGACACAGGAGTAAGGAAGGTTGCTTTGTTTGTTTTAAATGTATGTTTTCGAGGACACAGGAGTAAGGAAGGTTGCTTTGTTTGTTTTAAATGTATATTTTCGAGGAAACTGGAGTAAGGAAGGTTGCTTTGTTTGTTTTAAATGTATGTTTTCGAGGACACAGGAGTAAGGAAGGTTGCTTTGTTTGTTTTAAATGTATGTTTTCGAGGACACAGGAGTAAGGAAGGTTGCTTTGTTTGTTTTAAATGTATGTTTTCGAGGACACAGGAGTAAGGAAGGTTGCCTTGTTTGTTTTAAATGTATATTTTCGAGGACACAGGAGTAAGGAAGGTTGCTTTGTTTGTTTTAAATGTATGTTTTCGAGGACACAGGAGTAAGGAAGGTTGCTTTGTTTGTTTTAAATGTATGTTTTCGAGGACACAGGAGTAAGGAAGGTTGCTTTGTTTGTTTTAAATGTATGTTTTCGAGGAAACTGGAGTAAGGAAGGTTGCTTTGTTTGTTTTAAATGTATATTTTCGAGGACACAGGAGTAAGGAAGGTTGCTTTGTTTGTTTTAAATGTATGTTTTCGAGGACACAGGAGTAAGGAAGGTTGCTTTGTTTGTTTTAAATGTATGTTTTCGAGGACACAGGAGTAAGGAAGGTTGCTTTGTTTGTTTTAAATGTATGTTTTCGAGGAAACTGGAGTAAGGAAGGTTGCTTTGTTTGTTTTAAATGTATATTTTCGAGGAAACTGGAGTAAGGAAGGTTGCTTTGTTTGTTTTAAATGTATATTTTCGAGGAAACTGGAGTAAGGAAGGTTGCTTTGCTTGTTTTAAATGTATGTTTTCGAGGAAACTGGAGGAAGGAAGGTTGCTTTGCTTGTTTTAAATGTATGTTTTCGCGGAAACTGGAGTAAGGAAGGTTGCTTTGCTTGTTTTAAATGTATGTTTTCGAGGAAACTGGAGTAAGGAAGGTTGCTTTGTTTGTTTTAAATGTATGTTTTCGAGGAAACTGGAGTAAGGAAGCGACTGTGCACTCTCTCGATGGAAATCGTTTGGAATCGCCGCCTGTGTGCCGAGATTAGGACTGCACGGTAGTCGATCATTTCAACAGAATTTGCCACCGCGCTTTGGCGAAAGCTGTGACATGAGTGGTGCGGATATGGGGGATTCCCGACTGCTGTGACACTGATTCTATAACAAGAACAGAACATATATATACAAATGGGGTTTCTTTTCAATTACTGATGTACTGGTATTTGTATGTATTTTATATTGTATTACAATTTTGATGTCAGTCAGTGAGCCAATAATTGTACGAGCCCAATATTAATTCTACCTACTACTTTATAACAACCACTGCCTATGTTAAGTTCTTGTCTTCACTTTTACATAATGCATGGAATGTTTGCACATGCATCTAAACTGTATGCACTCTATCTTTTTCTGCCACTTCAGTTTTGATGACTGCATTATAACTTTGTACCTTTTGTGAGAGAAACATATGAATGAACAACCCATGTTACACCACAGAAGTGTATTATAATATTAGATTATCATTATGCGTTTTCACTATGTACATTCTAAATATATCCACTATTTTCTTTTTGTGTGCGATACAGAATAGCACTTTAATATGATGGCTTCCCATTACTGTAACTAGTTCAAGATTTGGTGTGGCTTCCATTCCTCACTCAGTTGTTAGTGAATATAAATTTTGTTGCTGTTGCTAATATTCAGATTATTAGCTCATAATATTGCATTATAATAGTGCTGACGTAATTTTCCCCAGGTTTGCATTTACAATCTGCCACTGTTTCACCTATTTATTATTTTTTTTCTCCAATCTTCATATTCATGCCAATTTCTGCGATCTCATTTTTGCCATGCAAGTTGATATCGTTATTCTTCATTTCCCTTATTTCATGCTTTAATTTTCTTCTATGGCTTTCACATTTTAGAAATATGTTTCTTGTCTTGTTCTTGAAATTGAGGGGGAAAAAAGTGTGTGAGGTGTAAAACTTTTTAGTACGAAATCAAAGCTTAGTGTGGATATTACATGAAAATGTGCTTTTATATTATATATGTGTGTATATATATATATATATATATATATATATATATATATATATATATATGAGCACATGTTTACATATGTCAAGCAAAAAAGGTTCGATTCCTATAAGTGTCGACTTCTTTATCGAACAGTGTTTAGAGATTCATCTTGTCACTAAAAATATTCATCAAACATTTATTCTTATAAATTATAGCTGCCTGGCTTGATACTGACATCATCAGTCATACAAAAATGATGTATAGTTCAATGAAAAGTATGACCCGTACCACTGTATTCCCCATATGTTCGTATTAGAACTTGGGAGTGAACACTTACTTTACTTCAAAGTAGCGAGTACTTCGCTGTCTTGAACAAAGACCGATCATTGGTTAATCCCAACTATTGAGTTATTCAGTTATTGAGTTATTTGTGAGTTATCACTATTGCACTCCGAACAATTTCAACTGAAACACTAACGAGTTGCATGCAAAAAGAACAGGTCCGTGATGACACAGTGATGTGGGGAAGGAATTATCAAAGAGAAAGACAGGGAATCGGCCCACACATCATCGTAATTGAAAAAAAGAATAAAGAACCCCGTCACGCCATGTGCCGTATAGGGAATATGGTGTTAGTGATCATAATTTTTATAGACCTTCGGCACATGATTTTTAGGGTAATGTGCTCGGTATTACGCCCGAGCCGCTTTACTTTCCCAGAAAAAATCCGGTACCCATTTAAGGCTGGGTGAACCCGGAAGCCGTCGATCAGGATCGAACCCGACCTCTCCTTTCTAGTCCAGTTCACTAACCACTGAGGTCTCGCGGCACCTACATCAACTTGTATTCTTGCTAAATATTTCACACGTCTAAGAATCTACGTATTTTATTTTTTACTTTAGATTCTTCTAATCCCTTCTTCTTTAAGGTACAGCAGTTTGCCAGATTTTCCAATCGACGAGAGACTAGACGAGATGCTATCAGATGTCAATCTCCTCGCATGACTCTAGTGTAGTTCACAGTTCCTCTGATGATGTCTAGTGTTATTATTTTTTGGACAAACGTTATATTTTGATCTTTGTTTTCATGTATTCTTCGTTTAAATTCCCAGTGAATTGCCGTTACACGTTTCTATTGTGACCAAATTTATAACCTCTCCATTAAATTGCTTCTATTTTGCAGATGTGGCCATCATGTTTAAGTGGTGTTTGTTAAATTAGTGAAACCGTTAGCAGCAGTTCTGTGGTTGTGCACTGCCCGGCGATAAAATGAGTGAGTGATTTATTGAGTGAGTGAGTGAGTGAGTGAATGAGTGAGTGAGTGATTTAATGAGAGAGTGAGTGAGTGAGTGAGTGAGTGATTTAATGAGAGAGTGAGTGAGTGAGTGAGTGAGTGAGTGAGTGAGTGAATAAGTGAGTGAACGAGTAAATGAGTGAGTGAGTGAAAAAGTGAGTGAGTGCATGAGTGAGTAAGTGAATGAGTGAGTGAGTGAATGAGTGAGTTTGTGAATGAGTGAGTGATTAAGTGAGTGAGTGGGTGAGTAAATTAGTGAGTGAATGAGTGAGTTAGTGAATGAGTGAGTGATTAAGTGAGTGAGTAAATGAGTGAGTGAATGAGTGGGTGATTTCATGAGAGAGTGAGTGAGTGAGTGAATGATTGAGTGCGTGAGTGAGTGAGTGAGTGAATGAGTAGTGAATAAGTGATTGTGAACGAGTAATTGAGTGCGTGAGTGAATAAGTGAGTGAGTGAAGGAGTGAGTAAGTGAATGAGCGAGTGAGTGAGTGAGTGAATGAGTGAGTTAGTGAATGAGTGAGTGATTAATTGAGTGGGTGAGTGAGTGAGTGAGTGAGTTAGTGAGTGAGTAAGTGAGTAAGTGAATGAGTGAGTGAATAAGTGATTGAGTGAGTGAACGAGTAAATGGGTGAGTGAATGAGCGAATAGTTCAGTGAGTGAGTAGGTGAATTAGTGGGTGAATTAGTGAATGAGTGAGTGAGTAAGCGAATAAGTGAGTGAGTGAGTAAATGAGTGGGTGAATGAGTGAGTGAATAAGTGATTGAGTGAGTGGACGAGTAATTGAGTGAGTGAATGAGTGAATGAGTGAGCGAATAAGTGAGTGAGTTAGTGAGTGAGTGAATGAGTGTGTGAGTGAGCTATTGGGTGAGTGAGTGAGTGAGTGAGGAGTAGGTGAGTGAGTGAGTGAGTGAGTGAATGAGTGAGTGAGTGAGTGAGTGAGTGAGTGAGTGAGTGAGTGAGTGAGTGAGTGAGTGAGTGAGTGAGTGAGTGAAAGTCCCATGGCAGAATATGGCTCCACCGACCACCCAGTTGACATACAATATGGTACCTAACTAAATTAGTTGGGGAAAATAAACAAGCCAAAGAGGAGCACTGGCTCCCTCATCTCCAGAAAACGGAGGCCTTGCTCTACGAAGTTTAATGCTCCATTTATATTCAACATCAAAATATATTTTTCCATTATTAAAATATCTCTATACAACATTAATATCATCACCATCAAGTACCAAGCCTGCTGGCGTAGATGATCATGTCTCTCCACAAACTTTAGATCACGACAGTTATTTATCATTTCTGTTGTTGACCTTCTGCCAAGCCATTCTCTTAAGCTGTTTAGTGTCTTTTCTCTTTGCTTCCCTCTATCTCTTCGTCATTCAATTTTTCCAGTTGTTACAATATATCTCAGCTATTCTCTTCTAATTACATGGCCATGAAATGATAAACCTTAACAGCACAACCTGTGGCTGCCCTGCTGCCTTGCAGGTAAGATTGGGAGAGTAAAAGGCTAAGGGAGGGTACCCCGAAGTAAAACAATCCCACTGCCTTGTGGGTGAGACTTTTTAGTCAAAGACTTGTGGAGCCAACCGTAAGCAAACCGACGGAAGGCAACAGAAATCCACCGTCGTAATTTCTTTGTACAATCATGAAACATTAAAATATATGTTTTAATTATTAAAATTTCTCTACATTGAATTAAAACATCTCTATAAAACATTAAACTATTTCTTTACAACATTAAAATATCTTTATACAGTATTTAAATATGTCTATAAAACATTAAAATATCTCTATCATTATCATCATCATATGCCATACCGGTTGGCGTAGGTGATCATGTCCCTCCACAATCTTCTATCTACATTGCATCGTATCAGTTCTGTTGTTGACTGTTTTCCATGCCATGACACCAAGCTATCCAGTATTTTTTCTCTTTGTCGCACGCGATCTCTCTTTCCTTTTATTTTGCCAGTTATAACCAAGTATTCCAAATTCCTCTTCTCATGATGTGCCCGAAAAATGTTGATTGCTTCTTTCTGATGTTTTTCAAGAGCTCCCTTTTTGTGTTGGCCTCTTTGAGAACTTCCTCATTGGTCTTTTTAGCTGTCCAGGGAACTTTCAACATTCTTCTGAGAAATCCCATCTTTGGCCTCTAATCGTCTTTTCATTTGTTTGTCTACTGTCAATCATTCACTTCCATAGGTCAAAATTTGCTCTATATAGCACTGTTGAACTCTCTTTCTCATTTTTATTGACATAGATTTGTTGCATAAGATATTTTTCATTTTCTGAAATGCTATTTTGGCCTGAGCTATTCTGCTTTTTATTCCTGTGGTGCATCTCCCATCGGATGTTATTATTGTGCCCAAGTATTTGAAACGTTGCACTTGTTTAAGATTTGTCTCGTTTAATTTTATGCTGCATGATGGTGGTGATTGTTTCTTTGATATATCCATTACTTCTGTTTTCTTACTATTCAGACTGAGACCTTTCTTGTTGCTTTCTTTTACTATTATGTCTATCATTTCTTGTAGTTCATTCTCTGTCTCTGCTATTAAGACTGTGTCATCCGCATATCGCAAATTATTTATGTTGTGACCGTTGACTTCAATTCCTATTTTGACTATTATTGATCTCTTAATATATTCACTGTAAAGTGAAAACAAATCCGGTGACAGAACACAGCCTAGTCTGACTCCCTGCTTTATATATTGGAATTGTCCTGTTTAAAATACAGTATTAAAATATCTCTATAAAACATTAAAATATATCTATACAACACATGGTGCTGAAACATGGACATTAGACAAGAAAACAGAACAGAGAATTGAAGCCTTCGAAATGTGGATTTATAGAAGAATAGGTAGAATTGGATGGAAGGAAAAGAAAACAAACGATGAAGTCTTAAAACAAACTAAAAATGAAAAGAGAACTTCTGAACACAATTAGAACAAGACAAATGCGATTCTTGGGCCATGTTAAAAGACACAACAGCCTACTGAAAGTAATCCTGGAGGGGAAAATACAAGGTAAAAGAGGCAGAGGCAGACCAAGATTAACATGGACGAGTAACATCAAAAGATGGACAAATCAACCGATGACAACCTGCACCATCAAAGCAAGAGATAGAGCAGAATGGCGCTCCATGGTAGCCAACCTTCGTTGCGGAGACGGCACTCAATGATGATGATGATACAACATTAAAATATCTCTTTACAACATTAAAATATCTCTATAAAACATTAAAATATCTCTTTACAACATTAAAATATCTCTATAAAACGTTAAAATATCTCTTTACAACATTAAACTATCTTCCTTCTTCCTCTTTTCTTCCTCTTCTTTCAGCCCCCTACGGTTCATATTTCTTCAACAACAACTGTATAAACAGTTCTGTTTCTTGCCATTCTTTTACGATCATTCCATGTCTTCTCCATCCTCTTCATATTTGCTCCCACCTATCTTTTCCAAGTATATTTTGGTCTTTCTCTTTATCCCTTCCCCTAGGGATTCCACTATCTCTACACAATATTGAAATATTTCAGGGGGCTCTATTTATCTTGTGCACGTTTTAAAAAAAATGCATATATTTATCTTGTGTACGTTTAAAACAGAAAAAGATGCATATTTTTGAAACAAAAATAACAGTTGAAACGGAATATGTTCATATTATATGACGCAATAAAAGAATGAATTGTACAAAGAACTGCAAGCGATTGCTAATGTAAAGAAAAGAGTCTAAACTTGTATAAACGGTCTTCTTTATGGCTTTTCTTCCAGTATTTATTTTAATAGAGAAATCTATTTTTAACACAAACATCACTGGTTTATTGAAATGAATTAGTTTAAGTGAATCTGAAAAAGGAGACCTTGAACAAGTAACTGTCAAGGACCATAAATGTGGTGAGTATACAGCGCGCAGACCATCACAGAGGGGAGTGTTTAACGTCACTCACAAAACGCGCCCCGCAAAATAAATATCCCAAGTGCTTTACACAGTCCGCCTTAGATGAAGTGCATTAAACGCAACCTCTTTCAATAAAAGCGTATGTTTGTGCCGAGCATGGCTGTGGGCAGTAACCAACGCACACGATGTCTGAATTTTGCACCAAGTATGAAAAGTTACTGGCCCTGTTTGAGAATTGTTAAGAACACGGAAATTATACCGTTCACCGATTGATCAAAAAGGACCTCTTCATCATCTGACCTTCTCTCGCAAGGTCAGACGCCCGATCCTACTACCTAATTACAAAAGCACTTGACTATGACATGAATTTATTTTGCTCGTCAAAATAAAGGGGAAAAAATAACCCCAACTTAAATAGTCCCAGAATAACTTAACGATTCCCGCCGATTTTAGTCCTTCTCTGTGGGTTATTCAACTAGAGTGTTTGTTATTGACACGCCTTGGGATTGTCGATTACGACTTTGGTGTTACTCCAATCCCTAAATGAGAGTATATGTAGACAGTCGGCAATTCATAAAATAAGAAACGTAGTCCCATTGTGTTTACTTATATCAGATAATTAGATCACTCCGCAGTGGGAAGTTGTTTCACGAAGTGTTGATCTTTCTATCAGAGCACGTGATATTCATAAAAAATAACGAATTTATCTCCAACAAGTAATTTGTGGAACGATACTGCTTAATAAATATGTAGCAGACAATCATGGAGCAAGAGACTAGTAAGAAATAACTGTTTTGACAGTTAAAATATAAAAAAATAACAGTTATCTATCTATCTAGTATTATATATATCAAAAAGACTAAAACTATGATCATAAACAAAGAAAATACTCAAAACCCACAAGTGGATATCATTATTGATTGAATAGACCTCGAGACAGTTCAGAACTACAACTACCTTGTACATACTATAACCAGTGATGGAAAATGTACAACTGAAATAAACAAAAGAATAGGAATGGCAAAAAGTAATTTTAATGTAACGAAGATCAAAAACAAATAACACCAGGGCTAGAACTAAGAATAGCAAAATGTTATGACTTCTCAACATTCCTATATGGTGCAGATACATGGACATTAGACAAGAAAACAGAACAGAAAATTGAAGCCTTTGAAATGTGGATATATAGAAGAATAGGTAGAATTGGATGGAAGGAAAATAAAACAAACGATGAAGTTTTAAAACAACTAAAAATGAAAAGAGAACTACTAAACACAATTCAAACACGACAAATGCGATTTTTGGGCCATGGTAAAAGACACAAAAGCCTGCTAAAAGTAATCCTGGAGGGGAAAATACAAGGTAAAAGAGGCAGAGGCAGACCAAGACTAACATGGACGAGTAACATCAAAAGATGGACAAACAAGCCTATGACAACCCGCACCATCAAAGCAATAGACAGATCAGAATGGCGATCCATGGTAGCCAACCTTCGCTGCGGAGATGGCACCCGATGATGATGATGAAGAAGTAAAGAACCCCGTCACGCCAAGTGGTGTTTGGGAATATGGTGTTAGTAACCATAAATTTGACAGACCTTCGGCACATGATTTTTGGGGTAATGGGGTCGGTATTACGCCCGTACTGCTTTACGTTCCCAGAAAAAAATCCGGTACCCATTAAAGGCTGGGTGAATCCGGAAGCCGTCGGTTGGGATCGAACTCTACCCCTTGTCCTTTGTAGTCCAGTTCACTAACCACAGAGCTATCGCGGCTCCATGTATGTAATATGTCTTAGTTAATAGAAATCTTTCAATTTTAGAAGAAAGCAATTGTATAAAAAGAAGAGTATTACACTGAAAATGATCAGTAGAGATTATGAAAACGAGCGCAATTTTTATTTCTTTATCAACAATCATCTTGTGTCTTCATAAATTTGAGGATAATCTTCAGTTATAGATAGTTACAGTTATAGTTATTCGAAAGACCCGGTATCATTGCAAACGAATTACAATCGCATAATTGTTCAACTGCCCGTGCCAGTGGAATCGCTCGCTCATAGAGCAAGTGATTTACATTTGGAAGTTCCCAGCTATGTTTGTTTGTGTAACTCCCACACTATCTTTATACTCTACTCTCAATACCTCCAACCCACACGGGGACTGGTTGGTCTCGAGACAAGATTCCGGCCTCGAGACAGAGAGGTTGTGGGTTCAAATCCCGGCTACACCGGTTGGGATTTTTATTTATGATTTCTCTATGCGGCAACCACCCCACTGGTCTCAGACGTCAATTACTCATCGACGGAAAAAATATGAGTACCTACGAAGTCGGAGTTATCTGCCTGTGCGGCGAAGGACCCCTGCGCACACGGCTGCCATGGAAGAATGGATTAACACGAAAAATTCATTTCCTAGTCTCTAGGGACTTCGTCAGAGGTAAAAGCTGGCGAACGAAAATAGAAATCAACAAAAAAGCTTATAATTAGTTATGATGAACTGCTCTAGTTATTATAATAAATATACTAATTATTTAATGCCATTTAAAAGCAAATTTGTTACGCTAATAGAACAAATCATTACATTTGGAGGTTCCCATTTATGTTTGTTTGTGTAACTCCCACCCCATCTTTATACTCTACGCTCAACACCTCAAACCCACACCATCATCTCCTGAAGATAGTAACAGTTTTATGTTACGCTATATTTTGATTATATTAAACTTTAGATTTGAGTATTAACATTACTATAACATTACTAATAACATTACTACTCACTCAGAATGCATCCTGGTGTCTCTTATTTGACACGGGGATTTGTGGGGGTGAAGGGCTGAATAGATATATCAAACCAATTAAAAAAATAACATTATAAAAAAAAATCAGGTTGACACTTCATACAAATTACCTGATAATATAAACGCAAAATGCTGCACTGTAAAGCGATATTGTCCCTGCATTTCAAATCAAATGATAGATAAGAAGAGAATAAATGAATAAAATTTGGACATCTCCATTTATTGTGGTTTTATGAATAAGTAAACAAATAAGAGTGCAAAATGTGTACAAATTCAGCGCATCACACTTGGCCAATCAGCATATGAGAGAACACATTGCGTTCTGGGGACAGACAAATTTGGCAAAACGAATAGGGATCAAAATGGGATGCAACCAGACACATAACAAATGCCAAGTTGAAGTCGATTGTTTTGGGTCGAAAAGCGCAGAACAATGTGAACATGTAAATCACAACACCTCGCATCTATGTCCAAATAGCATCCATTTAAGGATGAACCCCAGGGGGAGACTTCGCTGGGTAAAACCAGAAGAAGAAAGTATATCAGATTAGGTAAAATTATTTTGAGTATTTATGGCACATTGATAAAAACATCAACCATTATTCTCAAAGCACATAACTGTAAGCTGTAATTGCTACATTCATCTGTGTATATGCTATCATTGTGAGGTGTGTTCTACTCGATGGTTGCCAGACGTTGTCACTGGTTTTTTAATTGTTGGTAAAATATGAAACATCAAAAGAAGTAATACCAGTGACTAAAAGAATCAACAAAAAGAAGTGGACGACAGAGGAAATATTAGAGCTAATGGACGAAAGACGAAAACATTAGAAAGAAGAACGGACATACAAAATATTACTCAAAGAGATCCAAAACAAATGAAAAAAAGCAAAGGAAGGATGGTTAAAGCAGAAATATGAAGAAATAGAACAACAAAAAAGAAAGACTCAAAATGTATGCACAATCAATTAAATGAATTAACAGGAAGAAAAGAAGTCAAAGTTTCAGGATGTGTGAAATCAAAGGAAGGAAATATAATAATGGGACTGGAGAAGACAATAGAAAGATGGACAGAATATATCAGTCAACTCTATGATGATGAAAGACCAGAATTAAACAACTCAAACAAAGACACAGGTTCACCAATAATACTGAGTGAAGTGAAGGACGCAATTCAACACACGAAAAGAGGCAAAGCTCCAGGTCTGGACAATATAACAATCGAAGTGATCAGTGCGTTAGGAGAGCTGGGAGTACAAGTCATAACAAAACTACTCAATGATATATATAACACTGGACACATACCCGAAGATCTACTAAAATCTATCTTTGTAGCCATACCGAAGAAATCGGGTGTCATTGATTATGAAGACCATAGCACTATTTGTCTCATGAGCCATATGACTAAAATATTACTAAGAATCATCATTAGACGTGTTAAGAACAAAATAAAACCAGAAGTAAGTTAGGAACAATGTGGATTTGTGAAAGGAAAGGGCACCAATAATGCAATATACATCTTAAGAACATTGATAGAAAGATCTATACAGGTAAAGAAAGATCTATACATGTGCTTTATAAACAACACAAAAGCATTTGACAAAGTTAAGCATGTGAAAATAATCAATATGCTGGAGAAATTAAACATATATGGCAAGGATCTGCGAATCATAAAAACATGTACTGACAACAAACAACAGCTATACGAATTAGCAACCAAACAGGACAACTTCAATATATAAAACAAGGAGTCAGACAAGGCTGTGTTCTGTCACCGGATTTGTTTTCCCTTTGCAGTGAACATATTGTGAGATCAATAGTAGACAAAAAAGGAATTGATGCCAACGGTCACAACATAAATAATTTGTGTTATGCGGATGACACAGTCTTAATAGCAGAGACAGAGAATAGACTACAAGAAATGATAGACACAATAGTAAAATAAAGCAACAAGAAAGGTCTCAGTCTGAATAGTAAGAAAACAGAAGTAATGTTCATATCGAAGAAACAATTATCACCAGTATGCAGCATAAAAATAAACAGGACAAATCTGAAAAAGTGCAACGCGTCAAATACATGGGCTCAATAATAACATCAGATGGAAGATGCGCCACAAAAATAAAAAGCAGGATAGCTCAGGCCAAAACAGAATTTCAGAAAATGAAAAATATCTTATGCAACAAATATATATCAATAGAAGTGAGAAAGAGAGTTCATCGGTGCTATATAGAACCACTTCTGACCTATGGAAGCGAACCATGGACAGTGGACAAACAAATGAAAAGACGATTAGAGGGCACAGATATGAGATATCTAAGAAGAATGTTGAAAGTTCTCTGGACAGCTAAAAAGACCATTGAAAAAATTCTCAAAGAGGCTAACACAAAAAAGGAACTCCTAAAGAACATCAGAAAGAAACAATCAACATTTTTTGGGCACATCATGAGAAGAGGAAAGTTGGAATACTTTGAATACTTGGTTACAACTGGCAAAATAAAAGGAAAGAGAGATCGTGGACGACAAAGAGAGAAAATACTGGATATCTGGGTGTCATGACATGCAGAACAGTCAACAACAGAACTGATACGATGCACTGTAGTTAGAAGATTTTGGAAGTGCAAGATCGCCGACGCCATCCGGTATGGCACATGATGATGATGTAAATATGAAAGTCTATGTAGACATTTTAACGCTATCCTCTGTCGTTTAAAACAAAAAAATTAAATTCGACAACACCGCGGGATTAACCGGAGTTTACCAACAGAATCGGACCACATTCAATACCTCTGATGTTGTATGGCTCAGATGAACTATTCTTCTCCGAGACAGCATTTTGACAAGGCTTATGGTTTCGTCCGATTTCATCCACATCCTACGGGGACATCGTAAAGAAAGTGTGAACAGGAAGAGACTATATACGCTGGAACATTTGTGGAGAGGAGATTCAGCACGACGAATATGGAGCTCCTTAACTGGACGCTCGAAGATGACACTTCCAGCTAGTGTTAATAGTCCATTCCTTTCACACAAGAGGGAAGATATACAAGTAAGACATGCAGGTAGGACATATAATCTGTCTAGTTTCATTTCGGTCTGTCTGGTGAATTTAAACTAACACCCTCAAAGCTACCTTCGAGTGGGGAACATTACATTTCTCTGTGGTCTCAAAAAAAAATATATATATATAAAACTTTCCAGATTTATTTATCAAATGTTGGTTGTTCAAAAGTTAGTTCACTATAAATTTATTTTTAAAAAAAGGGGGAGGGGGGGGGGGGGGGGGGGGGGGGGGTGGGGGGGGAGAGTAGCATATTAATTGTATGTTTACATTTGAGCGCATGTGACAGAAAAACACAACACTCTTTAGACTTAGCAAGTATTTAACATAACAATTTGGTTACATATAAGTTCTCTCTTGCTTTTATATCGCCATTACAGCCGCACCGCATTGTTACATGTATACACAATTTCCAACTTAGTACACTCGTCTAGTGACTTATAACTCGATTCCCCGCTACTAAAAGATCTTTCTTCTGTTTTTTTTTTTTTTTTGTTGTTATTTAAAAGACCGACACGCCTTCTTGGTGCACCTTGTTTTTTTTTTGTTTTTTTTTAAATTGAGCATCAAAGATTTTGTTTAATTAATGAATTAATGTTATGTAATGATTGGACTCGCATCCCGATGATATTGTGTCAATGATGCTGCAATAAAATATGGATATTAACAACAGATTATAATAAGTTAATTACTTGGCAGTAAATTTTACTTACGTTTATGTTTAGTTTTCTGACAAGTCAAAAGCTCAATGAACAAATACTCCGTAGAAAGTCTACGTTCTACGTAGTGAACATGATGACATTAAAACAACTTGAGGGGAAAAATTGCCGTTGAGTAAATGCAGATACACCTTCATTAAAGCAACATTAAAGCTACTTGTTACTTGGCATCAGCTCAGTAGGGGAGCGCAAGCGCTTGAGACCTGTGATCGCAACAGCAGGGTCGATGTCACACAGCTGAACAAGACCTTTAACCTTCTGGTTAGCCTTCCATGGTAACAGCTTGCGTCAAAACAGGCTGGCTAACAGAAGCGACTCAATTCAGAGAAAGTAAGAGGTATGTTTACAGCACTCGGAAAAAATTACAAATAATCAACAACAGAAAAAAAGAACAAAGAACAATATATGGACCGAAGCAGGGTCGAACCCGTGCTCAGTGACACAGCGCCTTGCCACACTTTTTTCCCTCTATAATATTAATTTTATTATTATTTTGTCACCTGGCTAACAGAAGCTAAGATGGTCGTGTTCCCAGTAATGGTGGATACTAGTGACACGGAAGACCTAGTATTGTAGTACATGTAGACAGGACACGTTACGCAGGTTATAGTCAGGAAGTAGAGTTGTTTGTTTTTTTGTTGTTATGATCATCATCTCTGCATAACGGACGAACCGATAGGTGCTCAGATATCCCCATAGAGAAAACCCCAGAAGAATAGTTGCCCACATTCATAAACGCCGTAGCAGGGCCAAGGATGCACGGGGTGGGTAGGTTTTTGTTTGACAATTTTGCTCGGGTATCTGCCATATTTATGGCCTACCTCTCTTTTATTTTAACTGCCAAGGGTTTTTTTAACGTACGCGAGTGGAAACGTGACTTCTTGTTTATTGCCGTTATCCGATAGGGCTAGATATCGGATCTCAGTAACAAAGAGATCAGTGGAGGGTAACGAATGTCATTAAAAATCTCCGTTAATTTTCCTATTTTTGAAAACTCACCACCACTTCTGGTGGGCTTTGAAAACTCACCACCACTTCTGGTGGGCTTTGAAAACTCACCACCACTTCTGGTGGGCTTTGAAAACTCACCACCACTTCTGGTGGGCTTTGAGCCCGAGGCCTCCCTGTCCTAAGGCCGACGCCGTAGCTTTAGATTGCAGGACCCTCCCCCCCCCAACTTTACACCATTCTCAAGTAAAAGCCGGGAATATCAAGAAAGTCATTTTGTCCCGTCACATTCATGAGTGAAAGGGGTTCTCCTCGTTGAGTTATTGAGTTATTTGCGGGTCATCATCTTTGCACTCCGAACATGTCCATAGGTGCTCAGATCCCCTCCTCAGCAATTCCCTCAGTGTCCAGCGACTGACGACTTCAGTGCTGTGTTGGTTGATAAGTCTTCTTACACGGCCACTAAGTTTCACATTTCTGGCTGTGCCCATCTTAGCTCCCATTTCCATCATCAGATGAAGTGAAGTGCATCTGTGTTTGTTGAAGTCCTGTGCTCTTCCCATATCTCGGAGGGCATTGATGATGTCCGCCCGATCCATTGGTTGTCCGTCCTCAACGACAGCGCAGCTAGCCATCCTGTCCGCTCTTTCATTTCCCCGTACTCCCGCATAACCAGGGACAAAGACAAAGGTGACCTTACGTATGTTGGATTTCTGCAATGACTCTACCAATTGCATACGTATAGAGCCCGCCTCCACTTTTTTTATCATGCTCATCGAATCATTCAGTATACATGCGTGGGTGTAGTCTTGTGACTTTAACCATTTGAATGCCTTGGTCACTGCCATCACCTCCATTGTCATGCTACTCATTGTCATGACGTATGCACCACTGTCTTCGTAGACTATTCTGCCTGTCGAACGTGCTGTAAATGTCCATGCACTTCTTTGGTGTTGTCTTACAGATCCGTCTGTATAGATGACTGTATATTTCTCATCGGTGTTATCGCAGATGAGACAGTTTACCTCAGCATTAACCACGACCGGGTTCTGTTCCCTACTTTTCCTGTCGAGTGTGACAATACACGAGAAAGTCCCCTTGATTGACGTTGGCACTGGTATCCACTCCTCACCAACGCTGATATTGGTAAGCCACAGGCCTGTTTGATGACATCTTCTGCTCGGCCCACCCATGATTTGCCTCTTTTTAGCTTGGCACTTTTCCCTGTGTTGAGCACGTGGTGCAATGGATGCTCTTTATCTGTACTAATCTTCAGGTATGCTCGTGCTCTCCAGATCTTGATTCTGTCATACATGGTTGGAAAGTCAAGAAGATACCTCATTGCTACGCAGTGAGTGTCCCTTGTACATCCCAAGATAATGCGCATGGCTTCATTTTGTATTTTCTCCTCGTATCATCTTGTACCATTAATACAATAGCAACAACAATACAATCAATAATATTTTTCAATATTACATGAGTCATTGTTGCTATATAAAGAATTATTTAAATAAAATTCAAATAATAAGAACCGCTGATATAAAAAGAAATTAACACGAACATCAGCCATGCAGACTTTCACAAGAAAATGCATTTAGGCCCGCACAGCAAACTTTGTTCTTCAGCAACAAAAATACAGCAAACGTTCTCCAGGCGCGGGAAAGGGGGTGGTATTTTTCTTTCAATAAAATTAGTGGAGGGCATCGGTTTAAAAAGACTGCTGCATTCGTTCACAAAATATTTTGTTTTTAATTCTAGGAATCAGAAACAAAAAAACAGTAAATACAACTTTACTGCGTTCCTCTATTTACAAGAAAATAAATGTTTGTATATGATAATTTATGACTGAAGCAGATTATCGCAAGTACATTGTAAGATACTAGTTGTAGCTTATGTGTTGATCAGGAGAGACGGGTAGAGTTGTGATTAGCGCACTCGTCTGTCGACCTGATTGTTAAGGGTTCAAATCGAGGCAAATTTATTTATTTCCTACCTAAAAACTCCTCTATATCCACCTACCCACCCTAAATAGGTACCAGAAATATTCTATGGGGAGAAGAGCAGAGAGCAAAAAGAACCGGCCACCTCCACCTCATAAAGCTGAGTCCTAGTTGTTAAGTTAATTACAGGTTATCATTATTGGACTCGGAACATGTCCATAGGTGCTCAGATCCATTCCTGTGCATGTACCACAGCGTCCAGCGACTGACGACTCAAGCTCTGTGTTAGCTAATAAGTCATGTGCCCATCATAAATCCCATCTCTTTCATCCGAAGGAGTGACGTGGACTAATGTTTGTTGAAGTCGTGTGCTCTTATCGCATCTCGGAGGCATTGGCATTGATGACGTTCGCCCGATCCATTTGTTGATCATCTTCGGCGACAGCACGGCTTAGCCAACCTGTCCGCTCATTCATTTTCTGAAGCATTGTACATTTATAATATACGCTACTAACATTTCATTACTCAACAACTAGACACTAGACACAGACTAGGCTACCGACATTCGGACAAACCATGTTCGATTCCCGCTGGAAGCAGTATCAATTGTACTCGTCGTTAGAAAAAAAAATACCCCCGCGGTCCACCCAGCCGCTGGCAGAAATAGGTACCAGAGGATTACTCTGGGAAGGTGAGGAATTCCGCCTTACATCGTGAGTTTCGATGCTTGAAGCGACACTATCCAGAAGTCTCCGAACACTTCTGGATAGGCGGCCGAGCACATATGGGTGAAAACCCGCGTTCTAAGACGCGGATTTAAGTCTCGTACTTTATCTTTACCTTTATTCAACGGCAATTGATATGAGAATACATTTACCCTCTTACATTATTTCAATGTTTAACTTCAGCAACTCAAAATGGCTTACACTTTTTACTTTCCTTATGCTCATTAATGTTTATGTTAGTTCTTAATTTTTGTTTTTTTTTTTCTTAATTTTTGTTATAACTTAGCTCTAAGTCACATGAGCTTTACCTTTATAAAAAAAAAAACATGTGTCAGACCCCTACAATTATATTTTTTTCCTTACATACTTGCAACCTTTCAAAGACAAAATACTATGCAATTTCCAATATCATTACCATTGTATTTATGTATAGAGCGATATGTGCTGGCTGTAACCACTGCCAACTGTAGTTTTTTTAAAGGCCCGAGGGCAGAAAATAAAACCAGATCCTCCTACAAACTGCGTGACGTTTTCTGCCTATAGGAACTATAGACATATGACACAAATGAAAACGTCACGCTAATTGGAGGTTTTCTCTAATTTTCTTTGTAAATCTATAGATGGCTATGCTTTAACACTCTTTCTCGTGGTTTCTGCTATTCATTGGGTCGCCTTGAGTGGCATTAACATACCAAATGGTCTTCCGCATCATTTTGATCATTGCCTCAGAAAACAGAAATAAACATACAAATAGAAATGGCATAGCGTTTTATCAACATAAAATATACATTCACATCAACATGAAATATACACCCACATTAACATGAAATATACATTCACATCAACATGAAATATACACTCACATCAAAATAAAATATACATTCTCATTAACATGAAATATATATTCAGATCAACATAAAATATACACTCACATCAACATAAAATATACATTCACATCAACATGAAATATACACTCACATCAACATGAAATATACACTCACATCAACATGAAATATACACTCACATCAACATAAAATATACACTCACATCAACATAAAATATACATTCACATCAACATAAAATATACATTCACATCAACACGAATAACTTTAGGATCAAAATTGAGAATAATAACTGTTATATCTGCTTAACAGTCCTGAATGATAAAAAACAAGGGACATGAACTGGATCACGCTTTAATTCGTGGGTTTCACAAATTGGGTGTTAACGCCCCGCAAAAGGGGGGGGGGGCAGATGGCGGTGGAAGTTTGTACGTAATTTTATACATTTTACTTTAAATGTATGTTATTTATATTATCTACCAGAATTGTACTTGTTAAATGGTAAAAAAAAGTAAAGTAAAGTACCCCCGTCACGCCAAGTGGCGTATAGGGAATAAGGTGTTAGTGACCATAAATTTTACAGACCTTCAGCACGTGATTTTTGGGGTAATGTGGTTGGTATTACGCCCGTACGGCTTGACTTTCCTCGAAAAAAAATCCGGTATCCATTTAAGGCTGGGTGAACCCGGAAGCCGTCGATTGGGATCGAACCCTACCCCTTGTCCTTTGTAGTCCAGTTCACTAACCACTGAGCTATCGCGGCTCCTTGTTAAATGGTAAGTAATGTGTATCTTAGAAAATTCAATTATTTAAATAAGACAAAGAGAAAAAAAAATTATTCAAATAATTTAAACTGCATATTGATTATTTTAAACTTCTCGACAAGAGCAAGGATTCATCCGCTTCCTGTTACAAACTATAGTTCGTTGGCTACCAAAATGTGCCTGTTTGGGTCGGAATTAGAAACTCCTTGACTCGGTGCTAAAGTTCCTAGAAAATGAAGATGTTGCTACAAGACTACATGATTGATTCCACAACTGACAGGTCATTTGACATACTTGTTTCGTCAATTTAATTAAACAAATCTACAGCTTCAAGGCGATGAGTTAAATTTAATCAAAATAAAAACTGTTATTTCCACGTTTATAGTAAAACGTCATTTGTAAGAACGGGGTTAAGGCAAAGAAATGCAAATGAATGCATAAAAATGTGGAGCTGCAGTAAAGCTGAATGTGAGGGAAAATTGAAAAAAAAATGGAAAAAAAGGTATGTTGAAAGCATTACGTGATTAGTAGTTCAAATCTGTGTCGTCTACTAATGACGTAAATCTTTTACCATACCATTTGTAAGGACGTCATTTAGGACGAGGGAAATTCAGCCAGTGTACTGATTTATCAACAGTGGAAAAACGTGAAGATATGTTTACTTGGAGGCTATTAATTCAGACTTCGGACAATCAACAAATTAATTCGGATTTTGGACAATCAACAAATTAATTCGGACAATCAACGATTTGAAGATATTCTTACACTGAATATACCTCATTAGGTTTTAGCATTACATGAAGAACTGATCCAAATAACAGCAAATGAGGAATTTAAATGTAAAGACATTTATCAACAGTTGTTTCTACAAAAGTATATACCAAAACTTTATCATTGATTATGGACAATGGTACACAAGTTGTTGGTTGCATTTCCTTCATCATATTTAGTGGAACGTGGTTTCAGTACAGTTACAAAACTGTTAACTGAAAATAGAAACCGACTGGAAATAGCTAATCGTGGTAATAATCGTGGTGATTTAAGATTGCCCTTGACAAAACTAGAGATGAACATTAAAAAAACAATTGATAGCAAGATCATCTTCATAAAGACATTTTTAAATTTTAATATTATCAACAATTCTATTAATTTGTAAAATTAAACAATTAAATTAATTAAGGTGTGGCTAAAACCACTGTTTCGCTGGCTGAAAAAGCCGGCGTATGGTGTTCGAAACCAGCGGTAGACAGAAAGGATTTTTTTTTTTTTTGGGGGGGGGGGGGTGAAATAAAATTCCAGAATCTCCCACGTCGTGAAGACTGCTTTGACCAAGCGGCCTTTATCCCTCTGGTTCCATCGTTAGCCCCCTGACATTACCAGCAGTGATACTGTGTGTCGTGAAAATAATATTTCTTTAAGTATTTATTTGTTGTGTGAAATGTGAATGTTACTGTTGTTGATTTTAATCATTTTTTGTTATTTTCAAAGCAGCAATGTGTTTATTTTACAGCAACATATTTCTTTGAATTGTTGTGTGAGGTGTAGGTATAAGAACCAACAAGAACGAAAGTTGTCTCTACATTTTCCACTTTGCTTAAGGAAGGTAGTTGTGTAGGGTGGCAATTTTTTTGTCCTAAAAGGAGGGCGGTGGGTTAGAAAGTTTGGTGATCACTGCAAACCAATGTTAAGGTTTGCGATGCAGATGTTTTGCTCACAGTGCTAAATGTTGCAATATGAAGGTTTGTGTTGCTGTTGCTTTGCTCAGCATATTATGTGTCTGCAATATGAAGGTTTGTGTTGCAGTTGTTTTGCTTACCACATTATGTGTCTGCAATATGAAGGTTTGTGTTATAGTTGCTTTGCTCACCATATTATGTGTCTAAAATATGAAGGTTTGTGTTGCTGTTGCTTTGCTCAGCATATTATGTATCTACAATATGAAGGTTTGTGTTGCTGTTGCTTTGCTCACCATATAATGTATCTACAATATGAATGTTTGTGTTGCAGTTGCTTTGCTTTGCTTTAAGGTTTGTACTACAGCTGCTATGCTTTGCTTTAAGGTTTGTGCTGCAGTTGCTATGCTTTGCTTTAAGGTTTGTGCTGCAGTTGCTATGCTTTGCTTTAAGGTTTGTGCTACACGTGTTATGCTCAGAAAAAAACTAGAAATATTTGCAATTGAAAGATGTGTTACAGTTCTTCTCATCACGTTAAATGTAAACAACAGCACGAAGGGAAAGAACTACATCAAATATCCACAAAACTCTCTACTAATATTAGAAGACTACAAAAAATAAACATTCATATTTATATCAAGTATAGATTTATTCAAATACATACTTTTATACATTAAAATCAATCTAAATATCGCAGTGCTTATATTAGTCAGGTGGTCAACAACTACAGGTCACAAACCTGGGAAACTGTGAGCTGTAAAAAGGCATAACAGCCTACGTATATTCCGCCCCCAGCACCTTTTCCCTTGTCCCCAAGCCATACCAAATAGTTAAGGACAGCTGGATCTACTACCTGCTAACAATAATAGTCATGGGACAACTCTTGCCAGGGTGTAACTTTTCAAAATTATGAAACTATGACTGAAGTCAACGAAGGAGATAAAGAAAAAATAAACAAAACCTGGGCTGTCTAAGGACTTTACATCAGAAAGCTGAACTGTTTAAGGGACTGCGACCGATTATAATTTATGTATTTATTTATATAAAAAAAAAGTAAAGTACCACTGTCAAGCCAAGTAGCGTATAGGGAATATGGTGTTAGTGACCATAAATTTTACAGACCTTCGGCACATGATTTATGGGGTAATGTGGTCGGTAATACGCCCATGCCACTTTACTTTACCAGAAAAAAATCCGGTACCCATTAAAGGATGGGTGAACCGGAAGTCGTCGGTTGGGATCGAACCCTACCTCTTGTTCTTTGCAGTTCAGGTCACTAACCACTGAACTATCACGGCTCATTTATTTCTATACATATATATTATACAATTAATTTTTTTAAATATTTATTTACATAAAATAATAGGATCTGAAGCGAAACACAAATATGCTGGTACATGTCGGCAAGACATGTTCATATTCCTTGTAGAGCTGGAATAAATTAATATCAACATCCATCAAAGAAGATAGTTTATAATGAACAGAGAAAGGCTAAAGATAACCGTCCATCGTAGAAGATAGTTTATAATTAAAATAACGAAGGGCTAAAGAAAACAGTTTATATTTAAAATAACGGAAAGCTAAAGAAAACCGTCCATCAAAGAAGATAGTTTATAATGAACAACAGAAGGCTAAAGAAAACCGTCCATCAAAGAAGATAGTTTATAATGAACAACAGAAAGCTAAAGAAAACCGTCCATCAAAGAAGATAGTTTATAATGAACAACGGAAAGCTAAAGAAAATCGTCCATCAAAGAAGATAGTTTATAATGAACAACGGAAAGCTAAAGAAAATCGTCCATCAAAGAAGATAGTTTATGACCGACAACGAAAGGGCTAAAGATAACATAGTGAATTTAGGAAAATTTTCAAAGACTCATTTTAATTTCTCCCACCTGTGTCTCTTTTTAGCGTCTATAACAAATAAACTGAGTATTTAGTTCGCGTGTCTCTTGCATGCATTAATCGTCAAATCTGATCTCTCATTAATCCATCATTTTTTAGGTTTGTTTTCTTTTCTGTTGACATTTAGTGGGATTACACTCTTGGCAACTTACTAAATATAACTCAAAACCCTAGTTGCATCACTTTTAGCGATTGGTTGAATGATGCTGCAATTTGTTCCTTACTGTTCAGAAAATCTTCATTTAGTGTAGACTTAATTAGGACGGTGTTTTTAGGCTTTCAAGCTGAGATTGTAATAGACACCGGGAAGACATGACTTGGAGTTGACAAGCGCTCATTATAGAGAAAATATACAAAAAGTCAAAAAAGGTATCACGGTGGAATTCGCCATGTTTAGATTGTCTCTTGTTACACAGCTTTATATTTATATATAGTTTCTTTCAAAGAGAAAATATACAATAGGAAAACGGGAAATAACTTCATTAGAGATTGTTGCGCAATTAAACTTATGTACATCTTTCTCGAGTGGTCAGTAACCAATAATCCATGCCAGAAATGCAGTAACATTTTCATATTTTATCCCTATCACTGAATCCTTTCAAACAAGATGAAAAAATGGTGATAATGGGGTCTACATTGACACCGATTCAACAATATCTGTTTTCATTTTTCATTATATACATTATTAATATTAACCATTTTAATTTAGGGTTGGGAATGATTATCTTGCAATGCTTTCAAGTGTGTGTGTGTATTTTTGTAAAAACAACCAGAATCGAATGTTTCGCTACATGTCTGTACCAATAAAAGGCGAATTACTTGTCTTTGAATACTTTCTTAATCAGATCTTATTCATATTATTTGAGTAATATCAGCGAGGTAATGCTGTTGCAGTCATAGCATCTCATTCATACATTCTATCTATCTATCTTTCGTTCGCTTGAAGTATTGTCTATATCTGCAATGTCGTTTCCTGTATAAATGTTACTGTTTTTTGTAATTCTTGCAGTGGCCCATATAGTTTTGTCTGTAGTGCTGTATCAATGGGCCAATGGATTTTCCTCTCTACTATATTCAATACAGTCTTGGAGTATGTGTTCAGCAGTCTGGGGCGCCTGTCCACATGTACAAGTAGTTGAGGTGCCGATCTTGAAATTTGTATACATGTGACTATGGAGTCGATTGTGTCCTGTTCTTAGGCGTATAATGATAACTTGTTCATATCTATTCATATTATGAAAGACATCCTGATTTGGGGCTTGTGGTCCTCTGATTGATTTGACTTTCTGTTTCTTATGATGGTATGTAACCGGTGCATCTGGTTGTGTGCCTGTTGCACCTTCTTTTGCCAGCTGCTCTCTCGTTTCCCGGTATTCCACAATAGAATGGGATTCACTGCAGGGCAACCCTGTGGTGCTTGCAAAGTTTAGTCAATAAGGTCTGCAGCTGTCGTAATTTTCTGGCGTGTAATGCCTGGAGTACTTATATTGCATCTGTTTAAAACATTACAGACTGTGGGCTAAGATTTCTGTTCACCAGTTTATGCCAACTTCATTGCTTGGATTTCTATTCATACATTCTAAGTAAGATCATCTTAGGAAACAAAATTCTTATCTATTCCATCTATAATACCAATTAAAATAACCATCTCAGTCACGCTATCTTAATGATGTCATCCAAATCATACCATCTCAGTTGTATTATTTCAGTCAATGATGTTAATTCAACCAAGCATGTACATATTATTTGTACATCGATATTATCATTACTTCCATTCTCGACGTTCAAATCATGTTTGTCAATTATGAGACAAGTGCAATATGAGAATCTTGTAAAAATATTGCCACATCTTTGCGTATTGCTTTTTTAATCATCTACAAATGGAGAACTCTTAGTTTCGTCCTTTCTCACCACTGACAAGGTATCTCACAACCAGTCCGACAAAAATGTGAAAGTCAATAAGAGCGACAAAGAACTATGGGTCCTATTAACTTCAAATTCAGCAATCTGGCACGCAAAATGTACTATTTCACTAAAGGGGAATAAATATTTCAGCTCTGCAGATAAGACAAGACAAGATAAACGAACGTTTATTTCCAAAAGGTCTTTAGCTGGGGACAGACATAAACAAAACCGTTTACTAATAAAATAAAAGCTCAATTAAGACACAAATTACACAATAAAGCTTAATTAACAAAAACTAAAAACAAAAAACTAATCATCAGCAATGTGTAACGAACAAATAAGACACTAGCGGTAGAAAATAGAGCCCGGTATTATTAATTTTGTCAAGTACATTTTCCATTTTCCTTTGCTACTCACATCCACTGGTTTCGTATATATTTTAGAACAACATTTACTTCAGTCGCTGCATTCTGACTAAAACAAAAGCGAGACTTGCTGTAGAACAAAAACAATACAGAAAGTCGGACTTGATCTCGCAGGCACACAATAACGGGTTGGAAAGTTTCCTGGCTAATCTCCAAACGTCTGGTGGTCATTATCTGGGACAAGCCTGGACAAGAAATGTTTAAAGAGGATTAGGGCCGTGATTTCTGCCCTCGCAACGAGAGAGATAACGCTTCAAGTGTTATCCTCTTTTATGGGTCTCCAATATATGTATCGAGGGTCAGATGAGTCCAAATGTTACATTTATTGGATACTCAAAAATATGGTTTTGTACATTACATAGCGAGCACATTATTTAGGAAGGAAATTAATTTGACTGCAGCTAATATCAAGAAAGAGAATACATGGAACATATATATATACCATGAGGTCTCATGTAAGATGCTATAATCGATCAAGTGATGGATTGATTAACAACTGATTTATTATGAAGAATCAACATTAATTGTAATCGGTGCAAACCATAAGTGCTCAGACCTCTTTAACACAATATCACAAAAAACAAATACATTTTTTTAAAAAATGTTTTTTGGAGAAACTGCTAGAAAAGCATAAATAAAATAATGGGTAACCCCACGGATCGAATTCGTAACCTTACAACACATAATCTTGCCAGTAAACGAGCTATACCAACCTGTTAATCCTCATAAGATAACTTTTTTGGCAGGTCAGGGGGAGTTCAAGCGCTATCGACCTGATGTCGGAATAGTAGCTGAGTTATTGAGTTATTGAGTTATTTGTGGGTCATCATCATTGCACTCCGAACATGTTCATAGGTGCTCAGATCCCCTCCTCAGCAATTCCCGCAGTGTCCAGCGACTGACGACTTCAGTTCTATGTTGGTTGATAAGTCTTCTTACGCGCCCATTAAACTTCTCATTTATGGCTGAATAGTAGCTGACCAATAGTAGCTGACCAAGACCTAGCCTCAACTTCCTAGTCGGTCTCCCTTGGTACAGCCTGTGTCAAACTAACAGAAACTAGGATCGCCGTGGTCCTCTCAGTCCTACTTCTGAAAGAGCTAGTTTTACACATACTCTAGGCGGGACAAGTAACACAGTTTTTCCAGCCATATCTTGAAAACAGAATACGCTTCACCTTCCCCGGTAACAGTCGTGAATGTCATGAAAGTCATTATGGCCAACCACATACTTTAGTCAAAGGGCTTCTGCTCGTATGGCCAACCACATACTTTAGTCAAAGGGCTTCTGCTCGTATTAACTCGCTCGCAATATTAGTACAACAGCTGGCAGGCCATTCATGCGAGCAAACATGTGAGTGAAGAAGGTAAGTCAAATAGCATTCGAGAATTTATATACAAACAATTACTTTTCTGACATTAATATTCTCAAACACAAACCAATTATTGGCTGAAAAAATATGTTTGATAATCAAGAGAGATCGTTGACAGCACTATACGTAGTTCCCAGATTTAAACTAAACATGAGTATAACAAAGAAACAAATATTGAGTTGCTCAGTTCTTTTTGGTTTATCATCATTGCACTCCAAACTTGTCCCCAATGCTCAGATTCATTCCTCAACATGTCCCCCAGCGTCCTGTGACTGACGACTCCTGCTCTGTGTGTGGGCTGATACATCCTCCTACGCGCCTACAAAAATCCTCTTGTTTCTGGCTGTAACCATCTTAACTCCCATCACTTTCTTCCGTAGGAGTGATGTCAACTCAAGGTTGTAAAATTCATGTGCCCTTCTCGCATCTGTGGGGGCATTAATAACGTCCGCCATTGGTTGGCAGTCTTTGACGACAGCACAGCTAGCCAGCCTGTCCGCTCTTTCATTTTTCCATCCTCCCGCATAGACAGGGACATAGACAAAGATAACTGCGTATCTTTGATTTCTACAATGTCTCAACCATTGCCATCGCATAGAGCCCGCCTCCATTTTTCTTACCGAGCTCTCGAATCACTTAGTATACAGACGTAGGTTATTCGTGTGACTACAACAATATGAATGCTCTGATCACGGCAATCACTTCCATCGTCATGCGACTCGAGGTGATAACGTACGTACCGCTGTAATCTTTGACTGGTCTGCCTGCAGAGCTTGCTGTATATGCACATGCACTCATATGGTGTCGTTTTAAAATATATGTGTGTATAGATGGCTGCATCTTCCTTCGTCGGTGTTATCTCAGATGAGAATGTTGACTTCCGCCTCAAGCACGACTGGATCCTGCTCTCTACATTTCCTACATTTATCGACTCTGACAACACACAACAATTTGTCGCTGATTGATGTAGGCATCGGTATACCCTCCTCGACAGTGTTGATATTTGTAAGACCACAGACTTGTTTGGTAACATCTTCTGCGTGGCCCACTCATGATTTGTCTCTTTTTAGTCTGTCACCTTGCCATTTGATGAGTTCTTGGTGCAATGACTGCTCTTTATCTGCACTTATCTTCAGATATGCTTCCACCCTCCAGATCTCAATCCTGTCATCCAAGGTTGGAAAACCAAGAATATACCTCAATACTGCGCAAGGAGTGTCTCTCGTACACCCCAAGACAATGTCTGTAGGTCCACGTTGTATCGACAGAGAGACTTGCTAAGACATACCCAATTGATGCGAGGACCAGCCCCAGGAACAGAAATATTAGTAGCCTCTGCTCAATGTTGCCAGCTACCAGGATCCTTCATGGCGGTTAGTCCTTTTCAAGATTTTGTTATCACACGGTCGACATCGTCCCTAAAACACAGACTGCGATACAAATATTACTCTTTTATATGCAACGAACCTGTCCCTGGTCACATCGTCAGCTCCTTTCATGCCACTGGTGTTTCCGTGTTAACAATATGATCTTGTCCGTGAAGAATCATGGGACTGATGCTTTATTATGATTAAACAAACACTTAATACTCAACAATAGGAAGAGGTGTATTCTGTAATATGTATTATGTGATTGAAGCTCAGAGGTGAAAGAACAAACAGAAACTAAATAGAAAACAAATATTTTAACAACGCTTTGAAAAGTCACGAAAATAAAAACAAGGACGAACAAAAAAAAAGTACATAGAGTTTATCTATTACTTTTAACATTATCAGTTGTTTGTTGGTTTTTTTCCCCTCGCCACTAACACCCTAACATCAATCTTTGCAGGATTTTCCTACATCAACCATTCAGTTCCTACATTAAAAACGTTCTTGCTCTCGTCACAAAAAGTAAGTAAAGAGCCTCGTCACGCCAAATGACGTATAGGGAATATGGTGTTAGTGACCATAAATTTTACAGACCTTCGGCACGTGATTTTCGAGGTAATGTGGTCGGTATTACGCCCGCGCCGCTTTACTTTCCCAGAAAAAATCCGGTACCCATTTAAGGCTGGGTGAACCCGGAAGCCGTCGGTCGGGATCGAACCCCTCCCCTTGTCCTTTGTAGTCCAGTTCACTAACCACTGAGCTATCGCCGCTCCCCGCTCGTCATAAAAGCGCAGTGTAATTGAAGGGATATGATATTAATTGAGAGAGTTCACTGCGAAAAAGCTTACCATGAATCAATATCTAAATTGTGTCTTACATTTAGTTCCCAACTCTCTCGTACAGGACTCTTTATAAACTATTCTCACTTCACACCTTGCAACTGTTGATCGGGCAAGAATTCAGCTGGTAAATTTAAGTTACACTGAACTACGATAATTTGAATGTCGACTGAGAGCGATAGAAATCCAAATGTATAAGCACTATATCTATGACTGGTAAATGCATATGTATGTGTGTCGTGGAAGTCATTGATTATTAATACAAAGCTCAAAGTATAATGTTTATCTGGAGAAAGAACCAGAGAGCTACATTTAGAAATATATTTCAAGAACATCATTGTACTCCACTTTTCAAGTATGACCTGTATAGTGGAGCTGTAGCAAAATAAAGTATTCAGGTTACCAAGAAAATACCTAATTTCAAATCTGTCGAACATGACTACTCTGGCCTACAGATTGACACAAATCATGCTGTAAACGAAAATAAAAATAATGGAAATGTAAAAAAAAAAAAACATGTTTTTAAAAAAATAAACAGAAATTTAAAAAAAAGTTTGGAAAGTTTCAGCACAGCGCAATATTTCCAGGGATATTCTAACGGACACCACGATTAAGGCAAACCAGCTAGTCTTCTGTCGCTCTGATTAGAAGATACGGAGTATACAATCTGATGACTTTCGTAGTTCGCTTGTTAAGCAATAAATTATTTGTTTCCGTAGCTGCAATTCTCTGGTTGATCAATTGTTCTTGAAGGTCCCGGTGGTTCACAGATTAATCAATCAATTGTATACTTTTCAGTCTGCGTGAAGTTTAAGAATCAACTTCAAATTTGTAAATAAAGTACTTCGGAGCACCTATGGGTTCTTCCGGTGTGCAGTGATGATGATCCTAACAACGATAAAGAAAATACCGTGTTATCATCTGTCTGAAATACTTTAAAAGATAGCTATTCTTAGGAGCTCTCCCACAGGTGTACTCTAATATGACTGGCAGATAGGTTTTAAATATGTTAATGAGTATTTGACACGTGGCGAAGTGAGCATTGATCCATGACAAACATAGGATAGTTGGTTGGTTAATGATGCAGGGGCTAACAAAACCATTCTATATGGTTTATATAAGTATATAATTGTACATGCTGGGCTATCCAGTGATACTGACAAACAAACAAAGATATCAATGTGCTGCTATTTCATTTGGTAACAAAATTATTGCTCTGAGTCTAATATTACTAAGAGAAATATGATGACTAGTTGATTGAAGACAAAGAGAAAATACATTTGTCGTGAGGAAGATAAAGAAATAATTAGTAATTTATGTGAACAACCTCAAGAATGTTCTCTTTCTGAACTGTTTCATGTTGTTCATATCAATGGATGAATAGTCCAAGGATGAAAAATACAGAATAGACAGAAAGTGTGGATCATCACTGACCTCATCGTACCGATCACTGACCTTATCATACCGATCACTGACCTCTTCGTACCGATCACTGACCTTATCATACCGATCACTGATTTCTTCATACCGATCACTGACCTCTTCGTGCCGATCACTGACTTTAACGTACCGATCACTGACCTTTTCGTACCGATCACTGACCTTATCATACCGATCACTGACCTTATCATACCGATCACTGACCTCTTCGTACCGATCACTGACCTTATCATACCGATCACTGACCTTATCATACCGATCACTGACCTTATCATACCGATCACTGACCTCTTCGTACCGATCACTGACCTTATCGTACCGATCACTGACCTTATCATACCGATCACTGACCTCATCGTACCGATCACTGACCTTATCATACCGATCACTGACCTCATCGTACCGATCACTGACCTTTTCGTACCGATCACTGACCTTATCATACCGATCACTGACCTTATCATACCGATCACTGACCTCTTCGTACCGATCACTGACCTTATCATACCGATCACTGACCTCTTCGTGCCGATCACTGACTTTAACGTACCGATCACTGACCTCTTCGTGCCGATCACTGACTTTAACGTACCGATCACTGACCTCTTCGTGCCGATCACTGACTTTAACGTACCGATCACTGACCTCTTCGTGCCGATCACTGACTTTAACGTACCGATCACTGACTTTAACGTACCGATCACTGACTTTAACGTACCGATCACTGACCTTATCATACCGATCACTGAACTCTTCGTGCCGATCACTGACTTTAACGTACCGATCACTGACCTCTTCGTGCCGATCACTGACTTTAACGTACCGATCACTGACTTTAACGTACCGATCACTGACTTTAACGTACCGATCACTGACTTTAACGTACCGATCACTGACCTCTTCGTACCGATCACTGACTTTAACGTACCGATCACTGACTTTAACGTACCGATCACTGACTTTAACGTACCGATCACTGACTTTAACGTACCGATCACTGACCTCTTCGTACCGATCACTGACTTTAACGTACCGATCACTGACTTTAACGTACCGATCACTGACTTTAACGTACCGATCACTGACTTTAACGTACCGATCACTGACTTTAACGTACCTATCACAGATTTCCTCGTACCTATCACATACTTCTTCGTACCTATCACAGACGTCATCGTACCTATCACTGACTGCATCGCACCTTTCACTTATTTCCATCGTTCCAATCACTGGCTTCATCTTACATATCACTGACTTCATGGAAACTATTACTGACGTTGTCGCACTTACTCCCATCGTACCGATCAATGAATTCATCGTACCCATCACTAACTTCGTATCGTCGTATCGATCACTGACTTCATTATCTGTCTCCGAATAAAGAAAGCCGAAGGGAAAGAACAAAATAATAAAACTCCCTGGAAAATAAAATTTCGAAGATAGAGTATTAAACTTCACCAAACTTGAGGAGAACATCCGAAGACATTGATGACTTTAGCCCCTCTGTTAATAAATCCCCTATCTGAGCTGGTCAGATATAAAGTCTTTCACTTTCAGCTTGTTCGAATGAAGTGTGTTAGACCCGACCAACGACCATTCTATTGCCAACCCAATGCGCTAAATACTGCGATATTGATGCTTATAAGAAAATTAATGTTTTTAAAAGTGGGAGCGGGATAAAGGCAATATACTAGGTATGTATTCTGGACAAATTGACTTTTTGACACTAAATAAAGTAACAGCAAAACAAATACTTGACATTATCAACGGAGAAGGTTGAAGATCCGTAAAATTCTTTCTTTGTTAGCACGGAACATGATGATAACGGGGATGAAGACTTATCGTCCAAACTTTAATAGCTACTATTTGGGGTTTATGAGAAACGACTATGCCATTTGCAGAACTTTAATTCAGTGGAGAGACGTTTCATTTGAACAATTTTGCTTTAAAAGAAGTATTTATTATTTGCGGGATGAAAAGCGTGAAGAAAGATAGAACGACCCCTACTTGTAAAGTTTGAAGATCCTTGTCTTATTAGTTGATCACAAACTCACAAACTCGAGCACATGTTACGGCCGTTCCGTTCAACGGAAATGCGATATCACGAACGTGACACACCTCGTGATTAATTGATTTGTTATTTATAGATCGTACTATTTTTAGTGTTTTTTTTTTTAATTATAAAATAGCATTTGCTCTTATTTGTTATTTTGGCTATGCTTTCAGGCATAATTTTATTTACATTCTTACATAAATTAGTTTATCAACAAATGATTCAATACAAAATACTTTCATCATGTCTTCATTGTACAAATAGAAAAAGAGTAATTATTGTAATCGAGATTTGGATACAGACAGAAATAATTATAACAGGATTAGATAATTGCATTCCTGTAACATTAAAAATTACACCCACTACAATCTTCAAAATGTTGACAAGGGAGTGAAATATGAAAAGAAACTATCCGATAATCTACAATTTAATTTAGTCACCACAGTTATATTTCTTACTGGCAACAAAACTCAGATCTGTGTCCGTTTTTTGCAATTATCATTTCATTGAATGAGCCAGGTTCTTCTTCCTCTTCTTTCCTTCCTCATTTACCTTTCAGCGTCGAGGGGAGATATAATTTCCGGTCATTTGCGCTTCTGTTCGCCCCTGCTGCTATGTTTCCCAGTGTTTCCAGAATTCCGTCGATCCATCTTTTTCGTGGTCGGCCTTTGGGTCTGGTGTTCTCGCAACGTTTATTAAAGGCTCGTCGTGTTGTGTTTTGATCTTTCTGCCTTGTCACGTGGCCAAACCATTTTATATGTTGCTTCTTTATATATTCCATGCCCAGGGTTATTCCTAGCTTTTTTCTATGTTCTGCATTTCTGATCTGTCTCTCAGGCTATTTCCTGTCACTCGTCTAATACATTTCATATCAGTAGAAGTTATTTTTCTTATTGTTCTTACATCTAGAGTCCAGGACTGGCATTGGTAGCACAACATTGGAATGAAGATTATACTGAAGAGAGTCCGTTTTGCCTCTAGAGTTATTATATAACCAGGTTACTACCCATAATTACTTATCGTTATCTGTTTCAAGTAACTAACATGCTTCATTACTATTATCTTTGGTTGTCTTTACTTCGTCATCTACTTTCCCTCTTCATTTGCCTTTCAGCGTCAATGTTGGGGGGGGGGGGTGGGAAGGGGAGGAGATACAGTCTTGCGGTCGTTTTCTCTTCTGTTAATCTCCCCTGCTTCTTTGTTTCTTAATGTCTCTAGCAACTAATATTCCAATACGTAATTACATTTTTTGTTTGGTCGGCCCTTGGACTTGATGTAACGTTTCTAGAAGGCTCTCTGTGTTGTATTTTGGCCTTTCTGGTTTATTAGGCAAACCCATTTTATTTGTTGCTTCTTTATGTTTTGAATGGCTAGTATTATTTATAGCTTTCTTGTTTCGTTTTTCCACTTGTGAACTTATCACTTAGGCTATTTCATGTAACACATTTCATTTTCAGCACTGGTGTGACTCTCAGAATTTCATATTAGTCAGAGGGACGTTGAGGGAGCCGCGATAGCTCGCTGGTTAGTGAACTGGACTACAAAGGGCGACTTCTGGGTTCACCCAGCCTTAAATGGGTACCGCATTTTTTTCTTAGAAAGCAAAGCGACAAGGGCGTAATACCCACCACATCACCTCAAAAAGCATGTGCCGAAGGTCTATAAAAATTACGGTCACTAACACCATATTCCCTATACGCCTTTCCCTGTGGTCTTTTAAAGTCGCCATATCATCATCATCATCATGTGCCATACCGTTTGGAGTAGGGGTTCATGTCCTTCCACAATCTTCTTTCTACAGTGCGTCGTTCGGTTTCTGTTGTTGACTTTTTGCCATGCCATGACACCAAGCTATCTAGTATTTTGTCTCTGTCATCCGCGATCTCGCATTCCTTGTATTTTGCCTGTTGTATATATATATATATATATATATATGTAATACACATATATTTTGTCTAGATTCATAAGAGTTATGAGGAGATCATAGTTAGACTTGCGAAGAGGTAAAGGCATCAAGATGCATCAAGATGCGTAGAGATGCGAAGCTGCAATTAGACTTGCGAACCAGTTTATCGTTTCACACTGCGAGTCTTACTTGGCAGGAGATCTGATCCGCTTACGTACAATTGTTGTTTGATGTGCGATGAGGACAATCCACCGACTTACACTAACATTTAATTTTTATGGTGGTTATTTTTTTTTTTTTAGTGTTGTAAAGTCCAGCCTCTAGATCTGCGACTGGTAACATGACGATGGATAAAGACTGTAGGGTGCCTGTTTTGCTACAGGACTATTTCCTTGTTGAACAATAGTATTGACATATGTTCGATGAGGTAAGAGACTTTGTTGCACCGTGAGTCTATATCTTATGTTTGTGAATTATCTTGTCATTAGACTTCTTTGGTGTTTGAGTTCTTTCATCTGTGATGATGATTGTAGATACGTATAGCCAGTTGGCGAACAATTCTCCCATCTCAGGCATGCATTTGAACACTGGGAGATAGGAGACAACAAAGAGGACCTCAGTAGAATCTACGTAAAACAATTAGGAGATAGGACTCAACTATGGACTTACAAAAAAACCTACAAAACCCAGCAGTCAATTCTTAGACATAAAGTAACTTCTGTGCTATGTCCCGTCTTCGGCCGTGGGGGAAATAACTAACTGGATAGCTAACTAACTAACTAATTAACTAACTAACTACCTAATTAACTAACTATATGAACTTATATGACTATATAACTAGCTAGGCAACAAACATTATAACTATCTAATTTACTAATTAACCCACCAGCTAATTAACGAGCGATAATAAATAACTATCTAACCAACCAAATAATTAACTAAATAACACATTTTAACCAATAACTAATTGACTTATAAGCAAATTAAACCCACTATCTAACCAACTAGCTAAATAACTTATGAATTAATTGACTCACTATCTAACAAAATAACTAACTAATTAACTTACTAACAATTCTAGGTTTCATAAAAGACATTCCAAAAAATACTGTAACGTTATTGTGTAAGAGAGCGACGCATTACTCTGCATTGTACTAGGCCACAAAATGTGGAGGTGAAACGGCAGTACTCTTCCTCTATGTTATTTATTTTCCCCAATTTGATAATAATGAGCTGGGTGACCATTTTTCTTTATTTTGGTCGATTGGTGAACGTCAAGCTCCATTTGAACCCAGGTCCACCAGATCCTCAAGTCAACGCACTTCCACTGAGCTTTACTAAAGCAATCTAACAATTCCAATGCAATTCTACGAAATTAGTTATTAATTTCAGCCCAGTAAATCATTACTAAGAATTAATCGATTACAGTTTATATTCATAGTAAACATTTCAGGGTATAAAATGAGAAACGAAAATAATTTAATTCAACATGTATATGTTAAAAGTGAGTCTAGCTATGACTGTGTAAGATGGTGTTACGGACTGTGTAAGATGGTGTTACGAACTGTGTAAGATGGTACTACAGACTGTGTAAGATGGTACTACAGACTATGTAAGATGGTACTACAGACTGTGTAAGATGGTACTACAGACTATGCAAGATGGTACTACAGACTGTGTGAGATGGTACTAGGGACTGTGTAAGCTGGTACTAGGGACTGTGTAAGATGGTACTATATGTTGGGCAAGATGGGGCTGATAACTGTATAAAAATTACTCACCATTCGAATGGTCGCTATGGTAGTGTTATTGAGGTATGGTGACGTGGCTCTATCAACAATAGGTGCAGTTCGAAACCATAGAACAGTATCCTGTGCTTTTTTTTTGTGAACTCGCACCTTAAGGTGCTTGAGGATGAGAACTTAGTCATGTCAAATACTGACGATAAAATTAGGTTCACATGATCACTCTGCGCACGTAAAAGAACGCTTTTCAGATCAAGATCAAAATCAACAGTCGGCATGTAACTGTCCGCTAAAGGTAATTTAAAATTAATATTCTTACAATTGAAATACTGATAAAATTCACCAAATGTCTACAATACAATACAATACAATACAATGCAATGCAATACAATACAATGCAACGCTCTGTGTTGTTATCTCCCGTGTTTATAAAACATGTTTTCGGTAAACAACAGGATATTGTCGTGAGCAATTACAATTGTCCTATATACAATGGGGAAAAAAAACATCCACAATATAAGCACAAATATAACCACTTGTAACACGTGACAAACAGCTATCTAGTTTCAGCGTTACTATGCGGGATCTCACTTTCTGTGTTCTAACACAGCTAGACTTTCGTTTTTGGCCGTTAAAATAATGTTGGCAGCTTTGTTGAGCTTGTCCTACATTGGAGAAAGACATTTTTAGTCGAAACGTTAGTTTGTATAGTTATATCTTATCCGTAAATGTGAAATATTTCATTTTGTTCGTTATTTTTCTATATGAAACATTAGCTTTTATGACAAACTAAATTATTCTATGGTTTACACAGTTGTCGCTGATCTTCGCGTAAAGGGGGATCGTAGGTATAGGGGAAAGCTCAATAGCATGCAAGCGAGTATTTATTTTGAAAAAAATAAGATAAAAAAAGAGATAGTTACATCGTTCAGGTATGGAGTGACAAGTTAAAACACACATTCAAAACTAGGGCATCTACGAACGATTTTGGTATCGTGGCCTACACCTGGTTAATGAGACAGGAGACATATTAAAGGACATAAATATTGAATCGAATTAGTTTATAAGCATCTTACAAGGGAAATTAAAACACGGTAATATCTGAAGATACAGCGGGATGGAAAGAACAATAATGAAAGGCATTTTTCGCCAAGACGAATCAGGGATAGGCGACGAAGAAGGTGGTTTCAAGGCATCAAATAGACATTCTTCTTCTTCTTTTTTCATTTGCCTTTCAGCGTTGAGGGGAGGTAAAATGAGTGTTCTTTTGCTCTTCTGTTTGCCTCTGCTGCTGTTATGTTTTCTAGGGTTTTTAATATTCCCTCAATCCATCTTTTTCTTGGTCGGCCCTAGGGTCTGGTGTTCACGCAACTTTATTGAAGGTTCGTTGTGTTGTGTTTTGATCCTTCTGCCTTGTCACGTGGTTAAATCCATTTTATATGTTGCTTTTTAATATATATATATTCAATGGCGGGAGTTATTCCTAGATGTTTTCTCAGTTCTTCTTATCTTGCCTCTCATGCTGTTTCGTGTCCTTCGTCTAACACATATCCATCTCTGTAGAAATAATTTTTTTCTTATTGCTCTTGCTTCTAGGGTCTAGGACTGACATTGGTAACACAACGTTGAGATGAAGATTGTATTGTAGAGCACCTGTTTTGCCCCTAGAGTTATTTTCTTGTTGGACAATAGTGGTGATAGCTGTCCACTGATTTGACAAGCTTTGTTGCATCTTAAGTCTCATTTCTGCTGTTTGTGAATTGTTGTTTGTCACTAGACTTCCAATGTATTTAAATTGCTATACTTCTTTTAGTTATCTATAGTTATGTTGATGTCCTGTTTCTCTTTTGCGGTATCCATGACTTCTGTTTTATTGGTGCTGATTTTCATGTATTTTGTGCCTGTACTGTTGTTGAGTATATTGAAGTGTTCTTGTAGGTCTTCTTTTGTCCATGTATGATTGCATAAAGCTCGTTGATCTCCTCTTTCTCGGATGGGTTGGCTAACCTACATATACAGCACGTAATACTTTGCATTATATAGATATATGTAATAAACAGTAGGGGGGATAGTACGTACTTCTGTCTTACATCTGATCTAACTTCGAAATGGTCTGTGTAATCTGCTGCTGAACTTAAAGAGGCATTGAAAGTTATAATAAGAGGAACAGTAGGTTATCAGTGGATACAGAAGTTCCTTCAGACAGACAGCGATGAGTGTACCGTTCAGCATAGGACACACTGAGATGATGAAGATGGCTAACATCAACATTGTAACCAAACTTTGATACATAAAAGACAATTAATGAAAAAAAAAACTATCTGAAACAATTGCTGCGGTTTTTCAAGACAGGCATGTAATTCATCATCATTGAGTGCCGTCTCCGCATCGAAGGTTGGCTACCATGGAGCGCCATTCCACTCTGTCTCTTGCTTTGATGGTACAGATTGCCATAGGCTGACTTGTCGATCTTTTGATGTTACTCGTCCATGTTAGTCTTGATATGCCTCTGACTCTTTTACCTTGTATTTTCCCTTCTAATATTACTTTTATTAGGCTGTTGTGTCTTTTAGCATGACCAAAATATTTCATTTGTCTTGCTCTAATTGTGTTTAGTAATTCTTTCTTAATTTTAGTTGTTTTAAAACTTCCTCGTTTGTTTTCTTTTCTTTTCATCCAATTCTACCTATTCTTCTATAAATCCACATTTCAAAGGCCTCAATTTTCTGTTCTGTTTTCTGGTCTAATGTCCATGTTTCTGCACCATACAGGAATATTGAGAAGATGTAACATTTCACTATTCTTAGTTTTAGCCCTGGTGTTATTTGTTTTGATGTTAGTATATTTTTCATGGCATTTAAATTACTTTTTGCCATTTCTATTCTTTTATGTATTTCAGTTGTACATTTTCCATCACTGGTTATAGCATGTCCCAGGTAGTTGTAGCTCTGGTACATGTAATTAGTATGTTAAAAACATATTTGCATCTTTGGGATCGTAACTCAGGCAGATATAATTACATCATTTGAAATTAAACGTTACAGAACAATCTTTCTATATATCCTGGATGGACAAAAAAACAGAATTTTTTTTTTTTGACCGAAATGAAGCAGAACGGAAACTGTCTAGCGTATTTAAACAATGAGACGTGACATTCGGTCATATCAAACGAACAATGGCATTCAAGTGTGTGTATCTTCACATGTGAAGTAGACTTCGACGTGATAGACTATAGACGATGGACCGAGACATCAAGGACTCGTTATGGGCTACAATAAGTGACTCAAGCAAAATATCTAAATATAGAAGAGCATTTGGGTTGGCAGTCACAATAGTAGTGTTCTCATCTAGACAGGTTGTTGATGGCAATGATGATGATAATGTTGATGGTTATCGTGATCATTATTGTGATAATGATAATGAGGATGAACGTTATGATGTTTTGATGGTAATATTGTGGTGAGGATGGTGGCGAAGATGATGATGGTTATGGTGGTGGTTATAATGATTGTGATGGTAGTGATGATGCGAATGTTGATGATGATAGTGAAGATAATGTTTAGTACTATATCTTTACTTTTCTCAAATATGTACTCATGCGTGATCAACTGTGTCAATAGTGCGGAAAGAGACGTGTGTACATTCTTAAAATTGCCTGAAAGCACATTGGTCATGTGATCAAAATGGAAGAAAGAAGACATTAAAACGTTATGTAGGAGCCGAGTGGTTAAGAAAGAAAAGAAGGCAAGAAAATCACTTTTGGAAGAACGAGTAATAGATATAGATAACTATGTATTTAAGAACATAAATGACATACAAGACTAGCAAAAAATCGTCAAACATTGATAGTTAGAATTTTTGCGTTATGTGCCGCTTTTTATCAGGAGAGAAACTAGTTGACCAATCACTGTTGATGTAGTTTTATGATTTGGTCGTTTCTTTCCGCCACTTTTCAGATCAGTGTTTTGTTTTCATGTTTATATCTCTTTGTTTATTTTAGAATAGTATTTGCTTATCGTGTTGATCTTTGTATATTTTTGTGTTTATGTACCTGTTGAAGTTATGTTTGTCTCGTCTCTCTACTAATTGAGCTGTTACATGTCATTTTATGTTCCTCTATACGTGTTCTCTGCAGCTCTACTTGCTACCCCTCAAAGAATTTAATATTTTATATAATTTACTTTTATGCTTATCCCCAATCACTATTAATGTTTGGAGCTTCTGCATTGTGAAACTATCCGCTTTTTTTTACCGGGTATAGCATCGAAGTCATAAAGGACACTTTCAGTTAAAAATACGATTGCAATATAGAAAAGAACAATACCAAAACAAGGATGTACGTATTCGATATAACACACGGGAAAATGCATTTAAAACTAAAAGAAAGGACAACAACGATAGCAGTAAATATAATATAGGATGAAAACCCACTCCATGAACTCAGCGTTTTGTTTTCAAACAGGCAAGCCAGCTTGCACAGTGTATTTAGTTACCTTTCATATTCGACATCTTCCGCCCTGTTCCCCTACAAACACACAAGACAATTATCATCGGTGGCCTAATTATTGAAACACAGAAACTAACTGACTGAGGCAACAGGCCCATCGCGATAAGGGCAGTAATTTATTGACATAATTATTAGTTTGTTTCCAACATTCACTGATAAACTTGTTTTGGCCTCTGGTCGTCACAGTACTCTTCTGAAAATTGATATATTGCCATAGATAGGTGCTATAACATAAACAACAATCAAACTTACAAATCAGAAATGACAGATGGTTCTTTGATTGTAAGAACTGTTTTCACTTTTTCATTGATTTTGTCTGTTGTCAAAAACTAATTTACGTCATTGCAGGTCTTAGCTATTGCCATGTCATTTTGTATGTTTAAAGGAACGTTATTTTCAAATTTAGTATTTATTTAATCGAGAATGAGTTTTAAAAAACACAAGCCAAGTCAAAACTGAACCAATGTAGACTACAAAAGTAACTAGAGTATAGTCAAAATATGCAAGTGTGTATAAAATATGTCAGTGATCTCTGCAATATGTGCCACTTCAGCACGCAGGGGTTTCTGTTTTTGAGATTGTAGTTCTGCCCTATGTGCCGTCTTCGGCTCGAAAGGACAATAGATAGATAGATAAAATATGTATAAAAGCGTGCTGCAATTTACGAAGTGGCTACTATTTAAATGGAAAAATGACAATTAGTGAAACAGAAATTCTGAGTAAGTAGTAAATTGACATCAAGTGCGGCGTTAGTAAACATGAATGATTGTGGACACAATTGAGATATTTCGTGGGAGTAGACATGAGTGATTGTGATAACGTGGGATAGTTCTTGGCAGTAGGCATGAATGATTGTGAATACATTTGATATATTTAGACCGTAAAAGATCGCACCTAGCGATCAAGTAAGTGGGATAAACATCTGCCAAGGTGCCCCCACACACACGTTTGTAAAATAAGCTCTTAACTTATATCAAACTTATCAGATCGCTAAGGGATAAACAGTTTATGATCAGATAAACTACAGAACATGGAGAGAGACAACAAATATAAAGTACCAACCTTCAACTTATGCGGAATAAAGGACAAATAAGTAGAATTTATAGAACAAATGTCAAAGAGGATAATCAAATTACTAGGGTTATTGGACACCAACTGGATAAAAGGACAATAAGTAAAGAAAAAACACACATGAACGACATGATAATAATCTCAGGAGTCGACATCACGGAAAGAGTAAACAAGCAATGGACATTATTGTTGATTCAGAATAGGCAAAGAATTTTTCTAGAAATAAAATACTACTCAAAAAGGACAATCACAACCAGACTACTGCAAGGTTACAAAAAAAACAAATTACATAAACATCTATGCACTACCTAACAATAATGAAAAATAAAACAGTGAAGAATATTCTATGAGACACTAAACGAAATTGTCAACAAGACTGATAAGAGCTGCAGGTTAGTGATGGGAGATTTTAATGGAAGGTTTTGTAAACACAACAGCGATAGATGTGAAATATTTTGGGACCATTTGGCGATAAAACACCTGAAAGAAATGAAAATGGAAAGAGACTGCTGCAATTACGTAACCGAAACGATTTGCATATTACCAACACATTCTTCAAACACGCATTAACATCTGGTAGTCACAGTCGTAAATATACATCTGGCAGTCACTGTCGCAAATATGCATCTGGTAGTCACAGTCGTAAATATACATCTGGCAGTCACTGTCGCAAATATACATCTGGTAGTCACAGTCGTAAATATGCATCTGGCAGTCACTGTCGCAAATATACATCTGGTAGTCACAGTCATAAATATACATCTGGTAGTCACAGTCGCAAATATACATCTGGTAGTCACAGTAGTAAATATACATTTGATAGTCACAGTCGCAAATATACATCTGGTAGTCACAGTAGTAAATATGCATCTGGCAGTCACAGTCACAAATATACATCTGGTAGTCACTGTCGTAAATATACATCTGGTAGTCACTGTCGCAAATATACATCCGGTAGTCACAGTCGTAAATATACATCTGGTAGTCACAGTCGTAAATATACATCTGGTAGTCACAGTCGTGAATATACATCTGGTAGTCACAGTCGCAAATATACATCTGGTAGTCACAGTAGCAAATATACATCTGGTAGTCACAGTAGTAAATATACATCTGGTAGTCACATTCGTAAATACACATCTGGTAGTCACAGTCGTAAATATACATCTGGTAGTCACAGTCGTAAATATACATCTAGTACAAGTGAAATGACACAACATGAAGAAGCCAGACAGACTTTATATTAACAAGACAACAGAACAAGAAAAGAATACCTGGCATCAGAGTTATCCCTAATGTTACGGATGACACAGACCTCAAAATTGGTTATGATTACACTCAGATAGTTAGAAACAAAGAGAAGACACATATATAAACAAAAGAAGGAAAATGAACAAACACTAAAAACAAATCAATTAGAAATCACTCCAATAGATCAAGAATCAAGGAAAACCCCAGAAGAAAAACTAAAAGAGGATTTCAAGAGAAACTCCCTAATGAAGTAAACGCAGCAGAAGAAGAGTAGAAGCAGTTTAAGAAGAGAATAACCAACATTGCATCAACAGTATATGGAACACAACTAAGGACAAACGAGGAGAAGAACACCCCATGGTGGAATGACGCAATCAGAGAAGCAATTAAAGAAAAGAGGGAACTATTTTAAAATTAGAGGGAGAAGAACAAAAGTGAATATGAAAATTATTCTTTAGTCCGGAGAAAAGAATTAACATTTTTATCAAAGAAGCCAAGCAAAACATTTGGACAGCATTCGGACTTGAGAGAAGAACAAGTGGGTTTAAGGAAAAACAGATCATACACTAATCCAATCTTACATATAATCGTTGAACAAAGCTTGGAACTACATTCCCCATTTCCTATCGGATTCATAGATTACGAAAATGTAATTGATAGTTTAGACAGTGGAATGCTTTGGAAGTTGTTGAGTCATTACGAAATCCCAAATAAAGTTTATTACCCTGATAAGAACAATGTATGAAGGAATGAAATGTAGTGTTGTGCACGAAAGACAGCTTACAGAAGCATTTGAACAGGCACGGATGCCTTCTATCTCCATTTCTGTTCCTGCTGAATTGGATTATGAAAATAATGCTGAATAGCAGAAATTGAATCCATTTAAGGATATCAAAAGCGAGAGGAGATTTCATTGCACTGGGAAACATATGGAAATCTAAAGAAATTAGGTTAAATACAAAAATAAAAATTTTCAACTCAAATGTTAAGGCGGTCCTATTATATGGCTGTGAAACATGGAGAACAACAAAATTGACAATCACGAAGATACAGACTTTCATTAATGGATGCTTACGCAGGATAAAAGGATGGAAATGGCAGGACAAAATCACTAACACAGAATTATGGAAATGTACCAGTCAAACACCAGTGGATAAAGAGATACAGCGAAGACGATGGCGCTGGATAGGACACACACTACGGAAGCCAACTGAGAGTATTACACAACAGGCCCTTTTTTGGAATCCCTAGGGGAAAAGACAGAGGAAGACCAAGGAATTCTTGGAGAAGACAGATAGAATCAGAAATGAAGATGATGGGGAAGACATGGAATGATCTTAAAAGAATGGCAAGAGACAGAACGACTTGGAAAGTGTTTGTTGAAGACCTATGCTCCACTGGGAGCTAAAAAGGTAGAATAAGAGAGAAGAAGAAGAAGCAGAAATGGAATCCAGTGGTTATTGACCAAGCAACTTGATGACTTAGACTTTGTTGACGATATATATCTCCTATCACATAATCATCAACAGATGCAAGATAAAATGAGCATACTTGATGTGAGATCACAACAGCTGGGACTGAAAATAAATAGAGATCAGTCCAAAATTATGGGAATTAATGTAGTTGGCAGTAATCAAATAACAAAAGGAGAAATACCTCTACTAGATGTACAATTGCTAGCATATAAATGGGGAGTAATATAGACAAAGAAGGAAAAACAGAGAATGATACCAAAATAGGGATACAAAAAGCAAGAGAGCATTCGTTGCACTAGGAAACATAGAAAACCAAAGAAATTAGTAGGTTAAATACAAAAGTTAAAATGTTCTCCACTGAAATGTTAAATTAGTCCTATTATATGGCCGTGAAACATAAAGAACAACATAAATAAGATACGCTCTTCATTAATGAATGATTGCGCAGAATAAAAGTATGGAAATGACATAACAAAATCACTATGTAGATTTATGAAAAAGTACCAGTCAAATACCAGTGGACAAAGAGATATAACGAAGACGATTACTCTTTATAGGACACACAATGTGGAATCCAACTGAGAGCATTACACGACAGGCCCTTTTTGGAATCCCCATGGGGAGCGACAAAGAGGAAGATCAACATATTCTTGGTGAAAACAGGTGGAAGCAGAGACTAAGATAATGGGGAGGACATTGAATGATCTTAAAAGAATTATAAGTAACAGAACGCCTTGGAAAGTGTTTGTTGAAGACCTATGCTCCACAGGGAGTTGAAAGTGTTTGTTGAAGACCTGTGCTCCACAGGGAACTGAAAGGTAGAAGAAGATACAATTTTATGGGTTTTTTTACATGTTAAAAATGTTACGAGAATTTCTTGGTAGTAAGACAACAGCAGAATTGATAAACAATTGTAGCGATAGAAAGCTGTGGAAAGAGATAATCTACCCAGTCAGCAAGTACTGTAACTAGTGGTGAAGATGATGATTACGGCATGTTTTACAATCATACACCGGCAGCAATTATCCATCTTGCAACTTTTTTTTTATTCCGAAAACTCTTTATTTACAGTAATGCCTTGCACAAGAATACATTAACGACATAACTACTGATTGAATAACAGCTCTCACTATGAATCGTTTTTATATGTTGACATGTACCTTTCGCCCATCAATCCCTGCTGTATTTATGTGCTTTTTGTGTGGTGAGCTTTGATATGCGTAACGTGTGTTGTTCGTTCAGCAATTAGCTTAGATTACACTTGGTTAATTGAACATTAATAAATGGTATCACAATTACAACACGGCCAATGAATTAATAAACCAGAAGAATAAATAGCCATAAAAATGCATTACAATAGAACGTGTATAAATGGAGAAATATATTTAAAAGGCTTGATTACATATGAGTCAATCATGTGTTCTGATTTTTTATTTTTTTTAAATCAGCGATAACTAATCTGTTTGTTTAATAAACCTTTAATTATTGTTAGTTTGCTGTTAGCATTTCATGAAAGTATTATATTTTTTTATTCAATTAATACATTTATTGAAGGTTAAAACACTGATATAAATTAACAAGTACATGATATTTCATACAAAAATTGGTCTCTGAAACTCAACAGCTAACAGGAAAAAAAGCTGTCAACTAATCATAACTAACTGTATGCGCCAGAATCAGTGAACGAGAGCTGATATTGTCCTACTCTATTTCCTCGATTAAATTCTGCAATCAGTCAACACATTTCTACAAACAAGACTTGATAGCGAAGCAAGCGCAGGTCCACACATTTCATGTTAAAAGTGAATGTTTTAGACCAAAACGACACATATTGTTGATTGCTATAAACAAGTTAAAATGTTCTCAACTCCAATGTTAAATTAGTCCTATTATATGACCGTGAAACATAAAGAACAACATAAATAACAATAATGAAGATAAGCTCTTCATTAACGAATGCTTGCGCAGAATAAAAGGGTGGAAATGACAGAACACAATTACTCTGTAGATTTATATAGACACAAAACATCTATGCCGGTTTCGGGTGAATAATGAAAGAGAGGCAAAGTCAAACTCAGGGGGAAAATAAAACAAACATAAAATGCCATAAATTAAATTGTGAGAGGAACATGTGCTGAAATCAGGATATCATGTACTCATGCATACGCCACTTAATGTCTTATCCTTCTTGATCACAGACTGACTTAATAATCACCTGCCTACACGCCCAAGGAGCATCTTATGCAGATTCAAAATTCTTTCATATTGCACTGACCATAACGAAAGTGCTTCCTCCCTGTACAAGAAGTCGGGTTCGATCCTGCTGGACGGCTTCCGGGTTCACTCAGCCTTAAATGGGTACCGATTTTTTTCTGGAAAAGTAAAGCGGCACGGGCGTAATACCGGACACATTACCCAAAAAATCATGATATGAAGGTGTACAAAAATTATGGTTGCTAACACCATATTCCCTGTTTCTCAATTTGGCGTGACGGGGCTCTTTACTTTAAAGTACTCTCTCTTCGTTGATACCTACTTCCATTATTCTCTATCAAGTCCATTAACTGATCACCTTCCCATTGTCCATTAACTGATCACCTTCCCATTGTTCATTAACTGATCACCTTCCTCCAAATTTCTCTGAACGAAGACTCTTGTTTCTCCCCTAGGATCACCTTTGAGCACCAGTAAAGGGAAACTCTTGTACAGAGCTTCGCAGCAGGAGGCAATCTGATCATCAGAAGCGACCCCGTCTAGCAAGTGTTTCAGCCCTTTAACTTCTTGACACCCTGGGAGAGGTGGACCCGTTTTGATCATGACTCACAGGCGCCGACCTCCTGCTGCCTTGACCCTAAAGCTTACACTATATGTTCGGCGCAAATGTGTTTTTGTATAATTTATTCTTTACCTCTATTTTTAAAAAAAATGTATAATTTGCTCATTGTCTGATATTGCTATTGACATTTCCTCTCGGTTGCACCTCTTCAGCAGGTTTTTAGTTATCAGTTTTCCTTATGCACATTGTGTGAAGTGCTGCGAGATTTATGGCTGTTTTTTCTGTTGTTCTCCAGCATTCACATACAAAAACAGTGAAAGTAATCAGTTCTCATATTGTGTGTGTGTGTGTGCGTACGTGCGCGCGCGCGTGTGCGTGCGTGTGCGTGTGCGTGTGTGTGTATGTGTGTGTTCCAGACGGATCCACAGCTGTTGTTTATATTAACGAAATATAGATCAATGTCTCATGAAGACAGGCATTGTTTAATATGGACGAAACCCACAAACAGCAACATGTATTTTTGTATAATTTATTCTTTATCTCTATTTCAATATCCTTGTAATTCGCGATTATCTCCCGTTCAATACCTGTGTAATGCGCGGTTATCACGCGTGAAATATCTGCAATTTACGATTATCTCCAGTATAATACCTGTGAAATTTACGATTATCTATCGTTCAATATCTGTGTAATTTACGATTATCTATCGTTCAATACCTGTGTAATTTACGATTATCTATCGTTCAATACCTGTGTAATTTACGATTATCTCCAGTATAATACAATAGTAATTTACGATTATCTCCAGTATAATACCCTAGTAATTTACGATTATCTCCATTATAATACCTGTGTAATTTACGATTATCTCCAGTATAATACCCTAGTAATTTACGATTATCTCCAGTATAATACAATAGTAATTTACGATTATCTCCAGTATAATACCCTAGTAATTTACCATTATCTCCATTATAATACCTGTGTAATTTACGATTATCTATCATTTAATACCAGTGTAATTTACGATTATCGCCAGTATAATACCTGTGTAATTTACGATTATCTCCAGTATAATATCTGTGTAATTTACTATTATCTCCAGTATAATATCTGTGTAATTTACGATTATCTATCGTTTAATACCTGTGTAATTTACGATTATCTATCGTTTAATACCTGTGTAATTTACGATTATCTCCCGTCCAATATTTGTGTAATTTACGATTATCTATCGTTTAATACCTGTGTAATTTACGATTGTCGCCAGTATAATACCTGTGTAATTTACGATTATCGCCAGTATAATACCTGTGTAATTTACGATTATCTCCCGTCCAATATCTGTGTAATTTACGATTATCTATCGTTTAATACCTGTGTAATTTACGATTATCTCCCGTCCAATATCTGTGTAATTTACGATTATCTTCCGTTCAATATCTGTGTAATTTACGATTATCTCCCGTCCAATATCTGTGTAATTTACGATTATCTTCCGCCCAATATCTGTGTAAATTACGGTTATCTCTTTTTTCAATCATTATCATCATATGCCACACCGGTAGGCGTAGGCGATCATGTCTTTTCATAATCTGATATCCACAGACGAGCGCATCAGTTTTTTTGTTGTTTGTTTACCTAGCCATGACACCAGGCTATCTAGTATTTTCTCACTTTGTCTACCGCGATCTCTTTCAACACCTGATAAATGTACAATTATCTCCTGTTTAATACCTGTGTAATAACTTTTTGTTCTCGTTTTGAAATTTCTCCAAATAAGATTAATCTTTTTATTTGTTATCATTTTGTTCTTGAAAAAAATTAATGATATATTTTTCCAACTTTCCTAACTCATAATTAGTTTCTTTGTTGAAAGCACCGCAGCCTTCACAATTCTATAAAACAATATATTTCATGTATGTGAATGTCTTTACTGATATTTTTTTTAATAATTTTTTTTTGTGGGAGGGAGAGTGGGGTTGGTATATGGCTCCAATGCCAACATTGAACGAATATTCTAGGTTCAGGACATATTGATACAAAATTGCTGCAGAATTTCAAAGATTTTAGCTAACATCCCACTCTGACACGAAAACAAAAATAGTGATCATCATCATCAAGTACCATGCCCTCTGGCGTAGGTGATCATGTCTCTCCACAACTTTCGATCTCGACAGTTATTTATCATTTCTGTTGTTGACTTTCTGCCAAGCCATTCTCTTAAGCTGAGTATTATTTATTTCTCTTTGCTTCCCTCTATCTCTTCGTCCCTCAATTTTTCCAGTTGTTATAATGTATTCCAGTTGTTCTCTTCACATTACATGGTCAAAAAATGATGAGTGATGGCTGTGATATGTACATATATATATTTATGTTAAACTATTCATCGTCATAATCTGCTAATAATGTAGTCATGTATCGCCACAACTTTAGCAACATGATGGAAGTCATCACTATTTTTGGCCATGTAATAAGGTAACAGCTGGAGTATAATGTAGCAACCGGAGAACATGATGAGCTAAAGATACAGGAAGAAATGGTACCCAACTGTTGGAGATAATTGTTCAACTGTCAACTGTGGTGATACTTTTCTCTGACTCTGGTAAATTCTGATTCTTGTTATCTTTAAACGTTGATACTTTTGTAAAGTAGAACGACCTGCCATGACACTTAAACATAAAAATAATATTTTGAAAAAATACAAGCACTAAACCCGTTCTCAATATGTCACAAGACATAAATGGTTACCCGCAACATTCTAGCTTCCATAATGTCAAGCCCCCAACTGCAACGTTAGATTAGACATTATGAGCGCATTACTAAACAGCGTAAAGAAGACTTGCCATATTCGTGATACACATTAACTATCACACTGTTGGTGCGGGTAGTTATCATAATAATGTATATATTAGACAGTTATATTTTATGGTATATATTCACTTTGTAGTGGGGATACATTAATTCAATGCGAAAGGGACTCATGTGTGTAGGGAACATGATGTTCTAACACAGGTGTGTGCTTTCGTGTTTAGAAAATTAAACTGAAAATGAAAATAATTGTTCTGTTTATCATTTGACGGTTGATTCTTTGTTCATTCTTAGGTTGTACTTTTATTGACCCTTTTTTTCTTTTTTTTTGTGTCACTTAGTCAAAGACAAACAAAGCATTCAGGGGGTGGGGGGGAGCTTTGTAAAGCACGGCACAACGAGTTTTTAAAATAGTGTTAACAATGGTCAGGGTTTTAATAGAGTAGGGCCTTGAATCATTCGTTAAATGGTGTGTTTTTTTATAATTGTGTTGTGATAAGTGCTCCTTTGTCTTTTACTTGTGTGGTGACTGATATTCATTATCTCGTGCTGGTAGAGTGGCGTTTTTATAGCTCGATTAAAATCATGTACCCAACTTCAAAACACTATTACTCACTAACCGCTTGTTAAAAACTGTTGAAATTTTCCAAATGTTATTAGAATGCAAAAGACCCTTTAAATGTATATTTCACAAATATCTTGCAGCTGCAGTTTTCTTAAAGCGGCGAATTTCTTTGATGTTTGTCAAAATTGTAAATTGTGAACCCCTAAATAATATAAATTACCGTAGTTGCTGGTCTATGATTAATTTTCACTATGTAAAGGCGTGGCCGTAATGGGAAAATAACCTAATAAGACAAAACACCAGGAGAATTATTGTCTTCTCAGTTCGAGGACGGACGATAATATCAAGGTATACCTGTATGTCCAATTTTCATAGTTGTGTGGTCCTGATAAGGACCGTTTGTTGAACTAATTTAAGGTAATATAGGGGTCAACATTGTGGGGGCTATATACTTTCATTCTGAATCAGACGAGTCTAAAAGATTAATAACTGTTTGTGGTTGAACATTCCACAAACCATCATTTTTTCCAATATTCCGCTTCCTGTTTTAAGACGTGGTCTTCACATTTAGCCCAATAATCTTTGTCTATATTTAATAAAGCGAGATTAGCAAGAGTCTTTACATCGCATATTTTGAATGTTGTATTTTCATCTGCCACTTGTCCTTTTAATTTTGCCCAGATTAGTTCTATTGGATTTAAATGAGCATAGTAAGGTGGCAGCCTCAAACTTATATGACCGTGCTCTTGGATAATCTTATCTATTTGAAAAATCTTTGTCCTTTGTTTTTGCTTTACTAGAGATAGTAATTCAGGTTTTAAGTACATGTTATTAAATTGTATGTGCTCCTTTGTGAGCCATATCTTAATAGCATCTTTTGTACTGGATGACGTTGGGACTTTATCTTCAAGTGCAACAATGTTGTGGTACGCTGCATTGTCCATTATTAGGCAAGATGGTCGATCTAGTGATGGGAGAACAGAATTTTCAATCCAATGTCTAAATATGTGACCATTCATCACAGAGTGATAATCCCGATTGTCTATGGATTTTGAAAGAAAAATGAGCTCTGCATTCTGTATTAGTCCATGTTGTCGACTACCTGCATGAGCAATTATCAAGCGCTGCCCTTTGCTGCTAGGTATTAATCTCTTAATCTTTCCATCTGATGACTGCCATTCCCTTTGGTTAGTGTGGTGAGCATTGATCCATGTTTCATCCAAGTACACAATATCATAACCTTGCTTGCGCACCTCTTTTACTTCACGTAAGTACTTGCTTCTCATGACTACTATATGTGGCTTCTCACAGATGATGTTTCGTCCATTGGAATACTTTCTGAATGTAAAGCCTGCAGCTCTCACATTCCTCCATAATGTAGACTTTGATATTTCAATACTGTTGTTCTTTTTCAGCGAAATTTTTAATTTTCTTATTGTAACAGTTTCATTCATACCCAACATTTTGCGAATTTCACTTCTAATAAGTTCCAACATTTTTGCTCTTCCTTGTGATTTTGTATATTTTGAACATTGACGGTCAGGTGCTTGAATCCATCGATTAAATGACCGTTTAGATAAATCCAAAATGTGTCTTGTCCTATTCTCAGGGTTTTCTAAAAAATGAAATAATCTTCCTCGTTTAGCCTCTTTGCAAAAATAGTCATACATTTATATTGCGATGTTTTGTAAACTGCAGAATTTCATTTTAAGACTCATGATAAATGTTATCGTTCCACGCTTCACCTATGAATGAACGGAAATGGAACACACAATTTCTCGTGTTTTTTACAAGTGTCTAATTGTGTCAAAAAACCACGGTAAAAGCGTGCAAACACGTCAATTTTACCGTGTATGGATTTTTACTCGCTATTTTTAACTTAAAATACTGTAAACATTAAATTTTGACTACATCAATGGGTCGTTATAAATTTATATAAATCAAATAAGCAACAATAATAACCAAATGTTTTTTTAATGAAATTAATTCCTTGTTGGGTTCTAATCATTATAACTTTACATGCAAATTTTGAATAACTTACAACAAGCGGTTAAAAAGCTATCGATTTTAAAAGTTGGGCACGAGTTATGAAACAAGCTATAGTATTTATTGTTGAAGTCGCGGTGACAGGATGTGATATGTTTAGTGTTTTATTAATATAGACGCGGTGGCTGGGTGTGACGTGTTGAGTGTTTTACTGTTATAGTCGTGATGATTGGGTGGGACGTGTTGAGTGTTTTATTTTTGCAGTCACGGTGGCTGGGTGTGACGTGTTGAAAGTTTTATTGTTATAGTCGCGATGGTTGGGTGTGACGTGTTGAACGTTTTTTTTTTGTTGTAGTCGCGATGGCTGGGCGTGACGTGTTGAGTGTTTTATTGTTGCAGTCGCGGTGGTTGGGTGCGACTTGTTGAAAGTTGTATTGTTGTAGTCGCGGTGGCTGGGTGGGACTTGTTAAAAGTTGTATTGTTGTAGTCGCGGTGGCTTGGTGTGACGTGTTGACAGTTTTATTGTTGTAGTCGCGGTGGCTGGGTGTGACTTGTTGAAAGTTTTATTTTTGTAGTCGCGGTGGCTGGGTGTGACTTGTTGAAAGTTTTATTGTTGTAGTCGCGGTGGCTGGGTGTGACTTGTTGAAAGTTTTATTGTTGTAGTCGCGGTGGCTGGGTGTGACGTATTTGAGCGTTTTATTGTTGTAGTCGCGGTGGCTGGGTGTGACGTGTTGAAAGGTTTATTGTTGTAGTCGCGGTGGCTGGGTGTGGCGTGTTGAAAGTTTTATTGTTGTAGTCGCGGCGGCTGGGTGTGACTTGTTGAAAGTTTTATTGTTGTAGTCGCGGTGGCTGGGTGTGACGTATTTGAGCGTTTTATTGTTGTAGTCGCGGTGGCTGGGTGTCTATCTATCTATCTTTCGTTCGCCTGAAGCATTGTCTATATCTGCAATGTCGTTTCCTGTATAAATGTTACTGTCTTTTGTAATTCTTGCAGTGGCCCATATAGTTTTGTCTGTAGTGTTGTATCTATGGGCCAATGGATTTTCCTCAGTCTACTATATTCAGTGCAGTCTTGAAGTATGTGTTCAGCAGTCTGGGGCGCCTGTCCACATGTACAAGTAGTTGAGGTGCCGATCTTGAATTTTGTATACATGTGACTATGGAGTCGATTGTGTCCTGTTCTGAGACGTATAATGATAACTTGTTCATATCTATTCATATTATAAAAGGCATCCTGATTTGGGGCTTGTGGTCCTCTGATTGATTTGATTATCTGTTTCTTATGATGGTATGTAACAGGTGTATCTAGTTGTGTGCCTGTTGAACCTTCCTTTGCCAACTGATCTGCTTTCTCATTTCCTGGTATTCCACAGTGAGATGGGATCCACTGCAGGGCAACCCTGTGGTGCTTGCAGAGTTCAGTCAATAAGGTCTGCAAATGTGGTAATTTTCTGGATTGTAGTGCCTGGAGTACTGATCTTGCATCTGTCAAAAACACTACAGGCTGCGGGCTAAGATTAATGTTCAGCAGTTTTTCTATTGCTAACTTTATTGCTTGTATTTCTGCATCATAATTGTGACAATATTTCCCTGTTGCTATTTTATTCATATCCCTAGTGTTATTTGGGTATTCTATATATGCACCTGCTCCCCCATTTTTTACTGCATTCTGTGCTGATCCATCTGTATACACACGAATCCATAGGTCTTGTGGGTATTCTTCATCCAGGAAACTGAGAGTTATTGTTTTTCGCTGTAGACTATTCTGTTCCTCTTTATCAACTATTCCTTTCACTTCTGTCCGTATTTGAACTGATAATCCTGATTCCTCTGTCCAGGGAGTCTGTTCTGGTATGGGCAGTAGGGGGTTAACAGCTCTTGGCATGTCTGGTGTTTGTCTACTAATACGCTTGGCTTGGTGGATAAAACTGCTTCTCTTAAGTCGTCCCAATGCAAGATTTTGGAATCGGTCCTTCATTGGATGTCTCGGCATGCAAGCAAATTTTTCTGCCTGTATCAGCACCTTTGTGTCCCTCCGTTCTCTCAGTGCTGGTATCCTCCACAATTTCTCCATCTCTAATATTGGTGTTGATTTCATTGCTCCTGTGATGACCCTAAGTGCCTGGTTTTGTACTTTATCCAGTTCTTGAAGTGTGGTGTTTGATGCTGAACACCATGCAGATGATCCATATTCTAAATGTGGGCGTATACTCTGTTGGTAAACTTTACTGAGTATTTTCCCACTCGCACCCCACGTAGTTCCACACAGCTTTCCTAGAATAGCCAATTTTCTCCTTGCTTTTTGGGTTGCCTTATTTATCTGCTGTTTCCAAGATAGTTTGTTATCAAATGTAACTCCGAGATACGTAGCCTGTATGTCTTCTTTCACAGGCTCATTGTTTATATAGATGGCTCCTGCTTTTTGTTTTGGGGAAAGAGTGAAAAGTGTAGTACTGCATTTGTCTGTATTGATGCTGATACACCATCTATTTGTCCATGAATTCAGTGCATTCATAGCTCTTTGTAACAATTTGGAGGCCACTGTTGCATACTCCTCTGTGCACCACATTACCAAGTCATCTGCATACATTGCCACTTTGATACCATGTGGTAATTCAGTAACTAGGTCATTGATGTAGATCAGAAAAAGTGTTGGAGATAGTACCCCTCCCTGTGGAACGCCCTGGCGCAGTAGGACCTTCTTACTCTTAAGACCATCCAGTTGCACTCTGGCTCTCCTGTTATGCAGGTATGCTTTGACCCATTTGTACATCCTGCCATTTACTCCATAATTTCTCAGTTTCTTCAAAAGCCCTTCCTTCCATACCTTATCAAATGCTTTCTTTAGGTCTATCCATGCTGCTAGTACCAGTTTCTTTTCTTGAAACGCATCCTCAATTTCCTGGGAAAGATAGGTTGCCTGATCTTCGGTAGAGTAACACTGTCTAAAGCCTGCTTGTTGTGGGACAAGGAGATTTTCACTTTCCAGGTACCACTGCAGTCTGAGATTGATTATACGTTCCATTGTTTTACACAAACAGCTTGTAAGGCTGATTGGTCTATAGCTGGATGTCATTGAACCATCTTTTCCTGGCTTTAGTAATGGTATCATAATTGCTTCTCTCCATGCCTGTGGCACTTTACCTGTGATCCAGCAAATGTTGTAGATCTGCAGTAGTTTTGATTTAGCTGCAGTTCCCAAGTTCTTAATCATTTCATTAGACACTCCATCACTACCTGGTGACTTTTTCATTTTTAATTTGGATATTGCCAGCTCTAGCTCTCTTTGTGTAATGGGTATTTCCATGACTTCATGTGCAGTCTCTTCTTGTCTTGCATTTTGTTGTTTTAGACGGGTCTCTTGACGTTTCTCTAGGCTAATTTCAATATTGTTGTCATTTGCAAAGGAGTCTGCAAAGTGATTTGCTGCATGTTTACCTGTTAGAATGTTTCCATCCTTCTTCAGTGTAATTTTTGTGTTCCTTTCTGTACCCTCATCATTCAGCTGTTTTACAAGCTTCCACACTTTTGTTGTGTCTCGTTCTAGATTCAAGTACTCTGTTTTCTCTTTCCAACTTCTCCGTCTGGCTTGCAGTTTAGCCCATTGAAATTTGGCTTTAGCATGCTGATAGTTATTGTGGTGTTCCTGGCAGGGGTTATTTTCTGCTTGTTTTCGAGATGTTTCCATGTCATTGTGCAGTTGCTCTAGTTCACTATTCCAGTATGGTTTGTAGTGTTTCCGTGCCCCTCTGGGTATTGTTTCACTGGCAGCTTGTATTATTAGTCTACTGAATTCATCAACTATCTTGTTGATGTCTCTGTCTGTATTTAGATCTTTAGTCAGTACACTGGTGTAATGTTGATACATTTTCCAGTCTGCCTTTTTGTAATTCCATCTGGAGAGAGTGCTGCTCTCCCTGACGGCCTCATTTTGCACCACTAAAAAGACAGGTCGGTGGTCGCTGCCTCCAAGTTGTTTCCCAACAATACGTGTGATATTCCAATCCAGGTCTGGTGAATGGAAAGCAAGGTCTGGTGTAGATGTGGTATGCCATGATCTGGAATAGAATGTTGGTGGATCTGTTGCCTGGTTTAATAGTATAAGCCCATTGTCATCCTGCCAATTTTCAAGTTCTTCACCTCTCTTGTCCATATCTTCATAGCCCCAGCTCTGTGAATGGCTGTTAAAGTCTCCACATACAATTATTCTTTCTTTTAATGTAATTGTGTCTAGTGCTAGTGGGCGGTCACTCGGACAGTAGTAGTTTAGTAGATGGAAGTATGTATTTCCTGTCCTGAGGTGCAGTATTTGATATTCCGCCCCATCCATATACACTTCAATCTGACATGCATTAATGTTGTTCCTTACAAGAGTCAGTATTCCGCCCTTTTGTCTGTTTTTCCTGTCAGATCGGTAGCACTGGTATCCCCTAATCTTCAAGGCTATGTCGTTGTTTAGATGGGTTTCCTGCAAACAGCATATGCTTACTTGTTCTTCATGCAGGATATTTTCTAATTCTATCTTTTTACTGTACCCATCTCTTTTGCTGTTGATGCCTTCAGCATTCCAGTGCATTATTTTGAGTGGTCTTATTTTGGGTTGGCCAGTAACTCTATTCTCTCGCCCCCTGACTCCACAGAGCGATTGAGAAGGACATCCAGTAATATAGGTTGGGCCCTTTCGAGGCTGAGGGCCCGGCGCTGCACCTGCCTGAGTGTCCATCACAGGGCGAGTGCCATATCGATTTGCAGTTATAGGCATGCTTCCCATTGGCGTGAGTGTGTGGCATCCTGATTTTTGTAGTGCGCCTTTTGGCTGGTTGCCTCCGACTTCAGCACTTAAAATTGCTAGAGCAGACTGTGGTCTTGCACGGGTGTAGGAAGGCCTGGCCAGTCTTGGTTTTCAGTCCCTGGTGACTGTTAAGCCCCATCCCCACGACAAGGAGCTGGCCTTGATGGGGGTGATTGGGTGTGACTTGTTGAAAGTGTTATTGTTGTAGTCGCGGTGGCTGGGTGTGACTTGTTGAAAGTTTTATTGTTGTAGTCGCGGTGGCTGGGTGTGACTTGTTGAAAGTTTTATTGTTGTAGTCGCGGTGGCTGGGTGTGACTTGTTGAAAGTTTTATTGTTGTAGTCGCGGAGGCTGGGTGTGACGTATTTGGGTGTTTTATTGTTGTAGTCGCGGTGGCTGGGTGTGACGTGTTGAGTGTTTTATTGTTGCAGTCGCGGTGACTCGGTGTGACGTGTTGAGTGTTTTATTGTTGCAGTCGTGGTGGCTGGGTGTGACTTGAGTGTTTTATTGTTGCAGTCGTGGTGTCTGGGTGTAACGTGTTGAGTGTTTTATTGTTGCAGTCGCGGTGACTCGGTGTGACGTGTTGAGTGTTTTATTGTTGCAGTCGCGGTGACTCGGTGTGACGTGTTGAGTGTTTTATTGTTGCAGTCGTGGTGTCTGGGTGTAACGTGTTGAGTGTTTTATTGTTGCAGTCGCGGTGACTCGGTGTGACGTCTTGAGTGTTTTATTGTTGCAGTCGCGGTGACTCGGTGTGACGTGTTGAGTGTTTTATTGTTGCAATCGTGGTGGCTGGGTGTGACTTGAGTGTTTTATTGTTGCAGTCGTGGTAGCTGGGTGTGACGTGTTGAGTGTTTTATTGTTGCAGTCGCGGTGACTCAGTGTGACGTGTTGAGTGTTTTATTGTTGTAGTCGCGGTGGCTAGGTGTGACGTGTTGAGTGTTTTATTGTTGTAGTCGCGGTGGCTAGGTGTGACGTGTTGAGTGTTTTATTGTTGCAGTCGCGGTGACTCGGTGTGACGTCTTGAGCTTTTTTCTATTTATAGTTGAAACCGCGATGGGTTGGTGGCTTGTGCGCTTGCAAGAGACCAGCGGCGATTACCGAATTCGTTTCCCAGATTTTGACATGTCATTGGGAATGACATTACTGTGGAGTGCGCCAAGTGTCTAAAAAATTGAGCCAAAGTTTCTTCTATTAATTTAGAGCGGACTGGCGTGGAGAACCATTTTGCAGTTGAAATCGAAAAGAGTAAGCCATAAATGTGTCTGCTATCCTGGTAAAATTGTCAGTAAACACCCACTACACCGTGTTTGGATTTCATATGCTACGAGTTCATTCACCTGCATCGGAGTTCTCGGAAATTTGATGGAGATTCTTGGAAAAGGAAGTGGGAGGATATCGGAGTACCTTTAGATTCGTTGTGTGTGCGAGATGATGATCCTAACAACAACAATCCGGGGGCTTCTTTTCTAATTTGTGTCACTTAGTCAAAGACAAACAAAGCATTCAGGGGGGAAAAAGCTTTGTAAAGCACGGCACAACGAGTTTTTAAAATAGTGTTAACAGTGGTCAGGTTTTTAATAGAGTAGGGCCTTGAATCATTCGTTAAATGGTGTTCTTTTTGTAATTGTGTTGTGATAAGTGCTCCTTTGTCTTTTACTTGTGTAGTGACTGATATTCATTATCTCATGCTGGTTGAGTGGCGTTTTTAGTATTTATTGTTGAAGTCGCGGTGACAGGATGTGATATGTTTAGTGTTTTATTAATATAGACGCGGTGGCTGGGTGTGACGTGTTGAGTGTTTTATTGATGTAGTCGCGGTGGCTGGGTGTGACGTGTTGAAAGTTTTATTGTTATAGTCGTGATGGTTGGGTGTGACGTGTTGAGTGTTTTATTTTTGTAGTCGCGGTGGCTGGGTGTGACTTGTTGAAAGTTTTTTTGTTGTAGTCGCGGTGACTGGGTGTGACGTGTTGAAAGTTTTATTGTTGTAGTCGCGGTGGCTGGGTGTGACTTGTTGAGTGTTTTATTGTTGTAGTCGCGGTGGCTGGGTGTGACATGTTGAAAGTTTTATTGTTGTAGTCGCGGTGGCTGGGTGTGACGTATTTGAGTGTTTTATTGTTGTAGTCGCGGTGGCTGGGTGTGACGTGTTGAGTGTTTTATTGTTGCAGTCGCGGTGACTCGGTGTGACGTGTTGAGTGTTTTATTGTTGTAATCGTGGTGGCTGGGTGTGACTTGAGTGTTTTATTGTTGTAGTCGCGGTGGCTGGGTGTGACGTGTTGAGTGTTTTATTGTTGTAGTCGCGGTGGCTGGGTGTGACGTGTTGAGTGTGCGAGATGATGATCCTAACAACAACAATCCGGGGGCTTCTTTTTATAGGAAGATAATAACATCTGACACCGTTTAGATATAAGCAAGAAAACAGATACATCGTTTATTTTGGCCGTGTAATCTGCCACCCCCTTTTATGATAATTAGAAGGGTTTTTCTTTAAATATATGTAGAGAAATTTCCTGTAAAAATAACTGCAGTTGAAATTAACCGTATAAAGCTTTCCTTCTCAAAACAGATAAAACGACCCACAAGTTGAGAACCACTGTAATCAATAATTTGTATCTAAATTTATACCTTTATAATAATAAATATTTGTCTGCAAATTAGTTTCTTCATCCAGATGATATTAAATGTATAGGCATTGAGGTTAATTATGTAAACAACGATACAAATTATGATAATTAATTTTTTTGTAATTTTAAAGTTTTTTATTTTCATATTTTGTTTGCGTTGTGACAAAGCCTCGCTTCAAATGCTTATCCAAGCTTATTTTTATGTTTACATAAAATGCTACGTTTATTTTTATCGTGGACGTTATAACATATATTTACATCTCATATGATTGTCATATGTCTGATATGAGCGTTACATTTCATCGCCATTTAGAAGCCAAAACTTGGTGACGTCAATAATGAATATTATATCTTAAACATTCCAAAAATATGAATACAACATGACCTGTCAATAAGGCAGATATTTGTTAGAAAAACTTTTATTAAACTGTTGGTTTGCAAAACAAAGTGTCCATTTAATGCATTCGTTGGAATAAACAATCGCTATTTGAGCAGACAGGTGGGAGACAGTTGACTAATTCGAGTTTTAAATAAAACCTATTATGCTCCAAACATTAAAGTGATCTTATTTTTTTAAAAAAAGTACCTGTCTATAAATCTGTTAGCCATCAGTGTTTGAAAAGTGTTTTCACTGAAAGCACACTAAAAACTCTCCACAAAATGTTACTGAAAACATTTCCATTTGCCAACAGTTGCGCGAAAATATATTACGGAAGTATGCAACATTAAACTGTGGTAGAATTTACGATGGTAGGCCAGTGTGGCATATAACTTCCAATACAATCTTAGGAACTTAGCCCACGTGAATTGACAACGCTTTCACGTAAATGTATCTCTTGCTTCCAACATCGTCATAACAATTTGAACTTGTTGTTAAACATAGAACATTAACCAACCTATTCGTCGATTAATTTTTGGTGTAAATCGTTGACCTCCACCATGTTGCACGATCGTGCTGAATGTCATCAACATCATCATGTGCCATACCGGTTAATGTAGGCGATAATGTCCTTCCGCAATCTTCTATCCTCAGCGCATCGTATCAGTTCTGTTGTTGACTGTTTTCCATGCCATGACACAAAGCTTACTAGTATATTCTCTCTTTGTCGCCCGCGATTTCCCTTTCCCTGTATTTTACCAGTTGTAACAAAGTATTCTAACTTTCTTCTTCTCATGATGTGCCCAAAAAATATTGATTGCTTCTTTCGGATGTTTTTAGAAGTTCCCTTTTTGTGTTGGCCTCTTTGAGAATTTCTTCATTGGTCTTTTTAGCTGTCCAGAGAACTTTCAACATTCTTCTGAGAAATCCCCTCTCTCTGCGGCCTCTAACCGTCTTTTCATCCTTTGTCTTCTGTACATGATTCACGTCCATAGGTCAGAATTAGCTCTATACAGCACCGATGAACTCTCTTTCTTACTTCTATTGACATAGATTTGCTGCATAAGACGTTTTTAATTTTCTGAAATGCTATTTTGGCCTGAGCTATTCTGCCTTTTTATGTATGTAATGAATTGTCCATCTGATGTTATTATTGTGCCCAAGTATTTGGCGCGTTACATTTGTTTCAGACTTGTCCTGTTTATTTTATGCTGCATGATGGTTATGATTGTTTCTTAGAAATTACTATTAGTTTTGCTTTCTTACTATTCAGACTGCGACCTTTCTTGTTGCTTTCTTTCACTATTTTGTCTATCATTTCTTGTGGCTCATACTCTATCTCTGATATTAAGACTGTGCCATCCGCATATCGCAATTGTTTATGTTGTGACTATTCAATTCACTTCCTATTATCTACTATTGATTTCATAGTAATTTGACTCCTTGTCGTAGATATTGGAACTTTCCTATTTAGTTATTAATTCGCATGCTGCTGTTTGTAGCCAGTACATGTTTTTTTTTTTAATTATCTTCAGATCCTTGGCATCAATGTTTAATTTCTCCAGCATATTGATTATTTCCATATGCTTTACTTTGTCAAGTGCTTTTATGTAGTCTATAAAGAACATATATAGATCTTTCTTTACCTCTATCGCTCTGTCTATCAAAGTTCTCAGGATGTATATCATTACTGGTGTTCTTTTCTACCACAAATCCAAAATGTTCCTAATTTATTTCTGGTTTTGTTGTGTTCTTATACGTCTCATAATGATTCTTAGTAATGTTTTCGTCATATGGCTCATGAGACTAATAGTGCGATGGTTTTCACAATCAGGGGCACCTGAATTCTTCGGTATGGCTACAAAGATAGACTTTAATACATCTTCGGGTATGTGTCCAGTGTTATATATAGCATTGCGTAGTTCGGTTATAACTTATACTCCAAGCTCTCCTAATGCATTTATCTCTTCGATTGTTATATTGTCGATACCTGGAGCTTTGTCTCTTTCAATGTGTTGAATTCCCTCCTCCACTTCACTCTGCATTATTGTTGGTCCTGTGTCTTTGTTTGAATTGTTTAGCTCTTGTTTTTCATCATCATATAGGAGTTGACTGATATATTATGTCAATCTCTCCATTATCTTCTCTTCTCCCATTTTTTATATTTCCTTTCTTAGATTTCATACATCCTGAAACTTTGACTTCTTTTCTTCCTATTAATTTAACTGATTGTTCATAAATGTTGAGTCTTTCTTTTGTTGTTTTTCTATTTATTAACATTTCTGCTTTAACCATCCGTCCTTTGCTTCTATACATTTGTTTTGGATCTCTTTATACAATATTGTGTATATCCATTTCTCTTTCTGATGTTTGCGTCTTTCGTACATTAATTCTAATATTTCTTCTGTCATCCATTTATTTTTGTTGGTTCTTTTAGTCACTGCTTACACTTCTTTTGATGTTTGTTTAATAGATTGTTTGAGCATTTCCCACTGTTCCCCGATGTTCTGTATTTTCTCAATAGAATTTTATCAATTTAGAACAATCGTACTGCATTTATCACTCATCTCTCTATCTACTCTAAAAATATCTAGTTCTAATTTCATATTTCTTGGGGATTTCTGTGTCTTCTGCAGTTCTATTTTTATTGGTCCAACTACTGGTACATGGTCACTATTGCAATCTGCTCCTGGCCTTGTTTTAACCGATGTTAGCCCATTCCTAAATCTTCTCTGTACCAGTATAAAATCGATTTGATTGTGTACTTTTTTTTGTCTGGACTTTGCCATGTCTATAGTAATCTAGGGTGTAATGTGTTACCTATAATCATTTCATGTGTTTTTGCCCAATCTATCAATCTTTACACAGTGTCATTTGTTTCTCCTAGGCCATGGCCTCCAGTCACAATTTGCACTTTTGCTGGCCCTATCTTTGCATTAAAATCTCCTAATATAACAGTTTTTCTTGGGCTTTACACTGTTTCATGGTCATCTCTAGCTCACTGTTAAAGGTTTCAATGTCTTCTTCTTCGCTATTACTTGTTGGTGCATATGCTTAATTATGGTGATATTTTGGTCAACCTCTCCACTTTACTAGCAGAATTATATCTGATACTGGCAAAAATTCTTTCACTGTTTTGCTTTTTTTTCTTTCTAACAGGATGTTTCACTTTCGTGTATTTTTCCCCCAGAGTAAATTACATTTCCACTCTTGTGTTGTTACAATCCAGCACATTTGCATCTCATTTCACATAGTCCCAAGATGTTCAATTTCATTCCCTTCATTTCTTGGCTGATGTTTTCTAGTTTGCCAACCTGGATTGCTGATCTAATGTTCCAAATTCCTATTGATAATCTCAGATCATATAATTAAATTAAAGAAAAACGGATGAACATTGAGGTCTTCTCGAATAAGTGGACAGAAGCAGACAAGTCAGAGGAAAATCTCAAGAGAACCAATGCTCAGCAGACCCAAGTCCTCGCTTATCACAGAAACAAGAAAGTAACAAATCAGTACCTGAAACAGTTTCCCCACAAGAGACAGGCATTTCAATCTCAAGAGAGCTAAAGAAGTACACAATTGTACAAAATAGTTCCCACTATCTTTTTAATAAACGACAATTGAGGTCTATTATAACGTAGAAGGATTCGTCGAAGGCTGGATGGGTCATGCCAAGAAGTAAGCAAAATCTTAAATCAGCTCAAATAGATGCAGAGGAAAGAGATGACGAAGAAAAAAGAAGAGAAGAAAAAATAAGAAGGGAAGTGATAGAAGAACAAGTATAATACTAAAAGGGAATAAGAAGAAGTGCAGGTAAAAAGGAGATAGAAACAACAAGGAAGGACAAGTTAATGTTATGTAGAGATTGTCCAGATGGGATAGAAGCTAATGATTACCAAGTGTATAGCAAGAAGGCTCGATGTTTTTGTTGAATTTATTACACGCTTTGGATACGTCCGATAGTTTCCTTTGTCTACTACCAAGAACAAATCCAAAGTTACTTGCTAATATTTAACTTAAATAAATATAAATGCTAAAAAATAATTAAATGGCCATACTGTATTTAATGTTAAAAAAAACGAACCTGAATATGTACGTCACTTAAGTAAGTCCAATCAAGAGGCAGAAACAATTGTCACATTTCTTGAATGCTCAGTTATGGACTTGGGTATTCAAGTTACATAGCTGCATATAAAAACATAAATTGACTTCACCGTACTACGTGTACGTTCAGATTAGTGACATTCATGTAACTTAATGGCCACAGGTGGTGTGTTAGTATGCGTCATCTGTTATGGGTATGGTAGAGAGTGATATGGTTCATTTTACTTGCAAAATATCGCAATAATTTACAACTTGCGTGTGATAGATATATCCCACCTGGAAAAAGAAAATTGTGTTTGAGGTGTGGGGAAAGGGGAATTGCGAGGTGGATTTTAATTCTTTTATGTGACAATATGAGAACACCGTCCTGTGAGCTTTAAATAATCTCTAGCTGGAGGTCTCGTCCGTTAGAGGTTCAATAATGTTATGTTGCAAAATATGTGAAGTAATACTTGCTACAAAGGTGGGGTGGGGGAAGACAAATTTATTGTAACTCTGTAATAGCTAGAAGTGGCATTGAAATTGATGAAGAAAAAAAAAGGTGGGGGGGGGGGAAGACAAATTTATTGTAACTCTGTAATAGCTAGAAGTGGCATTGAAATTGATGAAGAAAAAAAAAGGTGGGGGGGGTTGCATATAACAATATGGGAATGACACAAATATATTTTTACACGGTAGAGTTTACTTTAAGGCGATGTAACTGTATTAAGACGCTTGAAAGTTTGACTTGAAAGGAACGTCATTTTATTTCATATTTCATCTGTGTTAGCGTATTACGTGTAAAACATTGGTGAGGGGGGTATTTTATTTCTATAGAGATAATGTTTTCTTGAGATTTAGATGATACGTAGCTACATGTTAACTGTGACAGCTGTTTCTATGTTTGACAGAGATAATGTATTTTACCTGGGAGAGCTATTCCCTTCGTAACATGATTGCATCTGTAAATGTTAAGTTTTTTATGTGTAAAGTGATGTACCTATTTTATAAATCTGTGGTTTGTTTTTTTTTGTTTTGAGGAGATGTTGCCTGATTTTATTCATGACAAAATTTACCCGTAGATAACTATCATATAACATACTGATATTTTGACTAGTAGATACACAACTTTAGTTTACCTTGAATAGTGGCACACATAACACAATTTTTTGAGAAACGATTATTGAAACTATAGATCTATTTTAACAAATGGTCAATTCATTCTTTACGCGAAAAATGTTATATGTATAGCAGCATATGATAGAGTTGACTAAACGGTAATTTGCATTCAGGTTGGAGGTTGGTGTCAGTTGTGACTCCTGGTAGGAACTAGAGTGTTTTTTTTTCATTTAAAAGTGACATAAAATTAACGAGTTTAAACTGCACAACACATGTTGATTGTAGTTGCAATACAACCCATATAACCAGCCCACTAGTATAATATACAATTAATAATACCAACCACTAGTATAAAATACACCTTATATTACCAACCACTTGTATAAAATACTCCTTATATTACCAAACCACTATTATAAAATACACCTTATATTACCAACACTATTATAAAATACACCTTATATTACCAACTACTAATATAAAATACACCTTATATTACCAACCACTAGTATAAAATACACCTTATATTACCAACACTAGTATAAAATACACCTTATATTACCAACCACTAATATAAAATACACCTTATATTACCAACCACTAGTATAAAATACACCTTATATTACCAACCACTAGTATAAAATACACATTATATTACCAACCACTAATATAAAATACACCTTATATTACCAACCACTAGCATAAAATACACCTTATATTACCAACCACTAATATAAAATACACCTTATATTACCAACCACTAGTATAAAATACACCTTATATTACAAAACACTAGCATAAAATACACCTTATATTACCAACCACTAGCATAAAATACACCTTATATTACCAACCACTAACATAAAATACACCTTATATTACCAACCACAAGCATAAAATACACCTTATAATACCAACCCCTAGCATAAAATACACCTTATATTACCAACCACTAGCATAAAATACACCTTATATTACTAACCATTAATATAAAATACACCTTATATTACCAACCACTAGCATAAAACACACCTTATATTAACAACCACTAATATAAAATACACCTCATATTACCAACCACTAGTATAAAATACACCTTATATTACCAAACACTATCATAAAATACACCTTATATTACCAACCACTAATATAAAATACACCTTATATTACCAACCACTAGCATAAAATACATCTTATATTACCAACCACTAGCATAAAATACACCTTATATTACCAACCATTAATATAAAATACACCTTATATTACCAACCACTAGCATAAAATGCACCTTATATTACCAACCACTAGTATAAAATACACCTTATATTACTAACCAGTAGCATAAAATACACCTTATATTACCAACCACTAGCATAAAATACACCTTATATTACCAAACACTAGCATAAAATACACCTTACATTACCAACCACTAGCATAAAATACACCTTATATTACCAACCACTAGCATGAAATACACCTTATATTACTAGTCTATTAGTATGAAACACACCTTATATTACCAAACACTAGCATAAAATACACCTTATATTATCAACCACTAGTATAAAACACACCTTATATTACCAACCACTAGTATAAAACACACCTTATATTACCAACCACTAGCATAAAATACACCTTATATTACCAACCACTAGTATAAAACACACCTTATATTACCAACCACTAGCATAAAATACACCTTATATTACCAACCACTAGCATAAAATACACCTTATATTACCAACCACTAGTATAAAACACACCTTATATTACCAACCACTAGCATAAAACACACCTTATATTACCAACCACTAGCATAAAACACACCTTATATTAATAGTCTATTAGCATGAAACACACCTTATATTACCAACCACTAGCATAAAATACACCTTATATTACCAACCACTAGCATGAAATACACCTTATATTACTAGTCTATTAGTATGAAACACACCTTATATTACCAAACACTAGCATAAAATACACCTTATATTATCAACCACTAGTATAAAACACACCTTATATTACCAACCACTAGTATAAAACACACCTTATATTACCAACCACTAGCATAAAATACACCTTATATTACCAACCACTAGTATAAAACACACCTTATATTACCAACCACTAGCATAAAATACACCTTATATTACCAACCACTAGCATAAAATACACCTTATATTACCAACCACTAGTATAAAACACACCTTATATTACCAACCACTAGCATAAAACACACCTTATATTACCAACCACTAGCATAAAACACACCTTATATTAATAGTCTATTAGCATGAAACACACCTTATATTACCAACCACTAGCATAAAACACACCTTATATTACCAACCACTAGTATAAAACACACCTTATATTACCAACCACTAGCATAAAACACACCTTATATTACCAACCACTAGCATAAAACACACCTTATATTACCAACCACTAGCATAAAACACACCTTATATTAATAGTCTATTAGCATGAAACACACCTTATATTACCAACCACTAGCATAAAACACACCTTATATTACCAACCACTAGTATAAAACACACCTTATATTACCAACCACTAGCATAAAACACACCTTATATTACCAACCACAGCATAAAACACACCTTATATTAATAGTCTATTAGCATGAAACACACCTTATATTACGAACCCATTAGTATAACTCAAAGACGAGGAACTCACAAAGGAAGTGGGAGTGGCATGTAATAAATGTATAGATTTCTTTACTTCCTGAAAAGAGTGTGCACAACACCATATATATATATATATATATATATATATATATATATATATATATATATATATATATATTTATATGTATATGTATATGTATATATATATATATATATATATATATATATATATATATATGAGTAAATTCTTGGACGATATGAAATAAAACTTAATGCACAATATGACTCAATATGGAATAACAAATTATGCGATTTCTTTGCTTTTATTGTGTGAAAATGTTACGAAAGAAATCTAAAATCTAAAATAAGTGTTTAAAACAACTGAAAATAAAAAGAGAACTACTAAATACAATTAAGACAAGACACATGAAATTTTTGGGGCATGTTAGAAGACACAACAGCCTACTAAAATTAATATTGGAAGGGAAAATACAAGGTAAAAGAGGCAGAGGCAAACCAAGACTAACATGGACGAGTAACATCAAAAGATGGACAAGTCAATCTATGACAACCTGCACCATCAAAGCAAGAAACAGAGCAGAATGGCGATCCATGGTAGCCAATCTTCGTTGCGAAGAAGGCACTCGACGATGATGATGAACTGTTATCACTGCGACAGTACCTTCTAATCCAGCCATTGGCACGAAGGATCAGTTGTTGGGGCATGCTATTTCAAATGTTTCAACGCTTGTGCTAATTGGTGGTGGTTTTCAGGATGATTATGTCTTCTTTGCACCCTATACGCCAGTTATTCCCACACGTGCTCAATGGGAGAAACGACAGATCATGAGGAGACATTCAACTGTTGCTGCTGAAAGCGGTCCACTACCACACGTGCCATATGCGGGCGAGGATTGATATGCTTTAATCTCACATCTTGTTCTTCTGCATTAAGACAAGAGGGCCTCGGTAGCCTAGTTGGGAAATTTAAAAAATAGAAAAAATGGTATGTAAGAAGCTTTACGTGATAAGTGGACGACACACACTAAACGACGTTTCGACCCAATAGGCCTTCAGCAGGAACACAAAAAAACACACACACACAAAAAACTAATAACGAAACAACCAAAACAAAAACAATCGAAATGTGTTAAAGAAAACAAAATTATCTATCCTGTGTGTAAACAGAGGTCAAAACGAAAAGGAAATAGCAACCAAGTGCGGCTGTCGTGAACGTACAGAAACGTGCAGAATGTGCGCAAATGCACACAGAACCAGAGGAGTTCACACAGGGGTCAGTGTGCAAACATAAAGGAGAAAGAAAAGAACAGCAGACCAACAGGTGCTCAAAAGGCAGCAAGAGTGAGATGTCCGAGAGTGGGGTACAATAAAAACAAATAAGGGGTAAGGAGCACAGAAAAAAGGTATATAGAAGAACACCGAAGTGTCTCATTAGGGACTCGAGGAGGAGAACTATAAATAGCATGGCATAGTAAGTAGACCAAAGAACCCAAATAGTTGGGAAATTTACCCGACTGGACTACCGACGTTCCGACAACCAGTGTTCGATTCCGGCTTGAAGCAGTGTGTGTTGGTTACTCGTGGTCGGAAAAATAAAATACCTCCGAGGTCGACTCAGCCGCTGGCAAAAATGTGTTCCAGGGTATAGTACTCTGGACAGATGAGGAATGCTGCTTCGCATCTTGAGTTTCGATGCTTGAAGGACACTATCCAGAAGTCTTCGAACACTTCTGTCGGCCGAGCACATATGGGTGAAAACTCGCGTGCCAAGACGCCGATTAAAGTCTCGTATTTTACCTTTACCTATAAGAAAATGTTTTACACACGGTGTGATGATTTCATCATGTTATCAAGCACCATCACGTTGATAATAACAAAGTTCGTTTGCACTGGGAGCCGCGATAGCTCAGTGGTTAGTGAACTGGACTGCAAAGGACAAGAGGTCGAGTTCGATCCTGATCGACGGCTTCCGGTTTCACCCAGCCTTAAATGGGTACCGGATTTTTTTCTTGGAAAGTAAAGCGGCACGGGCGTAATACCCACCACATTACCTCAAAAATCTTGTGCTGAAGGTCTGTAAAAAAAAAAAGTATGGTCACTAACACCATATTCCCTATACGCCACTTGGCGTGACGGGGGCTCTTTACTTTTTTTTTAAACCATTGCACTACCTCCTTTTCTTTCTGTTTCTCTCTAGCACACAATTGTCAGTAAAACATTCTCCTTGACGCCTGCACATAAAACAAGTCCATCATCGCCTTGTAAACAGAATCTTGACTAATCAAAGAGCACTTTAAACCTCCGTTGATAATAGACCCATGCCACACACTGTCTGATCAAGGTTAAACGCGCTTGTCTATGGGCGAACTATCAATACTGGTCTAACTGCAGATCTGTGTGATAGCATATTTGCCTATTTGAGCCTTTTTGTAAGACAGACACCTTAAACCTGAAATATTGCTGGCAGTCCATTTTACCTGGATATATAGCTGTTGAGAAGATGCATAAGGTGTAAAAAACGGTCTTGTGCTGGGATGGTAAAACGTTGTTGACCATTCGATGGCGATCAGCAGTCGATCAAATTTGGTTGGAATGATTTTGAATGTTCGATATAGTGTTCTGGTGACGACTGAAATATTGTGATACAGCAGATATAATGTTCTGGTGAACATTGACATATTGTGATACAGTAGATATAATGTTCTGGTGAACATTGACATATTGTGATACAGCAGATATAATATTCTGGTGAACATTGACATATTGTGATACAGTAGATATAATGTTCTGGTGAACATTGACATATTGTGATACAGTAGATATAATATTCTGGTGAACATTGACATATTGTGATACAGTAGATATAATGTTCTGGTGAACATTGACATATTGTGATACAGCAGATATAATATTCTGGTGAACATTGACATATTGTGATACAGTAGATATAATGTTCTGGTGAACATTGACATATTGTGATACAGTAGATATAATGTTCTGGTGAATATTAACATATTGTGATACAGCAGATATAATGTTCTGGTGAACATTAACATATTGTGATACAGTAGATATAATGTTCTGGTGAACATTAACATATTGTGATACAGTAGATATAATGTTCTGGTGAACATTGACATATTGTTATACAGTAGATAGAGTTGTTCCACCAGCTAACATCCCTATAGATATAGCCCTCAGGTGCTACCTCAATCTTGGCATTGCGAGAAAATATGTTTCTTTTGGACTCTTGATGTTATCTATTTTCAAAGATTACGTTTTCCCATGAATGTGATTAGATGTTCACATTTGCTTTCCATTTATCTATGATAAATTTCCCCCTTCATCATTTTTAACATGATTTAGCTATCAGTTGATGGATAGAAAGAAACAATCCTGTGCCATACCGGTTGAAATAGGCGATGTCATATCCCTCCACATTATTGCAACATCCACAGTGCATCGAATCAATTCTGTTGTTGACTGTTTTCCATGCAATGACACCAAGCTATCTAGTATCTTCTCTCTTTGTCGTTCTCGATCTTTCTTTCCATTATTTTTTGCCAGTTGTAACCAAGTATTCAAACGCTCTTCTACGATGGTGTGCCAGAAAAAATATTGATTGTTTCTTTCTGACATTTTTATGGCCTCCTTTTTTTGTGTTGGTCTTCTTGGGATGCTCTCGTTGGTCTTTTTTGCTGTCCAGGGAGCGTTTAATATTTCTTCTGTGAAATCGCATCTCTGTGGCCTCTAATCTTGTGTTAGTTTGTTTACTTTCATGATTCGCTTCTACACATAAGAATAGGCTCTATATAGCAGCGATGAACTCTCTATCTTACTTCTATTGACACAGATTTATTGCACAAGGCATTTTTCATTTTCTCAAATGTTATTTTGGCCTGCGCTATTCTACTTTTATTTCTGTGGCGCATCTTCCAACAGTTGTTATTGTGCCCAATTTTTTTACTCTCTGCACTTGCTTTAGATTTGTCCCGCTCATTTTTATGTTGCATGGCGATGGTGATTGTTTCTTCGATATCCCCATTACTTCTGTTTTCTTAATATTCAGACTGCGATCTTTTTTGTAGCTTTCTTTCACTGTTAGTTCGATTATTTCTTGTAATTCATTCTCTATCGCTGATATTTGAAGACTGTCTCATCCGCATATAGCAAATTGTTTATGTTGTGATCGTTGGCGAAAACGAGTTCTTGAATGTTGTGTAGAGCCAGTGCAGACACATGGAAAAATAAATATAGAACAATCTAGCAGCCGATAAGAAAATAATTGGAGAACACAAAAATGTCGTTAACAAAAGAATATTGAGATGACTTTAGGCTGCCAAAAAAGAAAGACAAAAGAAAATAGAAAACCTTACAAGCATCAGGAAGAAACAATAATTTGTTGTCATTTATAGAATAGGTAACAGCTGCAATATATTGTGAGAACGGAGAACAATTGGGAAATTACAAATAAAAGATATTTATAAACAAAAGTCTGATGTGATTTCTGATTATAAAATTGAAAAATTAAAATACCCTAGGGGAAGAAAATAGAAAAAGAGTCAATGGATTAAAAGATGTAAATGAAAAATGTAGATCTGAAAACAGTAAGAAAAGTTGATGCAACCATAGTACGATGAGCGTGACACATCAAGGGAAAGAGAAAAGGGAAAACAGAAAGGAGACTTTGGTGACAGATTCCTTAGAGTAAAGTGAAAGAAAACGTTAACAAACAATTGAAATGAATGAATTCATCAATAGAACTAATAGACTGGTGTATAGATAACCCAGTTGTGGATGGATATGATTTCCTACACCAGCAGGGACTGTACTTAACTGAACCTTGGTTATGAAACAAATACTGTGCTGCCATCTGCTCCTTTTATTAGCTATGTTGATTATTTTGAATGTACGTTTCTGTGTGTGTAAATATTAAATCAAGAAACCCCAAGCCTATATAAATAGACGTTCTGTCCGCGCGTTTCATAAGTTAGTCCACTGAAAGTGAAACGTTAATAATTAAGTACGATAAAGTACAGATTGAAAAAGTTGACATTTACTACAAGTATTTGTGGGTAGGAGAGTGATGATTGAGAGAGATGGAACGAGGGAGGTCGGTCTACGGGGGCTGGTGAATAAAGAACACACACCCAGGTACAGTATCTATGTATACTATACAACTCATACTTTTTTTTATACATTTCAAACCCGACAAAGAAACAGAACTAAAGACCATACTGTATTTAAAATCTACATCCGTGTGATTGGAAAACGAATAAGGCGTTACAGAAAAACGGAATTAAAATTACATCATCAGACAAGTCAGCGGCAAAACGAATGTTAGTTAAGTAAATAAACATCACACTTACCCACTTGTTCTCAACTTGTATGTGACGGTCATAGTGTTTGGACCTTACTAAGATTAATACTTTCTCTCTTTCCAGTTACCACATGTCTTTTCGTTATGTTGTTTTTGTCCCCTTATGAAAACGTTATTGTCGGAACGTTGCTGTATGGTCCTGTTGTGTGTTATTTATCCGTAAATCTGGATCATATAATTTATGTGATTTTTGTAAATTGAAAAAAGGGAAGTACACTTGCCATCGGCCTCCCGAAGTTTAGATCATCGCCACAAGATTCATTACTTTCCTCCTTCCTTCTTTTTAGACCCAACAATTATTTGTCAGGACATCTTCGGGTTTGTACAACACAACATTTAATTGTGCTATCTGGCAGCTGCCAAGCGCAACATTTGGTTGTGTTATCTTCAGTTGCCGAACGCAAAGTTTGGTTTTGTTGTCTTATTGTTGTCCTCGCCTATCTATGCAGGCCATGTCGATGACTTGCTCATCAATAACGAGACGTTTCCACAGATCTCAATTTATGTTGCGAAGTAAATACGTTCGCTCGAGATCATTAAATAAACCAAACTGTGCAGTTATTCAATGCACGGACAGCTTAACAGGTAGTACCATCTGTTGCCAGCTTCCATGGCGGGGAACACTGGAGAGAACATTGATCTGGGAATGATTGGGGGAGTACGCTCGATGCTTGACGCAGAATCATAATCAGGAACGAGTGTCAATTACAGTTCATCTGATCCACTAAGGTTACGTCTTTCGTGTCAACATTTATGTTGTTATCATCAGAAGAGGGGGGTCATCAATTACATTAAACCGTTTGTATGTCAGTTATGTAGATGTCAGTTCACTACAAGATAATCTAAAGCTGTGGTTCTCAGCGCGGTACTCTCGGGCCCCATTGTGCCCATCGTGTGTTTTCTTAGTCTTCGACTTCGTTCCAGTGACGTCATTTATTATCCGGCATTCATTTGAACAAAATATTGAGAGAAAAAAAAAGTGAAAGGATGAAGCAAACGCTGAAGTTTTTTTCCTTCACAAAGTACACAAGCGGTAACTGTCGACATCAAATGATCAGAACGAAGCAGATTTAGTGGCTGAGATTAGCCTTAATGGGTATCTTAAAAGGCTTGAGTAGATGGGAACTTGAATTGACGTAAATCAAACGTCCTCAATTTTGAAAATCTGGTAGAAAAATGCAATGCCAAAAATCACATTAGTTTACTGCAGTGTAATGATTTCTTTTTGAATGCTCATTTTGCTATTTATCTTCAGAAGATCTGTAATTTGTTGTTAGGTAAGATACAGTGCTTCATATTTTAATTCTTTGAAAATTGATACATAATAACAGTGCGACGAGCAAAAAACTATTTCTATAAATATGAGTAGTCGTTGTTAACAATACATCTGTATATTGATGCCCGCGTATTTGGGACATTTCTAGTATGCCGTGGTCATATAACGGTTGAGAACCCCTGATCTAGAGTGTTTTTATAAAAGAAAAGTACATATCGAAGCCTGAACACAAGTACATTAGTAACGTCTGTGATCTTTATTGCTATCACTTAGTAAGCAATTGGCAGACTCCGTACGTATGATAATGCAGCAAACGTTAGTTTATGTTATAATTTATTGTCTGCACTCGTTGTATTGGTAAAGCTGCTACCACATTCACCCGTCTTTCTAGCCGTGTTTGGCAAAACAGAAAACTGACAATTAAAACAAAGGCCGCAGTTTACAATGCCAGCATCATTAGTATCCTCCTGTATGGTAGCGAATCTTGGATAACTTATGTGAAGTAGGTAAGTATAGTAAAGAGCCCCCGTCACGCTAAGTGGCGTATAGGGAATATGGTTTTTGTGACCATAAATTTTACAGACCTTCGGTAAATGATTTTTGGGGTAATGTGGTCGGTATTACGCCCGTGACGCTTTACTTTCCCAGAAAAATATCCAGTACCCATTTAAGGCTGGGTGAACCCGGAAGCCGTCGATTAGAATCGAACCCTACCCCTTGTCCTTTGTAGTCCAGCTTACTAACCACTGAGGAGCTATCGCGGCTCCCTATTTAAAGTAGGAGAGAAGGCTAAATGCATTCTACATGCGATATTTGCACCGAGTTCTTGGTATCATCTGGAAAGATAAAGTGACTAACGTGGAGGTCATGACTAGCACAGGTCTCAAAAACATCTACACGCTGCTCAAACAACGTAGTTTACGCTTGCTTGGCCATGTACACCGTATGAAAGATGGCAGGATATCAAAAGATATATTCTATTGACAACTTGCAGATGGCAATAGGACTAGGGGGGGAGGCACCCAAAATTTCGATTTGTAGACGTGTGTAAACGCGACATGAAGACTCTGAACATAAACCCTGCAGCTTGGGAAGATATAGCTGCAGACCGCAATCTTTGGAAACACACTATACAGCTCCAACTCAAACAAGAAGCAGACACATTCATATAAAAATAGAATACACAGCGAAAGAAATAAAAACATTTCTAGGGGCGCTGACAAATCTATAGTCAACTATGACTGATGGAGGTTATTGCTATATTTTGGGGGGAAACATTTTGGAATGATATTTATTTTTCCTTTTTGTTGTTCATGCTAAAAGAAAGTGATGTGCAATATAGATTATGGCTAATGCAGAGCCGCATTCCGAAGAAATGAGAAAATATGACATAAGGTATTTTTGACAATGGAAAAAAGAAGATATTTCTTACTTGTTATTTAGAGCGAGCCTTGGCATGTGGGAGTGAATCATGGACAACAACAAAAAAAACAGACAAGAACACAGTTGAAGAACACAGCTATTTAGTATCAAGAAAAATGCTTATAATACCAAAGTCAGCTAAAAGGAGTAACAAAGCCTCTGAAATAGAACCAAAGCAATTTGTAAACTTGTTACCAACATCAGAAGGAATCAACAATTGTCTCTGGTCATGTAATCAGAGGGGTAAAGCGTTGTATGGCCTTTGGCGTCTTGACAGACATTTGCTAGCAAACAGTCATGATAAGTCAGTAGTTTGGCAAATATTTTAATGTCTTATGCTGGATGGTGCATTGCTCAAGAGCTTCCCTCGTGGCTGAACCTGCCAACATTGGATAGACAGATCTAACCACAGAACGAACAAGATGTATTTATATCTGACCTCGTCTCCTTTCTGTGCCTTTTGTCTGTTGGATGTGACATCAGCACTGCCTCGAATGTTGGTGTGCCATTTGTTGATATTTTTCGGTGAAATGTCCATGGGTCTGCAGCCAGGTTTTCCGAGTTTCTTTCCCTGATAGAGCATTCCCCCAATGAAGCCCTGCAAACATCCTCATGTCTTAGTGCTGGTCTGCCCTTTGGTGCCTTTTCGTCCTTAAGTACGCCATACAATATTTGTTTGGGAATACCATTGTTTGCCATTCTTCTTAAATGATACAGCCACCTTAGTCTACAATTTCTAATTGTTGCCATTATTGATGGGGGTTATGCTCGTTGTACGAGACTTAGTTACTTTTGTCCTGCCATTTGATGTTCATAATCTTTCGAAGACAAAGCACATGAAAGCTGTTTAACCTTTTAATATGAAATGGAGGAATATGTCATGTGCTGTATAGGAGCGTTTATTTAAATAGTGAAGCTGTCCAAGATTCTGACCCGTATAGAAGTGTAATAAGCACACAAATCTGTGCAATTTTAATATATTGTGCACGTTTGATATAATTATAAAAGGCTTGAAATGTTGGACGAGAGCCTTCACAGAGCTTCTGTTTGTTTCCGGGACGACTCGACTTGTACACGGATAGTACTTGAAACTGGCGTGTACTGACTGTTGGATAATACCGCCTCGGTCTTGTGGTGGATGGAATCACTGATATACTGCTCGTGGCACCGTGGAAAGAAAATACACTGTTCTTTTGTGTTTTTGTAATAGCTTAGCCCCTCGTGGGTTGTACACTGGTGGTCGGTGTACGGCGCTCATTCCTGTATTGCTGGCCGTGGACTATCTTACCTCTAGCTGTCCATCCACAGCGCATACTTTCCGTTGTTAGTGTGGTCTTCTACTGCCTTGCTTATTTCACGTCCATCTTCGTTGTCTTTGGGGTGTTATTCAACCTTTAACTACCATATACGCCTTGAGTAAATAATTGCATACACAAATATATATATATTTAAATATATACATACATACATATAGGTGCGCGTATGTATGTGTACTCTGTAGAATGACTTTAATTTTTAAGTAATCATTAATGACAGTGATTCCATGTTATTGAGTTATTTGCAGGTCATCATCATTGCAGTCCGAACATGTCCATAGATGCTCAGATCCCCTTGTCAGTAAGTCCCGCAGTGTCCAGCGACTGATGACTCCAGTTCTGTGTTGGTTCATAAGTCTTCTTACACGCCAACTAAGTTTATAATTTCTGGCTGTGCCCATCTTAACTCTCATCTCTGGGGGGTTTCCATATACTCCATGGTAAATGGGCACAACAAATGAGGACAACTCCAAGTTTATCGTCTAAATCAATAACTAACACAAAGCCATCAAGATCGCATATTTTATCTCCACCTCCAATATTACTTTTTTGGACTTTACTGTTTTGCTTGGGCACTTCTGCCATCCACACCTCGGTTTTCTATAAACACACAGACGCTCATTGTTACCTTCTCTATACTTCAACACATTCACCTTCATGTCGTGATTCTATTCAGGTTTCTTAGTTTGCGTCTTCGTCCCATCTGCCAGGATGACTAAGATTTCCGCCAACAGGCTCACATTATGTTAGGCTTCTTTAGCCGCCGGCTTTATCCAGATTCAATCCTTCAATCTGCGTTAAAACGGGCTATCTGTATCTCTCGTCCTGAGGCACTTATTTCTTCTATCCACCTTCCCTCCAAGAGAACAATACTCGCCCGCACCTACCATCCTCACAACTTAGCTGTTGTGAGAATACTCAACTGTTACCGTTCCATTCTCCACTCTGATCCTACCACTCGTCTACTTTTCCGTGATCCCCCTATGGTTGCCTTCAAACGCAACAATAATTTGAGAAACATTCTGTTCAGGGCATGTCACCCTCGCTCGGACCATAAACACTAGGGTACGGTCACTTTAGACGTAACTGCATTACCTATGCTATGTGCTCCGCACCGACTCGGTTCGAACGGACGGTTCGAGATCAAGTATGGTTTCACATGTGTGTCCCGTAATATAATTTATGCCATAGTATGCCAACAATGTCACATGACTTATATTGGCGAGCATGGGAGATGTTTAGCGGAAAGATTTTGTGAATACCTTCGAAATGTTCAACAGAAAACTGGCACTCCAGCGGCGTTCCATTTAAATTCCTCAGACAACAAGGGCAAAAACAACACCCGTATCACTGGTATTGTTCTACGGTGGTCCCGTATATCGTTTGCGTCTGGGTGCTTACGTTTGTACAAGGCGATACCCCTTCCACCTGCACTAAACGGTACCTTACCTTTTACATGTTCTTAGTGAACTCCACTCGGAGACTTTTCATTCTTTCATGTACCTTGTTTTCTTTTGGTCAACTCTGTATGCTTTGTGTATGCACAATGACCTAGGTCTGTATGCATTTCGCTATATTTGCTGTATGCGCACTTTTTCACATGTATGTGTATGCACATGTACAGATGTAACCGTGTGTATGTATGTGTGTATATGAGTATACATATGTGTAAACATATATGTATATATGTGTGTTTATATACAGATCTGTGTATTCTCCCACGGTTGTATATACGTATAGACATTGCCAGTGGTGTTATAGTTGAGGTAACCTATACAATAACCCCCCACATATTTGTATAACCCTTCCACCTGTTTTTGGCCCTCCCATTAGCTGGTCAACTACACCGAGTATCCTACGTGATCTACCCAGCGTTCATTGTCCGCCTGGCCTCAACGCATTACTCAGGGATGACATTTGTTTTTATTTCCCATTCTAGTTTGATATTATTTATTTTTAGTTACTTTATTGTTAGTTGACTATGTAGGTGTAATGTATTCACTTACATATCAGTGTGGGTATTTGTTTGTTGTTTCTGCTAAAGGCCTATTGAGCCTAAACATCGTTTAAATTTGTGTTGTCTATTAATTATGTAAAGATTTAACTATACCATTTTTAATGGATTTTTTTTTCATGTAACCTTTACAATCAGCTTTACTGTCGCTTCGCACTGTTATGCATTTCTTTGCCTTTACAACTCCCCCCCCCCCTTCTCCCGATTCCAGAGCATTCTTGTGTGCATACATGAATCACATCATACACCCTCTGCAAAATATATTAATCATATGGGAGACAATACAACGACCAAATAATATGGGAGACAACACAACGACCAAATAATATGGGAGACAACACAACGACCAAATAATATGGGAGACATGAAAGAAAAGTAAAGTACCCCCGTCACGCCAAGTGGCGTATAGGGAATATGGTGTTGGTGACGATAAATTTTACAGACCTTCGGCGCATGATTTTTGGGGTAATGTGGTCGGTATTACGCCCGTGTCGCTTAACTTTACCAGAAAAAAAATCCGGTACAAATTAAAGGCTGGGTGAAACGGAGGCCGTCGGTTAGGATCGAACCCTACCTCTTGTCCTTTGTAGTCCAGTTCACTAACCACTGAGATATAGCGGCTCATATGGGAGACATAACAACGACAAAATAATATGGGAGACAATACAACGATCAAGAAAACCGGAAAGCTGAACCTTCACGTACCAACGGCTTGCCTACGGCATTGCATATGGATCTGTCCCACAGTAGATGCTATGTCGGACCCTTAAAGTAGACCATAAGCCATAATGTTATACAATTCTTAAGCTCTGTCTACAAGGCTTCTATATTCTATGCTCTACAAAGATTAGACAGTAAAATAGTTTTGATTTTTAAGAAAACACTACACTAGGTAGTTGTAGAAGGAATATGCCCAGGTGTAGGCAGTTGCGGTGAAAGTGCCGATAGGGGGGATAAATAGAGTTGACAAAAATGTTTTGTTAAAGCTTTACATCGATGAAGAACGGCGCTACAGCTCAAATATACCATCTCTTCTGACACAGGTATTTCAAACAAGTAAAAAGAAATTTATTCAATTTTTAAATGCAGAAGTACGTATCTGATATTTATCAATGACAGATGTATCAGTTAATGAGATTCAGAAGAGTGATTTAATGAGATTCAGAAGAGTGATTTAATGAGATTCAGAATAGTGATTTAATGAGATTCAGAAGAGTGCTTATCCAAAGCGTGTGAACTTCTTCTCCAGGTTTTGATTCATCCTTTCCCCCACCCTTACAGGTTTTGTGTCCCGGAAGTTTTGTATGCCCTCTTTCGTGTTTAACTCTCTGGTGCACTTACCAATAGTAAACATCAGAAAAATGTTCTAAAATGTTTTGTGAATATATTTGTTTAATATATCTCCACAGAAGGCTTGTTTAGGTCACAACCTCGGAATGTTTTGTGTCATACTTCAAAAACCTAAAGCTATAACCATACCCTTTTTCATTTTCTGTAATCTTCCAGGTTGCTTAGATTTTATTTAGCAAAAATAAAAAAAATACTACCATTATCTAGAGTCCGGATACTACAAATTCGTGTTGAAGGGGAAAACAAAAGTTGTGACGCCAATCTGCTAAGCACAAAAGTCTGTAACCTCTTCTTAAGTGCTTAACCGCAAACTCTCATTTAAAGATAGAGAAAAAGTTAAAGAAAGTTCTAAAAAATGTTGCAACAGCTGGAATATTTGTCAGTCTATATCAATATTAAGAAACGCTTCATGCACGACTGGTTTTACCAATTAATGGTTTTCAATGTGTTCTCCTATTAGGCAATTGATCACGCATTACATTTTCTGGTATGATGTAATAGTTACAAAAGACAGAATGGTTTAATGGTATCCTAAAAATATAAAATAAACTGCCTGCTGAACTGAAAAGTATAGACCAGGCCGCTTTGAAGTAAATTGCTTTTGATTATTCAAAACCTTTATTTAAATGGATACAAAATATAATAATGACGAAATTAATATGTGTTTGAAATGTGTTTACATTGTTAAAGTATTTCATTTTTACAGTAAAAAAACAAGCCACATAACACTTAATCAATACCATAATTAATACGTTCTCAAGCAATCTCTTGCATATAAAATACACTGACGCCAAACGGAGTTGTTTGTCTGTAAATGTTCCACTTAATTGCAACATTGTTCAGGAAAATTACTCAACATTGATTAAAACGCATGAATAATTTTAATACAATATGCCATCCAGAGAGTGCAATCAAATAAGTCCTATATGATTGTTACTTTATTGATAAATAATTATTTATAATAAAACGACATTAACATAGTAATTTAGGCTGTGTTATAGAGCTGTGATGTTAATTCTTTATATTATCTTTGTACTCTCATTGACAGCACATCACATTTATAGTTAATTACAACAGGTAAATCATGACAGACTCTTTTTCTCTCATTATATAATCATAATCAGTTTATTCATTTCTTCTATTAATCTTGGCCTATGATCGTTCTGTAGTGGATGCACTTATCTTAAATTAATGTTAATTAATTCGGGACTTCTCTGAGGCAAATCGCCGATCAGTTCCAAGTGAATATCTTGCATACAACATTATTCAACTTACGTTCATGAGGAATATGCAACAACTTGAAATACTCTTAAACACTTTCACAACACTAAAGTTCATATTTCATTGCTATACACTTAAAACTACAACTTGAAGATTCTTAACTTCCTAACTAACTGGCTCAACTTTCTAATCTTAACTTTTCTAACTGTGTGTCTAATTTCCTAACTGTCTAATTCTCTCTCTATGTCTAATCTCTAACTGTTCTATCCCTGACTCCTGACTGACTCAAACTTATAGTGTTGACGTTTAAATACTCCAACCTCACACTCTTCGCCTAAAATCAGCAGCCAATCTAACTGTCGCAAAGTGACAATTTGCATTTTTCTGATCACTTGTGTTGGTCACTCCTCGTCATTCTATGACCGAAACTTGAACTATTCTCATGGTTTGATGAAAACACCTTGTTATCGTGAATCTCTATGTCATATTTAAATAATGGTTGCCTCATGACAATGACCTTTCCTGGTAGTTGGATAACAACTTATTTATCCCACGGCCAAAGTCATGGGGTCAACGCATGCTATATTGTTATTTCCCCAATCTGCTGTTGTGGAAATCTGCGTCTACTCTCATTCACAAACTTGGTTGAAGTGGTAATTTCCATGGGCCTAAACTATTATGTCCAGGACAATTCTGGACATTACCTCCTTCCCACTTACTGTGTATCCACTACCCCCTATGTGAACTTCTATTATCCCTTCTTGTTATCTGGCTGGAAATTTTCCATACTTAAATTTTATGTCCTAACACTGACGGTCGCTACCATCTGTCACTGCTCTTGTCTATTGAGAAGCGGGTAACAACTAGGTTACCTGCTCCCATGCTTTCACTAGCTTACTGTTACAGACTGAATGGTTTTTGCAACATTAGAGTATATGTTCGTGTATTTCTTTTTTCTTACAGCAGTCATGCAATACTAAAACCTTGTCATCTAAACTGAACTGTTAACATCAAAAGGTGGACAGGTGACCCTATTACAACATGACTCCATCAAGACAAGACAGAGTAAAGTGGCGCTCTATGGTAGCCGACCTTCGATGTGGAGACGGCACCCAATGAATTATTACAAACCAATCAGCCCAAGGACGACTTGTCAATATAAATATATCCTCATTTATTGTAGCAGGCTATTGTAGAAAGCGTGTCCCAAGTCTGACTCGCACTGTATGTCTAATTCTCCACTTTTGTTTCGTCACAATGTCCTTTCTTGCTCTAGTTAATGTTTTTATAGGAGTTTATCGCATGATCGCAGAGAACATAATGTACTCATTACAGAGTGCGTGGTGCTTTCATCACAGCGAATGAGTAGCTCGATCATTTGTAAAATGATGCCGGCTATTAGCGTATTAATAATGTTCTCGTGGTGTCTAATTGCTGGAAGTAGCATCATTTGCGATCACCTGTGCTTGCCTCCTTCTCTGATCCTATAAGGTGACATTACATCTTGATCTCACAAGAAGAGGTTGTTGAACATGTAGTCGAAAGTTATATTGTAACAGTAAGCTAATGAAAGCATGGGAACGGGTAATTTAGTCGTTACCCATTATTTCATAGACAATAGCAGTAACAGATGGTAGCGACCAGCAGTAATTAGGAAATAAATTTAAGTATGGAAAATTTCCAGCCAGAATAACAAGTTACAGGATAGTATAAGTTCATATAGGGAGTAGTGGATACACAGAAAGTGGGAAGGAGCTAATATCCAGAATTACTGGACGACACGATGATGAGTTTAGATCCATGGAAATTTCCACTTCAACCTTTAGGCAATGCATGACAATAGCATGCATTGACCCCCATGATTTTGGCCCGTCTGATAAATAAGTTGTTATCCAACTACCAGGATAGGTCATTGTCATGAGGTAACCATTATTTAAATAGGGCATAGAGAGTCACGAAAACAAGGTGTTTTCATTAAACCATGAGAATAGTTCAGGTTACTGTCACAAAATGATCAGGTGTGACCAACTCAAGTGATCAGAAAAGTGCAAATTGTCACTTTACGACAGTTTTATTGGGACTGATTTTCAGACGAAGAGTGTGAGGTTGGAGTATTTAAACTTCAACACAGTAGGTTTAAGATAGTTACAGTTAGAGATTAGACACAGAGAGAATTCAAGATGTAGACTAAGTAAGCTTAGTAGGGCTTCGGCCGAACTGTCGAAGGCAGTTAGATAGAAGTTAGAAAGAAAACTTTTAGATATGAATAATTAGAACAAGAGTCAGAAATAGGAAGAGCTAGAAGTTTAGACAGATAGAAGTCAGATCTAATATGTCAAGATTAGGAAGTTGAGCCAGTTAGTTAGGACGTTAAGAATCTTCAAGTTGTAGTTTTAAGTCAAAAAAAAAGAAAAGTAAAGTACCCCCGTCACGCCAAGTGGCGTATAGGGAATATGGTGTTAGTGGCCATAAATTTTACAGACCTTCGGCACATGATTTTTGGGGTAATGTGGTCGGTATTACGCCCGTGCCGCTTCACTTTCCCAGAAAAAAATCCGGTACCCATTAAAGGCTGAGTTTTAAGTCAGTTGAGAAGTTATTCAGTAAGTTGATAGAGAGTAGTAGGGATAGCAATGAAATATGAACTTTAGTGTTGTGAACGTGCTTTAAGAGTATTTAAAGTTGTTTCATATTCCTCATGAACGTAAGTTGAATAATGTTGTATGCAAGATATTCACTTGGAACTGATCATAGCCATCGGCTATTTGCCTCAGAGAAGTCCCGAATTAATTAACATTAAACTGATTATGATTATATAATGAGAGAAAAAGAGTATGTCATGGTTTACCTGTTGTGATCAACTATAAATGTGATGTGCTGTCAAGAGAGTACAAAGATAATATAAAGAATAAATAACATCACAGCTCTATAACAATATAAGTTATAAAAATGATAACATATTTGCATTGTCTTATGAAATTGTTATCGGTGAAATAGTATGAACAGGCGTTAGATTTACAGTGATAAGAGGTGGAAGATGGAAGAGGCTAAGAAGCAAGCACACAAATTATTATTAAATTCCAAAGAGAAAGCACAAGTGGAACAAATCAGAAACATACCTTGTGGACAACAATGAGAAAAAGAAGAAATGGATAATGCGGGCCATACTTGACACACCCTGGGAAATATGCCACGGACTGAGCAAAGTGGAAGGACTTAAATTAAAGTCATACAAGATTCCACAAGGCATGCAGTGCGTCTACTGAATGCTCTGTTTGTTTACTAATGACATTAACAAAATAATAATCTAAAGAATAAAAAATAATTTTGAATCCATGTGTTGTGGTTACACCCCAGATTATCCTGCTGTTAGTTTGTGATATTTAGCTCGTAAAAACACAAATTAATAATAAATAAGACCACTTGTGTGATGTCCTACAGCTAAAGTGATTTCCATTATTCGAACGGAAAAACTTTACACCTCATGTAGCTTAATAGTTCTGTAGCACCACTGTTCTGTTCATGAAATTAGTTTTCCCGTATCCACTCCACCCATATCACAGTGCCCTCCAAAGCCCGTTGACAAAATCTGTTGACAAGTGCGACTACCATACAGCCCTAATCTGCACATAGGTGACGATTCCAAACTGTAGGTCCGCAAACAGCTGTCTGTTTTCATCTCAAAATGTTATTTTAGCTATAGCTTTGGAAAGTTTGTAGTATTTATGGGCAAAGAAGTCGTGAATCTAGTACATTCCTCTCAATCTTAAAATTTACTTCTTTTTTTTTTTAAAGTGGATCGAATTTGTGACATCATACATTAAATGTAACATTCTTAGCTAAGGTGACTGCTTATATATAAAGATACGCACAGATATCAAATATAATAAATATGAAATACTGCGCGGGGCCGCATATATAACTGCAGAAAACAAAGAAAATAAATATAACATGGTATTGAGCAGCTAAACTAACAGAGTGACAAGACAAGCTACGACGTTGCGGCAAAAGTCTTCATCTGGTATAACAAACAAACTACATTAAACACAAAATTCCGAGCTAGAATACACAACCACTACACAGCGCTAAAAAATGGCGGAAAGGACAATGGCCAGGATTTTCGTAGTCGGATTAATAGATTAATAGACAATAGGGCAGGTAGGATTAAATTATACCAAAGGAACCAAACAATGACAAATTTGAAAACTGAAAGGAGGTGTCCCGTAGGGTACAAAGAAAACGGGAAGAAGAGTAAAATAAAGAGAGGACAAGGATGGCAAAGGGGAGAAGAACAATAGAGGTAACATAGAAAACGAAAGGAGGAATATGGATAGGACACAATATGACATGGAGGAGACCAGAGATTAAAGAAATAAGTGAACAGAGTTTAATCCTCTCGGTTAGAGAGTACAAAAGAGGGATATGTGTCGGTTGTCCAACGTGAAATAGCTATGGGTATCAGAGAAACAAGAGATGATGCCAGTAACATGGAACTCGTCAGAGGAACATGAGATTATGCCAGTAACATGGAACTCGTCAGAGGAACATGAGATTATGCCAGTAACATGGAACTCGTCAGAGGAACATGAGATTATGCCAGTAACATGGAACTCGTCAGAGGAACATGAGATTATGCCAGTAACATGGAACTCGTCAGAGGAACAAGAGATGATGCCAGTAACATGGAACTCGTCAGAGGAACAAGAGATGATGCCAGTAACATGGAACTCGTCAGAGGAACAAGAGATGATGCCAGTAATATGGAACTCGTCAGAGGAACAAGAGATGATGCCAGTAACATGGAACTCGTCAGAGGAACAAGAGATGATGCCAGTAATATGGAACTCGTCAGAGGAACAAGAGATGATGCCAGTAACATGGAACTCGTCAGAGGAACAAGAGATGATGCCTGTAACATGGAACTCGTCAGAGGAACATGAGATTATGCCAGTAACATGGAACTCGTCAGAGGAACAAGAGATTATGCCAGTAACATGGAACTCGTCAGAGGAACAAGAGATGATGCCAGTAACATGGAACTCGACAGAGGAACAAGAGATGATGCCAGTAACATGGAACTCGTCAGAGGAACAAGAGATGATGCCAGTAACATGGAACTCGTCAGAGGAACAAGAGATAATGCTAGTAACATTGAAGTCATTAAAGGTATTTTGTCCCGGCAAGTTAAAATGGGAGGAGACAGGTGTGCTAGAATCACGTTTGATGTTATAATATCTATCTATCTATCTATCTATCTATCTATCTATCTATCTATCTATCTATCTATCTATCTATCTATCTATCTATCTATCTATCTATCTATCTATCTATCTATCTATCTATCTATCTATCTATCTATCTATCTATCTATCTATCTATCTATCTATCTATCTATCTATCTATCTATCTATCTATCTATCTATCTATCTATCTATCTATCTATCTATCTATCTATCTATCTATCTATCTATCTATCTATCTATCTATCTATCTATCTATCTATCTATCTATCTATCTATCTATCTATCTATCTATCTATCTATCTATCTATCTATCTATCTATCTATCTATCTATCTATCTATATATCTATCTATCTATCTATCTATCTATCTATCTATCTATCTATCTATCTATCTATCTATCTATCTATCTATCTATCTATCTATCTATCTATCTATCTATCTATCTATCTATCTAATCTATCTATCCATCTATCCATCTATCCATCTATCCATCTATCCATCTATCCATCCATACATCCATCCATCTACTCATCCATCCATCTATCTAACTATCAATTGACCAATCGAGCCGTAGCCGGCAAAAGGGCATAGACGCAGTTACTCGTTCTCTTATTTAAATTTTATTCTAGCAGTTTCCAATCTTGGTAAAAATCGTTTATCAAATCTCGCCATTTGTCTCTGTTCTGTGCAATCACCTCTATCTCATTAATAATATAATATAACAGAATATAAAACAATACAATACAATACAATACAATACAATACAATACAATACAATACAATACAATACAATACAATACAATACAATATAATATAATATAATATAATATAATATAATATAATATAATATAATATAATATAATATAATATAATATAATATAATATAATATAATATAATATAATATAATATAATATAATATAATATAATATAATATAATATAATATAATATAATATAATATAATATAATATAATATAATATAATATAATATAATATAATATAATATGTATATTATAATATGTATATATATAATATAGTATAGTATAGTGTAGTATAGTATAGTATAGTATAGTATAGTATAGTATAGTATAGTATAGTATAGTATAGTATAGTATAGTATAGTATAGTATAGTATAGTATAGTATAGTATAGTATATTATAGTATAGTATAGTATAGTATATTAATATAATATAATATAATATAAATAATACAATACAATACAATACAATACAATACAATACAATACAATACAATACAATACAATACAATGCAATGCAATGCAATGCAATGCAATGCAATGCAATGCAATGCAATGCAATACAATACAATACAATACAATACAATACAATACAATACAATACAATATAATATAATATAATATAATATAATATAATATATATAATATAATAATATAATATAATATAATATAATATAATATAATATAATATAATATAATATAATATATAATATAATATAATATAATATAATATATAATATAATATAATATATATAATATATATAATATATATAATATAATATAATATAATATAATATAATATAATATATATAATATATATAATATAATATAATATAATATAATATAATATAATATAATATATATATAAATAATATAATATAATATATATATATATATAATATATATATAATATAATATAATATAATATAATATAATATAACTCTGATGACTTCCATGTTACGGGCAACACTGTTTCTTGTTCCTTTCTATTTTCCTTTTTTCGCGTTTTCTTTGTACCTCCTTTCATATTTTTCAGTTTTTTCCCCAATTTTTCATTCTTTGGTTCCTCAAATATATTGTCTATTAATCTATTAATCAGAATCTACGAAAATTCTGGCCACTATCTTTTCCGCCATTTTCAGAACTATGTCATTATGTATTCTAACTCGGAATTGTGTGTTTAATGAGTATAGTTTATTTGCTTGATGAAGGATTTTATCGAAACGTTGTAGCTTGTCTTTTCTTTCTGTTAGTTCACCGGCACTATACCTTTTTAATGTCTATTTTCTTTCTTTTTTATGTGTGAATGATATTTTAGTAATTCATACAAAAAAGTAAAAAGCCCGTCACACCAAATGGTATGCAGGGAATATGGTGTTGGTGACGATAATTTTTCATAGAACTTTGGCACCTGATTTTTCTGGTAATGTGGTCGGTTTAATGCTCGTGCCGCTTTACTTTCCCAGAAAAAAATTCGGTACCCATTTGAGACTGGGTGAACCCGGAAGCAGTCGATCAGGATCGAACCCAGCCTCCTGTCCTTTGTAGTCCAGTTCTTCAGAAGGTAATGCTCGTAACAAAAAAGGATTATTTTTTTTTTAATTGGTAAATCTAAGAATTTCCGGGGCGCAATATTTAATTTTTAACCACAAAAGTTTCTACATTTCAAAATAAGCCTCTGCTAATCACGTTTAATGTATAAAAGATGAAGCATGCACATTTTATCTTCCTGAAAAAACATATAATAAAAAAGTGTTCTATTCTCTTCTACATTGTTGAGCTGCACTCATGCAGACCTTGGTTAGAATGAAACCTAGTGATATCAAGCTTAGACGCTTACACTGCTAATTCATGTCGACATTCTATAACTTGTAAACCTATTTTGACATTTTTTATTGAAATATATTTCTATGTTTCATCTCCTTTGGTCTTCCATTTTTTTTCTCTTTCTTGTCATTGTGTCCACGTAATGGTCTGGCGCGGGCATTTTCTTTTGTTCATTCTCAGCACTTCCTGCACCTTCTTCGTAATTGATACAAATTCTTATTTTTATATCTTCTTGTATAATTTGGAGCAAAGTGTCTCCAATTCACGTTTATGAGACATCAGATACATTTATTTTCGAAGACAATTAATCTCTTTTTTAGAACTTGAGTGGATTTCTAGCTTTCGCGTCCACTTATCAGAACGGGTATCACACAAGAGTTGTGTGCTAGCTATGTATTTTTGACCTCCAAAAGCTTATAAGTTTGTTAAAGGTACTTAATACCAACACAATACAGGTAATAATTAAAGTTATGTTTTCCATCTTGTAATATCTTATCTCTAGGTAGGTGAAGCGAGTGACTTTTTCTACTCGCGTGTGCACTCGCGCACGTTAAAGAACCTTGGCCAGTTTAAAGTCGAAAAGAGTAGACCAAAAAAAGGCCACTGTCCGAGCAAATAATGTTAAACAAATCTACATATCCGTGCCGCAGATGGGTGTGTAGGGCCGAAAGGTGCAGATATCGCAACTAAGTCATGAAATATCGACACAACGCACTGATGCCCACTCAACGGTAGAACGCGCTACATTAATTTTAATCAAGTCTACATCGGTAAACTCCAAACATTCTCTTTTCCGTGTTGATCTGAAGGCCTATTTTGCTCCACAAACGCATGTCACTTTTAGCAGTTTAGATGGAGTCTACGTTGGATAAATTACCGCCATCATTCAGTGTCATGATTTATGGTTCAGTAACAGCGGTCATTTGACGATGGTGGCTTGTGCAATAATAGCGGTCATTTGACGATGGTGGCTTGTGCAATAATAGCGGTCATTTGACGATGGTGGCTTGTTCAGTAACAGCGGTCATTTGACGATGGTGGCTTGTTCAGTAACAGCGGTCATTTGACGATGGTGGCTTGTGCAATAATAGCGGTCATTTGACGATGGTGGCTTGTGCAATAATAGCGGTCATTTGACGATGGTGGCTTGTTCAGTAACAGCGGTCATTTGACGATGGTGGCTTGTTCAGTAACAGCGGTCATTTGACGATGGTGGCTTCTTCAGTAACAGCGGCCATTTGACTATGGTGGTTTGTGCAATAATAGCGATCAATTAACGATGGTGGCTTGTTCAGTAACAGCGGTCATTTGACGATGGTGGCTTGTTCAGTAAAAGCGGTCATTTGACGATGGTGGTGGCTTGTTCAGTAAAAGCGGTCATTTGACGATGGTGGCTTATTCAGTAAAAGCGGTCATTTGACGATGGTGGCTTGTTCAGTAAAAGCGGTCATTTGACGTTGGTGGCTTGTTCAGTAACAGCGGTCATTTGACGATGGTGGCTTGTTCAGTAACAGCGGTCATTTGACGATGGTGGCTTGTTCAGTAAAAGCGGGCATTTGACGATGGTGGCTTGTTCAGTAATCCTCCGTTCAACGTCCCTAACATGCACGGAAGACAAATTCATCCATTTTAATTTTTTTTAATTCTTTATTGTCTTGAAACAAATTCTTGGTTAATTCCAAGAAAACACAATAATAAAAAATATGAAAATAACATTGTTAAATAATCTTATATTAAACGCAGATTTGTTTTGTGGTTCAAAATCCTATTTAACCTTGTTTATTATTATGATTAAAGAGTATTAACGTAATTTTTACAATTGATATATTGATATATACTAAATCCCATTTAAGAAAGATCAATACATGTGAGATGCGATGCTTGAGAAAAGTAACAAACAACAGAAGAAGAGATAGAATACCAAATGAAACCATAAGAAAAATGATAGGAACTAAACCCTGCCAAGAATATATAGAACAACAACAACTTAAATGGTTTGGCCACCTGGTCAGAATGAATCCTTACCAATGACCATCAAGAGTATTCTTCTCAAGAATGCATGGAAAAAGACCAAGAGGAAGACCCAGAAGAAGATGGATAGATGTAGTGACAGAGACATGTAACAACAATGGAAAATCACTAATTCTGACAGTTCGAGCAGCTCAAGAACGACAAATGACATAAACCACACTTTTTAGGTATCAGTGAAAAGAGAAAAGAAGAAGAAGATATATAGTGGGTAGCAAAAACCTAAAAGATAACAGCCCCGTCTTACTATTTCATGGTTTCTTATCAACGTTTTAAAAATCCCACAGCACTGAATCATCAAGGCAATCTTTTGTCATAAACATTCTTTGAAATTATTCTGGTAGACCTTGTCAAACGAGATGGGACCCTCGGTATTTCCTGTTTGGCATAGAGTTAAATGAGCTAATAAGTCAAAGAGAAACCACGCTTGCTCGTTTATTCCCTGTATAACAATTCATCGGGGAAATATACTTACACAAATATATATATATATTAGTTTCAGAGAGATTTAAATGGCGTCCAACTTTATATATAAGTGGTTTTCAAGTTAGAGCTGAGGCATTGTTTCCATTATCTCCTTCAGATATCATAGCCCCCATGTAAAAAAAAAAAGTAAAGTACCCCCGTCACGCCAAGTGGCGTATAGGGAAATATGGTGTTAGTGACCCTATATTTTACAGACCTTCAGCACATGATTTTTGGGGTAATGTGGTCGGTATTACGCCCGTGCTGCTTTACTTTCCCAGAAAAAAAATCCGGTACCCATTTAAGGTTGGGTGAACCCGGAAGCCGTCGGTTGGGATCGAACCCTACCCCTTGTCCGTGGTAGTCCAGTTCACTAACCACTGAGCTATCGCGGCTCCCATAGCCCCCATGTAACTGAAGATATTGTTATCAGCACGTCAATGTTGTACAGCTAATATTGGTACCTGGTCACTGTACTACAACTAGTGTTCCCACCACGCCCCTGTACTACGATTAATGACATTACCTCGCCACTGTACTATAGTTAATGTTATCATCCCGCAACTGTACTACCACTAATGTATCACCCTCCGCTGTACTACAGTTAAATGTATCACACTGCCACTGAACTATAACTGAAGTTATCACCTCAACACTGTACTACAACAAATGTTATCATACCGCTGCTGTGCTACAGTTAATGTTGCCACCCCAACGCTGTACTACAACCAAAGTTATCGCCCTTCCACTGTACAACAGTTAATGTTATCTCCCCGTCAGTGTACTACAACTAATGTTATTACCCCGCCACTGTGCTAAGTTAATGTTAATATCTCGCCACTGTACTACAACTAATGTTATCACCCCGTCACTGTACCACTGTTAATATTATCACCTCGTCCCTGTACTTGAAGAAATTGGTCAACCACAACATTGTCATTATCATCATCAAGTACACAGCCTGCTGGTGTAGGTGATCATGTCTCTCCACAACTTTCTATCTCGTCAGTTATTTATCATTTTTGTTGTTGACTTTCTGCCAAGCCATTCTCTAAAGCTGTGTGGTATCTTTTCTCTTTGCTTCCCTCTATCTCTTCGTCCCTCAATTTTCCCAGTTGTTACAATATATTCCAGCTGTTCTCTTCTCATTACATGGCCAAAAAATGATGATTATTTCTTCCTAATATTGGAAATTAACTCTCTTTTTGTTACTCTTCTTAGCTGTCTATGGTATTCTCAATATTCTTCCGTAAAACTACATTTCTACAGCCCCCAGTGATTTTCTTGTCTGTTATCCTATTGCGCATGATTCACATCAATATGTTAAGACTGGCTCTACATAACATTTAAGAACTCTTTTTCTTGTTTATATTGTCAAAAATGGATTGCATAGTATCTTCCTCATTTTTTGGAAAGCTGCTTTTGCTGAGCTATTCTGCATCTCACCTGTTTTGTATATCTTCCATCTGAGGTTAAAAAGTTCCCAAATATTTAAATTCATTTACCTGTTTTAATATTGTTCCACTTGTCTTTATTTTGCACTGAGAGGATGTCTTTTTCTTTGTTGTTACCAATATTTACCCACCACTGTACTACAGCTAATCCCCCCCCCCCCGCCCCCAATGCTATACCAGAGCTAATATTTTCTTCTACAGTAATACAACTAAAACCTTTTAATAATCAACACTTCTCTACTAACTCGCTAACGTTCTCACTACTTTCTTAGATATTATCTTCCCCTTGTTTCTATACGCTAATGTTCCCTCCCTTTTTCCACAGCCTTCTGCCGGTAACTATTATTGCGCAAAGCCACATATCTCCCTGTAGACAAGACCTGATCAGAACAATTCCCCAACACAAGTAAAGACATCTCGTAACTAGCGACAGATACGTAGTCAATACATCTGCATAATGATATAAAATAGGCTTGTAATTGAAAGTGGCGTGGACTCTGTAGGATTCGTTAGCGTCTGGCAGTGATAAACATCTTTCCCTGCTGTTCAGTAGCTTGTGGATGTTTGTGTATGTGTTCAAGTTGTGCTATCCAAAAAAAGTACTGCATTTTTTAGCTTCTTACAACGAACGATTCAGAGAATGTTGATATAAATTCAGCAGTTACATAAAACTATCGTTTACATAAAATTATGTAGAAAAATAGTAACTGTATATTATATTATATTATATTATATTATATTATATTATATTATATTATATTATATTATATTATATTATATTATATTATATTATATTATATTATATTATATTATATTATATTATATTATATTATACTATATTATATTATACTATACTATACTATACTATACTATACTATACTATACTATACTATACTATACTATACTATACTATACTATACTATACTATACTATACTATACTATACTATACTATACTATACTATACTATACTACATTACATTACATTGTATTGTATTGTATTGTATTGTATTATATTATATTATATTATATTATATTATATTATATTATATTATATTATATTATATTATATTATATTATATTATATTATATTATATTATATTATATTATATTATGTTATAATTGAGCAGAGCGGATGGCCGAATCAATAACTTGTCGTCCTCCAAACCAGGAGAAGATGGGTTCAAATCTCCGTAGGGTCAAAGGACTTTTTCTTCTTGGTGGTAAAATAAAGCCTCATAACCAAAGACTTCGCGGCGACTGCACTGGACAAGTGGTCTTTATTTTCCGGTTCTATTAGTGCCCTCCACTCCCAGGCAGATCCCAGTAATGGGAAAATGCCGTAAGGATAGTACTTTTAATGATAATATATATATATATATATATATATATATATATATATATATATATATATAATAATAATAATAATAATATAACATACTGATGCACATTAACAACGCGCCACTTTACATATCCAGGATCAGTGTCAAATGTAAATATAAGTGTGGGAATAGATTTTCCCCGTGTTTGTTATGAGGTAGGAAGCTAATGATTGCTGCAAAGGAAAGTGCGCAATTCAAGCTACGGGTTTTTGTACGGACTTCATAAAAAAAAAAGGAAAGTTATATGTACAACACGGTTCCCAATCACCATGACCCTGACGATATATACACGTTGTCGCTGTATACTCGGTATGAAAAGGCTGTTGAAACAAAACAACATGTGGTTGAAATGCCAAGGCTATCTGAAAACGACGCTACCGATTGGTTTGTTGGAGACCGGAATGAACTTGTGGTCATTGCCAAAAGGATGAAATGCCGCCACAGCACTAATGTACGTATGAATGAACTATACTAGAAATCCTGGAAGTACCTGTAATAGACTTCGGTGTGCCTAACTATGACTTACTATTTCTGCGTACGACCGTCATATTGTTTTGGGTTACCTAAGGAATCGTTCTTTCCCGGCAAGTCAAAGAGCAAGACCAATAGTGGGTAGACGCGGCCAAGTCTCTCGAATGATAATCATATGACGACTCAGAGAGAGAGGCCTTACTGCAAGACAATTTTATGTTGAGCCAAACTTGACTCACAGACATCGTAAGCACCGCCTGCAATAGGCAGAGTAACATGTCAGATGGACTAGACTACAGTGGAAAGATTTCCTATTCACAGACGAGGGTATGTTCAACATATCCTTTAATGATGGGCGTATGCTAATTTGGCAACGATGTCGAGTAAACATTTATATTTACATTTGACACTCTGTTCCTGGATCTGTGATGTAGTGCGTTATAACATGCATCTATAAAATATCATATATATATATATATATATATATATATATATATATATATATTGATATATATGTATAAGCACAGGCCTGAAATAGTAACATTCTTTCGTGCATTCTTACATCTAATGTGTGGGTCTAACTGGGTGAAAATAAAATTGAGAAGAATGTCCAACAGTTGATCTTGCTAGAGATGACTGTGACAGCCTGATAAGATAAGGTTACCAGATTTTTTCCACTATTTTCGGTGTCAGGTATAGACACACACAACTACTTTTGAATTGTACCTTAAGTTAGTTTGCCATTCGGTTATATAGTTTCATACATATTTTAATGAATTTAAATGCTCGTTTTACTTATAATATAAAAGATTTAATTCTACTTACAGTAACTACAGACTACTTATCTCGCAGTCTACATTACTCTGTCTGAAGAGTTAATTTTCTTCTGCAAGTACAATCTGGGGTCCAATTGTGTGCCAAATTCTTGACAGGTCACATTAAAGTTTGCCAAGATGGCAAGCACGACTCGAGGAGTTTCTTAAACTCATGTTGGAATTTTGGGGTTTCCACGTCATATTTATTGAAGAGAAAACTCTCACCACCGAGGCATTACTTTCAGGAAAACACTGGACAGTTCAGTGACCTTCTGGAGTTATACATTTTTAATTGTTTTTATTTTTTTAGAGACGAAGAAAAAACGTCACCCCATTTTGAACAAAGTGTGGCATTTTCTTCACGCCACTTTGCTATCTTTTCTGACGTCACATACTGCTACAAGAATGATATTTCTCTCAAATAAAGTATCTTCTTTCAAGTCAAGACCATCTACATTTAAAGAAAAACCATAAGCAGTTTCTTCAAAATTCAGTAGAGGACTTTTAATAGGGGCGATTCCAATTGTATATATTAATTAGTTTTGTTGTCTTGTGAACGAAAAACCCAGACATTGATTGAGGCCTACGATATTAAACATTTTTATAAAATTTACAAGAAACACAGAGAAAATATGTTGTGGAGTAGATAGAACCCATTTTCTTCTAAAGATGCCAGAAGTTGCTTAACTGATGATTGAATGAACAGCTCTTGTTGCGTTCTGTTCAGTTTTCTATTAAACCTACAAACAATATGGATGACTCTACTGTAGTTACATCCGCGTCTTCAAATTGTATTATCACATCATGAAAAAGTTTTTCAAAGCTGCATGAGAACAATTTATCCACAACAATGTGCAAGGATCACTAATCCACTTATTTAACATCACTGGACACATTTCTTCAGAGAGAAAGAATCACTTAAGTGCAGGTTACATTTCACAGATTCTTCTGATTGCTGTAAAGGAGAGTCATCTAACATTGTTGTAGCTAATTATCGTTTTATATTCCTGTCCAACAAATTCACAGAACTCCTCAAGTCCTTCTATTCTGACAGTAAATATGTGAAAATAGCAAAATACCCTCACAACAATTCCTTCAACATCAAGGAGGATTGTATTAAAAGCTAAATGTGCACAGTTGTGTATCATGTGAGATGTACGTTGTAAACCAAGAACTTCCCTTTGCAACTGTTCCCTCACTTAAAAATAGTTTCTTTTTCTTTTCTTTACAAACCACCAAAGTTTGTGTTTGTTTTATCCCCTGAAACTGCTACAATTTTATTTTCAAGGCCTGATTGTTTGACTGTTTCCTTTGAAATCTGTGACAGAATTTCTGCTGTTTTCCCTGTTAAATCAACAAAGTCAATCTGTATAGCTTGGACATTAATTGTTTTTTCTTGGTCTATAGCAGCATATCTAAGAAGGATAGGCAATGTTTTCAAACTGCCATGGTTTGATGCATCAACAAGTCTGGTTACAAAAGAAGCAAATTGAATTTATGCTATCACTGAATCGAAAACCCAAGACTCTAAGACACACTTTACATTAGTCTTAACTTGTGTTTTAGCGCACGAAAATTTAGGTTAATTAAACCTGCAGTACAGTCCATAAATACTTTGATAATGTTTGACTGTATGAAATGCAAATGATCCTTTCTTTAGTGCAATGATCAAATCGCTTTTAGCATGCATAGCATTTTAAAGAACTGAGACACATTCCTGTTAACTTTACAACTTGAAGCACTTTGATGCTTTTTTGCCTCCATATGTTTTCAAATAGACGCTTTACCGTTGTTCCCGACACTAAATGTTTGACAGAAAGAACAAAAGGCAGCAGATATATTTTCACTTGGACGAAGAAGATGAAACTCTTTATATATATATATATATATATATATATATATATATATATATATATATATATATATATATACATATATAATAATAATAATAATAATAATAATAATAATAATAATACTTTTTTCCATTAAAGGCTTACTGGAACTCTGTCATCCATTCCATGAAACGATAAATATTGCTGATTTACCAAGTCTCTGAAACTCACTGTACTTGTTGAATGGATATGATATTTTTTGCAATTATTTTATATCAATTTAAAGTCAGTGATGTGATTCCGTGATTTTCCACAGGAAAGAAAGCACTATAGCAAGTAATCAATCAATGTAATATTTTATAGACTATTTACAAATTTAGCTCACCACACTGATTGCGTCAACATTAGTGTTTGCTCATTGCACTTCGAGTCAACCGTATTCAGTCTTTGAGGGAGGAGCACGCAGCCGTTCCGTTGGTTTCATAAAAATGTTAGTTTGGTTCAATGTAACTAAAAGGGTTAGTTTTGTTCGTGTAAATAAAAATGTTATTTTTTATCCCGTTTAATATAACAAAAACTGTATTTAATTTTGATCAATCATCAATCAAGTCCTGCAATCCTATACCAACATCATAGATACCAGTATTTTGTGTGCTCATGGAATTGAATTGTAAGATACTACTTCACAGCGAAATACAGTCAACCTCTACTTCTATCTGCATTTTTAATGGATTCTGTCATTGAAGAGCAGTTGTTTACTTAAAACGTTTAGCCAATGACATTTATTTCGGGTCTTACAATAGTCTAATATAACTCCTGTCTGTTCATATTTTAAATCACAGTAATATCCCGTCTTTAAGCATCTTATTATCGAGTTTTGTTGTTGGAAGGAAATATGACCAACCCTACGTCAGAGATAACCAACTTTGTTGATGAGAATCAGTGAGCTCACAGTCTTAATTTGTAAAGAAGATCTTTGTTGATGAGAATTAGTGTGATCAGTCTTAATTTGTAGAGAAGATCTTTGTTGATGAGAATCAGTGTGATCAGTCTTAATTTGTAGAGAAGATCTTTGTTGATGAGAATCAGTGAGCTCACAGTCTTAATTTGTAGAGAAGATCTTTGTTGATGAGAATCAGTGAGCTACAGTCTTAATTTGCAGAGAAGATCTTTGTTAATGAGAATCAGTGAGCTCACAGTCTTAATTTGTAGAGAAGATCTTTGTTGATGAGAATCAGTGTGATCAGTCTTAATTTGTAGAGAAGATCTTTGTTGATGAGAATCAGTGAGCTCACAGTCTTAATTTGCAGAGAAGATCTTTGTTAATGAGAATCAGTGAGCTCACAGTCTTAATTTGCAGAGAAGATCTTTGTTGATGAGAATCAGTGTGCTCACAGTTTTAATTTGCAGAGAAGATCTTTGTTAATGAGAATCAGTGAGCTCACAGTCTTAATTTGCAGAGAAGATCTTTGTTAATGAGAATCAGTGAGCTCACAGTCTTAATTTGCAGAGAAGATCTTTGTTGATGAGAATCAGTGTGCTCACAGTCTTCAATTGTAGAGAAGATCTTTGTTGATGAGAATCAGTGAGCTCACAGTCTTCAATTGTAGAGAAGATCTTTGTTGATGAGAATCAGTGTGATCAGTCTTCAATTGTAGAGAAGATCTTTGTTGATGAGAATCAGTGTGCTCACAGTCTTCAATTGTAGAGAAGATCTTTGTTGATGAGAATCAGTGTGTTCACAGTCTTCAATTGTAGAGAAGATCTTTGTTGATGAGAATCAGTGTGCTCACAGTCTTCAGTTGTAGAGAAGATCTTTGTTGATGAGAATCAGTGTGATCAGTCTTAATTTGTAGAGAAGATCTTTGTTGATGAGAATCAGTGTGATCAGTCTTAATTTGTAGAGAAGATCTTTGTTGATGAGAATCAGTGTGCTCACAGTCTTCAATTGTAGAGAAGATCTTTGTTGATGAGAATCAGTGAGCTCACAGTCTTCAATTTTAGAGAAGATCTTTGTTGATGAGAATCAGTGAGCTCACAGTCTTCAATTGTAGAGAAGATCTTTGTTGATGAGAATCAGTGTGCTCACAGTCTTCAATTGTAGAGAAGATCTTTGTTGATGAGAATCAGTGTGCTCACAGTCTTCAATTGTAGAGAAGATCTTTGTTGATGAGAATCAGTGTGTTCACAGTCTTCAATTGTAGAGAAGATCTTTGTTGATGAGAATCAGTGTGATCAGTCTTAATTTGTAGAGAAGATCTTTGTTGATGAGAACCAGTGTGCTCACAGTCTTCAATTGTAGAGAAGATCTTTGTTGATGAGAATCAGTGTGCTCACAGTCTTCAATTGTAGAGAAGATCTTTGTTGATGAGAATCAGTGAGCTCACAGTCTTCAATTGTAGAGAAGATCTTTGTTGATGAGAATCAGTGAGCTCACAGTCTTCAATTGTAGAGAAGATCTTTGTTGATGAGAATCAGTGTGCTCACAGTCTTCAATTGTAGAGAAGATCTTTGTTGATGAGAATCAGTGTGCTCACAGTCTTCAATTGTAGAGAAGATCTTTGTTGATGAGAATCAGTGAGCTCACAGTCTTCAATTGTAGAGAAGATCTATTTCGGTGTGACAGAAATGTTCAGCTGGAAGAAGCAACTCCAGGCTTCCAGGGAGTATCGTTCACAGTAGCTTCCCTTTCTTACAAATTTTGAGTCAATGCTAATTGATAATTATAATTACTGTATCTGCAGCGACATATAGTACGAGTCCAGCAATCCTAGTTTTTTTTTTAAGTTAATTGTAATGCATGCATTTTTATTCTATTTTATTCATGGAATCAGTTGTATTGCAGTCGAGACATCCCCATATCCGCTCCACCGCTGTTTCTGCATTTCCCGAAGCGCATGGAGACTAACTATTCCTGTAAGGTGTTAATTGAAGATACATCTGCTTTTCCCACTAAGTACTGCGGATCGGCCAGACCCTTTTCCTTCTTTACACTCCTAAGTCTCTCAATATATACATTATTGCCCCACCTATTCTCCTCTTCTCTTAAGGAATGAAGAAGAAACTTGGCGATGTACTCTTTATCCAGAATAAGGCCGCACTCAGTGCCAGGACTGCCACCCAGCTTATCGGCTACTTCATTGTCGTGTACATCAGCGTGCCCAGAACATCCAAGAGCTGTATCCACTCCTGCCGCAGACACTGTCTGTCAATCTTCTGTTGTATACTTTAAGAGTTCGTCACCAAGACTGTGTGAACCACATTACGTGCAACCAGCCATGTTATCGCCGCCGTTGCTGCATCTATCTCATTTCTCATACATATATTTCAAGTGTGTTAAAATCAATAGTTTACCGGAACGCGTTCCGGTTAATAAAAGAGCCGTTTATAAGAACGAGTTTCAACTATTAAAGTGGTAAACGTTAAATGTTTAACCGATAAGCTTTACGTGTACGGATCTTGTTGGGTGATGGAGATAAAGGAACAAATAATGTGTCAGTGTTTTTTTTAACTTCATAATTGGAAGTTAATCCTGGGCAATCGGACAACAGACAAAAATAGCGCTGGAAAGCGCAGATGCTGTTTTACCGAGGAATGATGAGAAAGCTTTGTAGCAGCCTGTAACTCTTTCACTTAAGCCATTTTTGATTGAGGTGTTTCTACTCTTCACTGTACATGGAGCTTGACGATTCTTGCTACAGCTCGTCTTCTGACCTCTTGGATAGTCAACTTATGTTGTTGGAAAATATCTTTAATGTCATCCCGCCGTCTTTTTCTTGGTCTTCTTTCAAGTCTATATGCGTATATTATTAATTATGGTTATGGAAGGCCTCGGTAACACTGCAAACGAATTAAAATCCATAATTGCTCATTAGACTGGCCCGTGCCAGTGGAATGAACCGAAATACTAACTCATCTCCCAAACAAAGAAAGGTTACTGTAGTCCACATCGTAGCAGTTTCAGCACACGCCAAAAGACATAAGGCGAAACCGCACAGACAGCGAACATAGCCAACAGTTCCTTGTTATACGATATCATCATTCATCGCAAACAAAGGGAATATCGATCGATACATGATCAAAACAGATGAGACACACAGCTCACGGTGTGCGCAGAGCACTTAACTCAGTAGCTCCTGCAACAAGCCGGAATTGGAATATGAGGAAACTGCAATAAGGAACACTTTTCATACATAGCCTTCAATGGTTCCTGCCGCCTGTCCACCATATTGACCGGAAGTTCACGTCATCTTAAAAATGATGATCGTCATATTTTTTTTTTTAATGTATAGCGCTTGATTATGTTAGGACATCGTTTTTTACTCCAATTCCGAACATATAGACACACAGTTAGTCGTCACATTACCCCGTCGCACATCAAACAACAGACCGTAAGATTAGCATATGGCCGGTCTAGGGTGAGCCATTATGATGACGTAGCACACACAACAGTAACGCCCATAGATTCCCGATTACTCTAGTGAATGCAGCCTACAACGAACGAAACATGGTGCAAATTCCCTAAAGAGATAAAACTTCGGCTGACTTGACGGAGCAGCCCACATTAATGAATTGTAAAATGTAGATAACTTGCGTCAAACAATTCCAACGACATATTATTAATTACTCTTAAACTACTGTTCGTGCTGTTTCGTCCTATAACTGTTTGTCTGCAACGCAAGCATTCAGCCCTGCTCTACCCGGGACATACTTGTCTTAATAGGAAAATACAGATGCACAATTTATTCCCGAGTTGTGTCCGTAACCCTATGCTACTATAGTCATGAGTACACAGGCGTAAAAGACATCGCCAATGATAGCTATTTTTTGTTTATTGCTTTTGACCGTGTGCTCTAGCATTTGGTTTCTTGTGGCAAGGCGCTGTGCCAAGGAGTACAGGTTCGATCCTGCTTCGGACATCTGCTTTTTTTTCCTGTTGTTGATTATTTGTGATTTTTTTCGAGTGCTGTAAACATACCTCTTCACCTGAAATGATTCGCTGATCTATCACCTCGGAGGTTTCCACCATAATAATATTTATTTATTAATATTTGCCTTATATACATTTATATAATAGCTTTCTGTATGCCTTGAAAAGTTAAACATTGTTAGGCATTATTTGTAGATAAACAAACAAATTAAAAGATATTGTCTTTGTAAATACTACAAGATTCGCTCAATGTTCCAACTTTTTCTTGTATTCTTATTTCGTTGTCTGTCTCTTAATGAAATTAGTATTGCTCTTTTCAGACATCTCATTTCTGTAGTGGTCAATATACGCTTGCGATTTGTTGCATGTAACCAAATTTAGCACTGAGAACACAAAAAAGTATATAGAGAGAATACTAGGGACAGCTGAAACAGAACAATGAGGAACTTCTAAAATAGACTGAAGCAAAAAGAAATTGTGTTGCCAGTATCCTGAGGAATCAATCATTAATGTTTGTCAATATAATAACATAGGAGTAATTAAACTATCTTGTGAGAAATAAACAAATTATAGAAGAAAAAGTAAAGGAGGACAAAGAAAGAAGATAGCGGTTTAAAAGAAAGATTTGGTAGGAAGTGAACAATCTATTTAATAGAAAACACTAACGATAGAAATATACCAGTAAGTTTGACATCCCGCCTCGATGACGTGTTTACCTATTCTTTATAATCGACGGTGACAGATCTTGATGCTCGATTGCCTGGACACTACAATTGTACTGCACTGCCATGTATCACCTTTGCTTGTTGACACCTTCATGGACTGACACACTTCGGTCAGCGTTAGGCTTGATTCCTGCAGGAACCTTCTAGTGGCCCGACACACTTGTCCGTCGTGATCGTATAACCTTGTACTTCGCGATGATTTGTTGTTAAGACCGTCACTGCTTCTCCGGGTCCGTGCTTGGTGCCCCCCCCCCAGCTTTCGTTCTTCGCTAGGCACAGACATATACAGACTGCCTTGAGTAAGTAGTCAATGGAACACCATTTTTAAAAAGTACACAATCAAGGTTTATTTATGGAATATAACCCTCACACAACATTGTACACCTCCAACAAACAGTAGGTGTGTCAGCTGCACTTCTCACAATACTTGTTAACAATGAGGCGTAACACATACACTCGCCTCGTTTTCCTGCACTACTGTCAATGTGACCCCTTCACGTGGTCGGACTAGTTCCACCCACACACCCTACGCCAACGTGTCTTGGCTTTTAACCAAGGGCTGCATTGGTACCACTGCCCTTCCATAAATTATACACCTCCAGCACCGGTTTGTAGTTACATCAACTCACTGGACGGCTTCATCGTGACAGGGTGCAGAGTTGCGGTACTTCCTTCAGGCCACCATGCAATTTGGTGACCTCCTATTGGAGCCGACTCCACTCGGTCGGACTCTCTTGAAAAACACTACGCGGGATCTTCCCGCTAGCTATCGGCAACTGGTCTTGGCTGATGAATTTCACAATGTCATCTGTTCGTGCCTACAATAGCACACACGTTATTGAGCATTAACTCGGCGAGAGCTGTCTCGCTCATCATCATTGAGTGCCGTCTCCGCAATGTTGGCTACCATGGAGCGCCATTCTGCTCTATCTCTTGCTTTGATGGTGCAGGTTGTCATCGGTTGATTTGTCCATCTTTTGATGTTACTCGTCCATGTTAATCTTGGTCTGCCTCTGCCTCTTTTACCTTGTATTTTCCCCTCCAGGATTACTCTCAGTAGGCTGTTGTGTCTTTTAACATGGCCCAAGAATCGCATTTGTCTTGTTCTAATTGTGTTCAGAAGTTCTCTTTTCATTTTTAGTTGTTTTAAGACTTCATCGTTTGTTTTCTTTTCCTTCCATCCAATTCTACCTATTCTTCTATATATCCACATTTCAAAGGCTTCAATTCTCTGTTCTGTTTTCTTGTCTAATGTCCATGTTTCAGCACCATATAGGAATATTGAGAAGATGTAACATTTTGCTATTCTTAGTTTTAGCTCTGGTGTTATTTGTTTTGATACAAGTATGTCCTTCATGACATTAAAATTACTTTTTACCATTCCTATTCTTTTGTTTATTTCAGTTGTACATTTTCCATCACTGGTTATAGTATGTCCAAGGTTTAAATCCAATTCCAATCACCTAAATTGTTCGTTGCTTATGAGTTTCACAACTCCCTTATAATAGCACACTCATTATTGAGCATTAACTCGGCGAGATCTGTATCGCTTACTATCACCTAATTTGTTCGTTACTTATGAGTTTCACAACTACCTCTACGTGCCTCTACTGGTAACACAAGTTTACTCAGTATTGACCCATGTCCGTTCCGCTCAACTGCCAAGCACAAAACTAACTAACCCTACAACACTGTTTTGTGTAACTAACCTGGCTACAACTCACAGTACCGTTTGCAAAAAGCCACCCTCCGCATTGGAATACTGGTCCCATCTAGACTGACCTTCTAACTTATCGTTTTTCCTAACTTTCTCCCTTCCAACCAATCATATCCCTGTTTTCTTCCTTCTCTCTTTTCACGTGAAACTCGATATTTCTATTTGAGTGAACTTTTCTCACTTTCGCACGACTTCTATCACACACTCCCATATTGTCATACACTCTGTAATCACTGCTACAGAAATCTGTGGAGAGACACGGTCAACTGCGCTGGCAAGCATGGCATTTGAAGATGATAACATTTATAAATACAAACCCTAAATCGAGGGAACAATTTTACAGAAATCTTATGAAGCGATTTTACATGAACAAGACTATCGACATTTTCATCTGATGTGTAGTGGGTCTTTTTTTTCAATCTCCACGTGCAATTTCCATGAGCAGAAACGATCATATACAGTTAAACCTTTAAGCGGTGACTCTTAATTAATTGGTAATTTTGATTAACCGACATTTATATTGATTAATTCATACCTTCTTAACTTGGTAACTCATCAACGTTGTGTAGTTTTGTTGACCCGAACTACTGCAAACACAACGTTTCGAGCAATCGAAATCTATTTCCTGTATCCATGTTTATTTACACATAAAATAGCTTTTGAAGAAAATTGTTATAGGTAAAGCGAAAAATATTTCTTTATTTCTTGTCAAAATTTCACCCAATACTTTTGTGGTTGAGCAGTTGAGTTTAATGGGCTCAGGTCCTTGTTAAACGTTACTAAAAATGTAAAGTCAGACAGGATTCCATTATGAACTGTTTTTGCGTCCCTTCACTTCCCCAGAACAAGCCCCTTTGTTAAACCCGATGGTCTTTCCTTCCCTGATCAAAATACAAGTACCTATTTATTTGGTCAATTGGATCGATGGCAGGCCGACTTGTTTCAAACCTTATTGTCCTGTGTAAAAGTGAGCTATTTATAGCATATCACATATGGGATAAATGTTCTATTTAAAGTATATAATAAATTAGTTCCCTTTATCATATGTGATAAAAAAGTGACCTTAATAATTTGTGAAAAATAGAATTCTCTGTATCGTTTAAACAACACATTTCTATCGAAATAATTAAAAAGTTCTCTGTATCGTTTAAACAACACATTTCTCTCTATCGAAATAATTAATAAGTTTTCTGTATCGTTTAGACAACACATTTCTCTCTATCGAAATAATTAATAAGTTCTCTGTATCGTTGGGTAAACAACACATTTCTCACTATCGAAATAATTAATAAGTTCTCTGTATCGTTGGGTAAACAACACATTTCTCACTATCGAAATAATTAATAAGTTCTCTGTATCGTTGGGTAAACAACACATTTCTCACTATCGAAATAATTAATAAGTTCTCTGTATCGTTGGGTAAACAACACATTTCTCACTATCGAAATAATTAATAAATTCTCTGTTTCGTTTAGACAACATATTTCTCTCTATGGAAATAATTAATAAGTTCTCTGTTTCGTTTAGACAACATATTTCTCTCTATGGAAATAATGTATAAACTATTTGTATCGGTTACGGTAAAAAGTCTCATCTAAAAACATATGCTAGGAAGGACATCATATGCTAGGAAGGACATCATATGCTAGGAAGGACATCTTGATAAGGCAGAGGACTGGAAGAGAACCTTATTTAAAAAAAAAGAAATTATATTGAACGACCATGTTAATTTTTACGGACTTTCAAATTAAGAAAAATAGAAAGATACAAACCAGTGTGTGACGAAAACAAAATCTCGTGAGTCTGGTAGGGCTGCTCAGCCAACAAACATGACTCTTGACTACAAGAAATTGCTGCTTTGCGGAAAGATTACGGAAACAACCGAAGTATAGATAGAAGTAGAAATATCCGCGATCCAAGTGCGAATGTATAGAGGGTGACTGTACTGAAATGTCGGGTGTAAAACAAAACGGTACAGCAGAAACAGTTAATGAGAGAACAAAGGTGAAAAGGATGATCACCGTAAGCAATCTTTTTTCAGATGTCTAATTACCTATAATACTACTAAACCGTGCTTGAAAAAAGTATATATATATATATATATATATATATATATATATATATATACATACATATATATATTTATATATTTATATTATATATACAAACAAATAAATGAATTAGTTTCTGATACTTGGTAAGAATGTAACAGGACCAATAAATACCAAAAACGTTCTGCTTCAAAACATCAGGATAGGGAGCAAATGGGAGACCAAGGAAGAGACGGATGGTCGGAGTTAAAGACATGCGCAAGAACCAGTTGGTTAAACCTAGGAGCGTCAAAATACGCCCAAGAACGACACTACATCTGAGAGGGAAGTGACCAAAAAAAAGGAAGAAATAAAGCCACGCTTCAGTGCAACAGCAGGTGAATAAAAAAAAAGGGAAACATGTTTTTAACAGGTCATCAAAAAACTGTCAACTCCCACTTTCGTTCCGTTTTGTTCAACCTCTACGTCTCATCGTCGGTCAAATTTAAAACGATGTTAACTGGACATTATTTTATTGTTTAGACCAGTTGGTCTGTTTAGATACCAATCGCGTGTAGATGGAGTAGAATCTTGATGAGCTATGGTTCATCAATCCTCGCGTACACAGTCAGTTAATAGTCCCTGATCTGCTTCAGCCCATGCTGCAACCAGCGTCCTATATTCTCTAGCTGCAATTATCATCTTGTGTCTTGGAAAAATAAACAGCATGACAAAGCCACACCACTTGTGACGTAAGCAATCTTCATCAGCAGTTGCCATACCCACGAGGATAATAGATCACGCTCATCCACGCCCCACTGTCCACGTGTTCCTTCTCAACTCCACTGTTAATCTCCTTCTGCGCCAGACTGCTAACCTCTCTATTATTTTTATTGCTATCTTCTTCTATACCTCATTCCTTTCAAAACAAGGAATAATGTGATACAATCTATCCAAGTTCGTTTTCGTTTAGGGGACAATCCCGTTGTTTCAAATTAATCCGTTCTCATCATATTATCAAAGAGTTAAACTATATTTTCTATTCTTTTCTAATAGGCTTCAAAACATTCTCTCAGTTTTTAACGCCTTATTTATTCATAATAGCTGCCTACTGCGTTTCCAATATTCTTCTGTAAAACCACATTTCATTTCACTCCAATAATCTTCTTGCTTTGTCATTACATGTCCAGATCTTAATTCTGTACGACAGGACAGAATTTATATAACATTACACTTTGACTTACTTTTTTTTTTTGACAGAGACTTCCTTTTTTTTTTGACAGAGGATATGCCATTCATTTTGTGCCATTCAGCATTTGTTAGCACTCTCTGTCTTTTATCTCAAAGCTGCATCTCCATGTTTAACTCTACTGCATTAAAGTATTTCAACTGTACTGTATTGACCACAACAGAGCGAAATGTTGATGGCAAACGAACGAATGTGGTAGAAATTATATAAAGAGACAAAGAGACTGGCCAAAACAGCCAATCAAAATGTGTCAATAAGTAAAGATACAGAACGACGATTTGAATCCATAGAAAATACTCTGCTATTCAGTGACGGGTTTTGACACGAAGTCGACAAATCCTGTATTTATTTTTCAATCATAACTGTAATTGTAAAGCAGTTACCATGAATGATAGAAACGCATACTGCATTCGTTGAAACGTTAAATACAACATACAAGATGTTGCTCAACATATGTCAAAGGGGAAAATGTATTTGCACTAATGGGCCAATTTTGATAGCAATAAAGAGCACTTTGTTTTGTTTTCAATTGTATGTGATCGTCCGTGCATGTAATGTGCATTCAAGCGGAAAAATTGGTTTCGAATCTACGGAAATGTGTCCAAAAACTACACGTAATGACTAATTTGATTTTTTTGTCCGTCAATAATTTGCAATGAAAATCGTGAACATTCTCTGCTGACATAATTCTTAGTACAGCAACTGGATAGAACGCATTTATATTTCAATAAAACTTGTTGCTACAGTCAGATATAATGCTCAGTCAAGTAGCGTTCACACTAACAGATTCTGACATAATTGTATTACCTTATTGAATGAAAACGGTACGTTTAGCTATTACCTGTCTAATATAATCAAGATTAACAGTATTTTGACAAGGCACTCCCTAATTGTGTTAGTCGCATTTCTCTGAACTTGCTTTCTAAATGAAATACGACAGATTCATGTTGCATCTTATAAATTAATCACAGAAGAGAAAACATTGAAACGGCAGTCTTTTAAACACTTTCTATCCACACCCCACCCCTCCTCCCTTTGCATCATTCTCTCTTATAGACGTAAACTAGAACACCTCAAAAGCGGGCTTCGAAAAAGATTGTCACCATCATCATCATCTAGTACCATGCCGCCTGACATTGTTATCATGTATTTTCTGCCTTAATAATTGTTTACATTATTGTATCCAAAATGGAAGAATTATTTTTCTCCGGCTTGGTATAGAACTGTTGATCAGAGGTTTAACAAGCCGCTATCGTAAAAACGTGTTTGTTAATGAAACGTAAACCTGATAAATACTTGGTATAGCGTGGAACGAATTCAAAATAAATGAGGAAATTAGAGAAATCGCCAATCAACCACTAATATCTTCAGTAATAAAGAAAAGACGATGGTCATATGTTGGACATGTGATCAGAAGAGATAATAACCGAATAGCAAAGCAAGCCTTCATGTGGGAAACAACAGGTAAGAGGAAAATAGGAAGACCCAGAGAGAGACAATGAGAACATCGATGAGAGAGGCTAAAGCAGCAGGAATCGGCTCCCTCCATGAGATAGAGCTGCTTGCACAGAACAGAGATAGATGGCGAGATTTGATAAAATATCTTTATAAGAATTGAAAACTGCTGGAATAAAAATTTAGATAAGAGAATGAGTATCTCGGTCTACGCCCTATCGGCCGGCTATGGCTCGAAAGGTCAATAGATAGATAGATAATTGTTTATCAATGCACATATCTTTAAATACATCAATTTATATTATGCATGTTATCACAATACATCCCAGCTGTTCTTGCCTCATTACAAATTCCGTTACATTTTTTGTTTCCGACTTAAATTTACATCAATATCGCTTTTTAAATATTTTTCATACCGGTAGCAGTATGCTCATGTGTCCCTCGCCATACAATGCAGACATTCTCCGACTTCATAAGTACTGTTATTTTTATCGTTGAGTTTTAACATTTGGGATAGATTTTATTCCTATTAATTATGCCCAGTAGGCGAGCCATTTTTAGTCTACACTTCTTGATTTCCAACTGTCAAAGATCTTTTTAGCACACGCAGAATATACCCGGGACTGTACTTTTTTTTGTGTCATCCGAGAACGCTAGACATAGGATCTTATTACCCAGAGAAGGCTACACATCGGTTTTTATTACACAGAGAAGGTTACACATCGGATCTTATTACCCAGAGAAGGTTAGACATCGGATCGTATTACACAGAAAAGGTTTGACATCGGAACTTATTACCCAGAGAATGTTAGACATCGGATCTCACTATCCAGAGACCAGGAGAGGGAAGAAAGGTTAAAGCCATGTAGAAACCAGACATTCAATTACAAAGTTTTTGTTCTACCATCTTTGGTGAGAATCAAGACCAGGACCTTCAAATCCACAGACCGATGTCTCTAGACACCCAGCTCCTCCACCACCCCTCTAAAGAGCTCAATAAATGTGATTGTTTCTTCTGATGTTGACAAGTTTATTTTTAGTATCACCACTTTCAGAACGTCTTTGTTACTCTTTTTAGTCGTGGCCTTCTCAACGTTCATTTAAAAAGCCATTTCTTTTGTTCCAATATCCAGGATTTACTTCCATATTCCAAACTGACTGTACATAAACAATTTTTTTCAACTTATTTCAATGCTATATATGTATATATATATATATATATATATATATATATATATATATATATATATATATATATATACTGTTTTAATCACGACTTATATATATATCAGCATCATAATCATCAAGTACCAAGCCTGCTGGCATAGGTGATCATATCTCTCCACAACTTTCGATCTCGACAGTTATTTATCATTTCTGTTCTTGACCTTCTGCCAAGCCATTCTCTTAAGTTGTCTGGTATCTTTTCTCTTTGCTTCCTCCATCTCTTTGTCCCTCGATTTTCCCAGTTGTTACAATATATTCCAGTTGTTCTCTTCTCCTTGCATCGCTAAAAAATTACAATTGTTTCTTCCTAATATTGGAAATTAGCTCTGTTTTAGCTTTGGCCTCTTTCAGAACGTTTTCATTACTCTTTTTAGCTGTCTATGATATTCTCAACATTCTTCTGTAAAACCACATTTCTACAGCCTCCAGGTATTTTCTTGTCTGTTGTCCTATTGTCCATGATTCACATCCATATGTTAAGACTGGCTCTACATAACATTTAAGGGCTCTTTTTTTCTTGTTTCTATTGTCAAAAATGGATTGCACAGTATTTTCCTCATTTTTTAAAGCTGCTTATAACAGCGAATAACAATTGACTGCTCACGCGTCATGATCAGCTGATCTGATCCTACTCAATTTTGATGTGACGGTCTCTGAAACAAGTTATTGGCCCTTGGCAAGTGTGTAAGTAAAGCAAGAAAAGATAACTGGTCCCATTATATTTGCTTGACCATATCTGATGCGTCTGATAGAAATTTATTATAAAATACAATACATATATCATAAACTTGATCAAAAGTTTTAGTTCTATTTTTAGGGAAATTTAGGGAGCCGCGATAGCTCAATGGTTAGTGAACTGGACTACAAAGGACAAGAGGTAGGGTTCGATCCCAACCGACGGCTTCCGGTTCACCCAACCTTTAATGGTTACCGGATTTTTTTTTTCTTGGAAAGTAAAGCGGCACGGTCGTAATACCGACCACATTACTCCAAAAATCGTAAGCCGAAGGTCTGTAAAATTTATGGTCACTAACACCATATAGACAAAAAAGGAATTAAAGTCAACGGTCACAACATAAATAATTTGCGACATGCGGATGACACAATTTTAATAGCAGAGACAGAGAACGAACTACAAGAAATGATAGACATAATAGTAGAAGAAAGCAACAAGAAAGGTCTCAGTCTGAATAAAACAGAAGTAATGGTTATATCGAAGAAACAATCATCACCATCATGCAGCATAAAAATAAACGAGACAAATCTAAAACAAGTGCAACGTTTCAAATACTTGGGCACAATAATTACATAAGATGGGAGATGCACCACAGAAATAAAAAGCAGAATAGCTCAGGCCAAAATAGCATTTCAGAAAATGAAAAATATCTTATGCAACAAATCTATGTCAATAAAAATGAGAAAGAGAGTTCATCAGTGCTATATAGAACCAATTCTGACCTATGGAAGCGAATCATGGACAGTAGACAAACAAATGAAAAGACGATTAGAGGCCACAGAGATGGGATTTCTCAGAAGAATGTTGAAAGTTCCCTGGACAGATAAAAAGACCAATGAGGAAGTTCTCAAAGAGGTCAACACAAAAAGGGAGCTCTTAAAAAACATCAGAAAGAAGCAATCAACATTTTTTGGGCACATCATGAGAAGAGGAAAATTGGAATACTTGGTTACAATATTCGATTATTCGACAATTATTGCAATATTCGATTTTAACTACACAATTTTGTTAATTGTAAGATATAGTTACATATATGATTAGTTATAGTTATGGTCGAAGGCCCCGGTATCACTGCAAACGAATTACAATCCATAATGCTCAACCGCCGGTGCCAGTGGAATCATCCGAATTAACATCTCATCGAATATCAAAAAAAAAAAAAAAGAAAGGCAGCTGCAGTCCCCGTCACTGAAGCTACGGTACATGTCAAAAGACATAAGGCCAAGCGGCACAGAAAGTGAACGCAGCTGAACTGTCCTTCGTCATACGATATCATCATCCATCGTAAGCAATCGGAATATGGAAAAACGATCCAGTTGAAAACAACAGCTCACTGTGTGCACAGAGCACTAACTCAGTAGCTCCGCCAGCAAGCCGGACTTGGAATAAGAGAAAACTGCAACAGGGAACACTTTTCAGACTGAGCCTCAATGGGTCTTGCCATATTGACCGGTATTCCTATCACAGTTACATCTAATGACGTTGAATGTACAATAGAAGAATTTTGCGTATTTAAATTCCCTGAAAGGAGAAACCAATAACAAACAACTGTTGTTACATACATACACTCTCTGCTGCCAGTGGTATTTTGATAATATTAACAGTGCTGCTAATAACTAAAATAACAATTTAGATGTTACACTCATGTTACTGTTGTGAACTGGCTATCCTTATAGACTAGATTATTTACAAGCTGTTATAATCGTTAGATAAATAATCGTTTAACTGTTAAAATTTTAACAAATCTATGTCAATAGAAATGAGAAAGAGAGTTCATCGGTGCTATATAGAACCAATTCTGACCTATGGAAGCGAATCATGGACAGTGGACAAACAAATGAAAAGACGATTAGAGGGCACAGAGATGAGATTTCTAAGAAGAATGTTGAAAGATCTCTGGACAGCTAAAAAGACCATTGAAGAAATTCTCAAAGAGGCCAACACAAAAAAGGAACTCCTAAAGAACATCAGAAAGAAACAATCAACATTTTTGGGGGCACATCATGAGAAGAGGAATGTTGGAATACTTGGTTACAACAGTCAAAATAAAAGGAAAGAGAGATCGCGGACGACAAAGAGAGAAAATACTGGATAGCTTGGCGTCATGGCATGGAAAGCAGTCAATAACAGAACTGATACGATGCACTGTAGATAGAAGATTGTGGAAGGACACGATCGCCTACGCCAAACGGTATGGTACTTGATGATGATGTTATAATCGTAAATCTTCACGTCACAGTAACAATGAATTTACAACATATCAGCAGTAAACGTAATGTCTTATTTCCAAACATTTATATTGTCAACGACAAATTTGATTTCACCTAATTCAGCTAAAATACTATTACAGTCACTGCACTTGTTTCGTGTTTGAAGTGTTAAAACTAAATGCACTTCTTGCCAGATTTCAACAAATTTTGAAACAACAAAATGGGAAGCCGGGCGAATAAACATTTGGACATTATATATTCTTCCTCCGCCGTTTTAATTCTGGCTTGTGTATGATAGTATTCAAACTCAGAGTTAGTGGTTAACTATCCAACTTCCACGATGTAATTCTCGTTTGCAATGCAAATGCCACCAATAAAAGCGATCCTAATACAATTAGGTCTGCTAATCGACCACGCTGAGTTCATTGGAACAAGGGCACCATTTGCAATGGACAATTCAGGGGAAATTAGCTGGTGGGAATATTCTGAATCCATTAACTTGGATGTAACAAGTTACACGTTGTTGCTGTCTGATGTTGAAAATTCGCTAAATGATGCTGTGGATTATGGAGGGACTAAAAAATCGTTCCGCAATGTTTGGTTATAGGGATAAGAGTAATTCCGATGGTTTAAACTATCAGATAAAAGTAATTCCAATGGTTTTAGCTATAAGCATGACTTGTTGACTTTTCTGGACAGAATAGGAAAATCGCAGTAACATGTCTTTTTATATCATTTTGATTTATGGCATGACCTTTGCAGAACTTTGCTTTCACCACAACTCGTCTGAAAGAATCTCTGTTTATAATCAGATCTCTCACTTGTTCTTTTGTCACGTACAAGGTCTCTTCTGAGTCTTGAGAACACCTTCTTCTTTGTCTCGAATTCCTGTGACCATATCTTCCATTGTTGTTCTTTCCAGCCGCTGAGTTTTTTGACGTGGTCATAGTATTCTATTCCTGTGTGTTACCGGGGCCTCATTATGAAGGAAGTAAAGAATAGTGACACTGTGAACTTCCAGGCATGTCGTAAGAAGCGACTAATGAGGTTGATCGATGGCTTGACAAGCTGTCAATGTAAAAAGTATTGTTATGGAAACAGCGCCATATATTTTAGAGCAGTGATCTCTGCAATATGTGCAACTTTGGCACGCAAGGTTTCTGTTTTTGAAATTTTAGTTCTGCCCTCTTCGGCTCGAGAGGACAATAGATAGATAGATACATAGTATTTTAAGTTCTTCTGTACAATTGTACTTATATTCTGTTCTTTTTAGTTATATTATTTTCTTTCATTACAATGCTGACTTTTCTCACATTTACTTCCATCTTGGAATCCCGACTCACAATAAAGATGGCTCTATTTATCTGACGCCTGTGCCAATGGTATTCTATCCCTAGACTTTGTTTTATCTCTCACTTCTGATTTAATAAGCTGCGATAATTCAAACCAAAACTAGATGTAGGTTCTCCCTGTAATACTAGATTGCGCCACTGTGTTTACGATAAAGCGCTGCATCAGCGTTATTGGACTATGACACACTACATCATCACTGGACTTCAGCACAATACATCATGACTGCACTATAACACACTACAGGATCACTGGAATTCAACACAATACATCATGACTACACTGTGACACATTACATCATCACTAGATTGTGACACTGCATAATCACTAGACGGCGAAACACTACAGCACCACAGGACTGCAACACACTAGATCATCACTGGATTGTGACACATTGCATCACCACTGGACTTTGACACTTTACATTATCATTGGCCTGAGATACACTATAAAATCACTGCACTTTGACACTTTACATTATCACTGGCCTGAGACACACTATACCATCACTGCACTTTGACACTTTACATTATCACTGGCCAGAGACACACTGTACCATCACTGCACTTTGACACTTTACATTATCACTAGCCTGAGACACACTATATCATCACTGTACTGTGACACATTGCATCATCACTGGAGTGTGACACATTGCATCTTCATATAGAATAGTGTCACAATCCTTACTGGACACAGACATTGAAACACAGACATTGAAACATCATTTGCCTGGAGATTCCATTGAGGCAGTCTAGAAACCAATATGCCAGAAGTGGGGTGTAAAGTACACTATCTAGAATCCAATATGCCAGTAGTGGGGTGTAAAGTACACTATCTAGAATCCAATATGCCAGTAGTGGGGTGTAACGCATACTGTCTAGAATCCAATATGCCAGTAGTGGGGTGTAACGCACACTATCTAGAATCCAATATGCCAGTAGTGGGGTGAAACGCACACTGTCTAGAATCCAATATGCCAGTAGTGGGTTGTAACACACACTATCTAGAATCCAATATGCCAGTAGTGGGGTGTAACGCACACTGTCTAGAATCCAATATGCCAGTAGTGGGATGTAACGCACACTATCTAGAAAAAAATATACCAGTAGTGGGGTGTAACGCACACTGTCTAGAAAAAATATGCCAGTAGTGGGATGTAACACACACTATCTAAAATCCAATATGTCAGTAGTGGGGTATAACGCACACTGTCTAGAATCCAATATGCCAGTAGTGGGATGTAACGCACACTATCTAGAAACCAATATTCCAGTAGCGGGGTGTAACGCACACTATTTAGAATCCAATATGCCAGTAGTGGGATGTAACGCACACTGTCTAAAATCCAATAAGATAGTAGTCGGGTGTAACGCACACTGTCTGGAATCCAAGATGATAGTAGTCGGGTGTAACGCATACTGTCTAGAATCCAAATGCCAGTAGTGGGGTGTAAAGCACACTATATACAATCCAATATGCCAGTAGTGGTATGTAACGCACACTATCAAGAAACCAATATGCCAGAAGTGGGGTGTAAGGCGCACTATTTAGAATCTAATATGCCAGTAGTGGGGTGTAACGCACACTATCTAGAATCCAATATGCCAGTAGTGCGGTGTAACGCACACTATTTAGAAACCAATATGCCAGTAGTGGGCTGTAACGCACACTATCTATTAGAAACAATATGCCAGTAGTGGGGTGTAACGCACACTATCTAGAATTCAATATGCCAGTAGTGGGGTATAACGCACACTATTAGAAACCAATATGCCAGTAGTGGGGTGTAACGCACACTATCTAGAATCCAATATGCCAGTAGTGGGGTGTAACGCACACTATCTAGAATCCAATATGCCAGTAGTGCGGTGTAACGCACACTATCTAGAAACCAATATATCAGTAGTGGGATGTAACGCACACTATCAAGAAACCAATATGCCAGTAGTGGGGTGTAACGCACACTATCTAGAAACCAATATGTCAGTAGTGGGATGTAACGCACACTATCAAGGAACCAATATGCCAGTAGTGGGGTGTAACGCACACTATCTAGAATCCAATATGCCAGTAGTGGGATGTAACGCACACTATCTAGAAACCAATATACCAGTAGTGGGGTGTAACGCACACTGTCTAGAATCCAATATGCCAGTAGTGGGATGTAACGCACACTGTCTAGAATACAAGAAGATAGTAGTCGGATGTAACGCACACTGTCTAGAATCCAATATGCCAGTAGTGGGATGTAATGCACACTATCTTGAATTCAATGTACCAGTAGTCGGGTGTAACGCACACTATCTGGAATACAAGAAGACAGTAGTCGGATGTAACGCACACTGTCTGGAATCGAGAAGATAGTAGTGGGGTGTAACGCACACTGTCTGGAATACAAGAAGATAGTAGTCGGATGTAACGCACACTGTGTGGAATCGAGAAGATAGTAGTGGGGTGTAACGCACACTGTCTGGAATCCAAGAAGACAATTGTGGGGTGTAATGCACACGGTCTGGAATCCAAGAAGACAATAGTGGGGTGTAACGCACACTGTCTAGAATCCAAGAAGACAATAGTGGGGTGTAACGCACACTGTCTAGAATCCAAGAAGACAATTGTGGGGTGTAACGCACACTGTCTAGAATCCAAGAAGACAATTGTGGGGTGTAACGCACACTGTCTAGAATCCAAGAAGACAATTGTGGGGTGTAACGCACACTGTCTGGAATCTAAGAAGACAATAGTGGGGTGTAACGCACACTATCTAGAATCCAAGAAGACAATAGTGGGGTGTAACGCACACTATTTAGAATCCAAGAAGACAATAGTGGGGTGTAACGCACACTGTCTGGAATCCAAGAAGACAATAGTGGGGTGTAACGCACACTGTCTAGAATCCAAGAAGATAGTAGTGGGGTGTAACGCACACTATCCGAAACAAGAAGATAGTAGTGTGGTGTAACGCACACTATCCGAAACCAAGAAGATAGTAGTGGGGTGTAACGCACACTATCCGAAATCAAGAAGATAGTAGTGGTGTGTAACGCACACTATCGGAAACCAAGAAGACAATAGTGGGGTGTAACGCACACTATCCGAAACCAAGAAAACAATAGTAGGGCGTAACACACACTATCCGAAACCAAGAAGATAGTAGTGGGTGTAACGCACACTATCCGAAACCAAGAAGACAATAGTGGGGTGTAACGCACACTATCCGAAACCAAGAAGATAGTAGTGAGGTGTAACGCACACTATCCGAAACCAAGAAGATAGTAGTAGGGTGTAACGCACACTATCCGAAACCAAGAAGATAGTAGTAGGGTGTAACGCACACTATCCGAAACCTAGAAGATAGTAGTAGGGTGTAACGCACACTATCCGAAACCAAGAAGATAGTAGTAGGGTGTAACGCACACTATCCGAAACCAAGAAGATAGTAGTGTGGTGTAACGCACACTATCCGAAACCAAGAAGATAGTAGTAGGGTGTAACGCACACTATCCGAAACCAAGAAGATAGTAGTAGGGTGTAACGCACACTATCCGAAACTAAGAAGATAGTAGTGGGGTGTAACGCACACTATCCGAAACCATGAAAATAGTAGTGGGGTGTAACGCACACTATCCGAAACCAAGAAGACAATTGTGGTGTGTAACGCACACTATCCGAAACCAAGAAGGCAATAATGGGGTGTAACGCACATTATCCGAAACCAAGAAGATAGTAGTGGGGTGTAACGAACACTATCTAGAATCCAATATGCCAGTAGTGGGGTGTAACGTACATCACTGGAGTGTGACACACTACATCATAAAGTCACTATGATACATTACAACATCACTGGAGTGTGACACACTACATCATAAAGTCACTATGATGCATTACAACATCACTGGAGTGTGACACACTACTGCATCACTCTACTTTACCACTCCTAGAGTAGCACTCTAACTGGTGCACCTGATTGCAACACTTTGATTGTTCCAACTGACTGCACCACTTTCACTGGTTCAACTGACTGCAACACTTTCACTGGTCCAACTGACTGCAACACTTTCACTGGTCCAACTGACTGCAACACTTTCACTGGTCCAACTGACTGCAACACTTTCACTGGTCCAACTGACTGCAACACTTTCACTGGTCCACCCGACTGGAACACTTTCACTAGTCCAACTGACTGCAACACTTTCACTAGTCCAACTGACTGCAACTGTTTCACTGGTCCAACTGGCTGCAACACTTTCACTGGTCCAATTGGCTGCAACACTTTCACTGGTCCACCCGACTGGAACACTTTCACTAGTCCAACTGACTGCAACACTTTCACTAGTCCAACTGACTGCAACACTTTCACTGGCCAACCCGACTGGAACACTTTCACTAGTCCAACTGACTGCAACACTTTCACTAGCCCAACTGACTGCAACACTTTCACTGGTCCAACTGGCTGCAACACTTTCACTGGTCCAATTGGCTGCAACACTTTCACTGGTCCAACTGACTGCAACACTTTCCCTGGTCCAACTGACTGCAACTCTCCAACTGGTCCACCTGGCTGCAACACTTTCACTAGTCCAACTGACTGCAACTCTCCAACTGGTCCACCTGGTTGCAACACTTTTACTAGTCCAACTGACTGCAATGCTTTCACTGGTCCAACTGACTGCAACACTTTCAATGGTCCAACTGACTGCAACTTTCCTACTGGCCCACCTGACTACAACACTTTCACTGGTCCACCTGACTGCAACACTCTAACTTGTCCACCTGATTGCAGTACTTTAACTGTTTCACCTGACTGCAACACTCTAACTTGTCCACCTGATTGCAGTACTTTGACTGTTTCACCTGACTGCAACACTCTAACTAGTCCACCTGATTGTAGTACTTTGACAGTTTCACCTGACTGCAACACTCTAACTAGTCCACCTGATTGTAGTACTTTGACTGTTTCACCTAACTGCAACACTCTAACTAGTCCACTTGATTGTAGTACTTTGACTGTTTCACCTGACTGCAACACTCTAACTTGTCCACCTGAATGTAGTACTTTGACTCTTTCACCTGACTGCAACACTCTAACTAGTCCACAGGACGACAACACTCTAACTAGTCCACATGACGACAACACTTTAACTAGTCCACAGGACGACAACACTCTAACTAGTCCACAGGACGACAACACTCTAACTAGTCCACCTAACTGCAACACTCCGACTGTGCCAAGCGACTTCACCACTCTACCTGCTCATTTCCAAATGCACTAAACCAAATGCATAATTCCCTCTTCACCGTTATCGAATCACCATTTCCACTCCCCCGAACATCAAGTCACGCATTTTTTACTCAGTGACATAATTGTGATAATGGTGTTTAACACAGATGTGGCCCTGGCCTATCAAACCGGAGCCAGTAGTCTGAAAGGATAGTTTTTGTGCGTTAAATAATTAAATAGCTAGTAGAATAGTAATGGTGGGGTATTAGAATAAGACAAAAACAAGGGGGAAGCAAGGATAGTGATGGATATAGTGACATGGAATAAGGGAGAGAGAGATACAGTTATATAAGGAATTAGTACCAGAATAATTAAAGCAGCAATGTTTTTCGGAAGCCTTGAAAAGTCGTGGAAATAAAAACTCATCAGCACAAACACAAAACGTAGACTACTCAATCCAAATGTACTATCAACCCTTACGTATGCGTGTGAAAGCTGGAAATCAACAAGAGACATAGAAACAAAGTTGAACGCATTCGAAAATAAATGTCTAAGGAAAATACTTGGTATAGCGTGGAACGAATTCAAAACAAAGGAGGAAATTAGAGAAATCGCCAATCAACCAGTAATATATTCAGTAATAAAGAAAATAAATATGTATATCAGAGATTAAATAAAGCAATTGTAGTAAAATGCAATGAAGCAAAAGAAGCATGGCTAAAAGAGAGATGCAAAGAGATTGAATTGCAACAAAAAGGAGATACTAAAGCTATATACAAACAAATTGAGGAATTAACAGGAAGAAAAACGCAATCAAAAAATGGATGTCTGAGATCAAAGGTTGGAGAACTGTTGATTGATCAAGAAAACATAAGGGAACGATGGACAGAATACATTAAAGATCTTTATAATGATAAACGAACGAAAGTAAATATTAAAGATAATGGAGAAGAACCAGAAATACTCAGAGAAGAAGTGGAAGATGCCTTGCGCAATATGAAAGCAGGCAAAGCTCCTGGACCAGATAATACAACTAAAGAAGAGATTGAAGCCATGGGTGATTTTGGAATAGTAATAATAACAAAAATATTGAATGATATCTACAACAGCGAATATATACCAGACGGCATGCTCAAATCAATATTCATAGCCCTACCACAGAAATCGGGTGCGATTGAATGTGATGATCATCGCATAAAAAGCCTTATGAGTCATATGACTAAGATATTACTAAGAATCATCATGCGAAGAGTGCGAAACAAAATCAGTCCAGAAATTAGCGATGAACAGTGTGGTTTTGTTAGAGATAAAGGAACAAGCAATGCCATTTATATCATAAGATCTTTAATAGAAAGAGCCATAGAGGTGAAAACAGATCTATACCTATGTTTCATAGATTACACCAAGGCATTTGATAAAGTTAAGCACCAAGAAATAATCAAAATTTTAGAAAGCATAAACGTAGACAGCAAAGATCTAAGAATAATAAAGAACATGTACTGGCAACAAACAGTGGCCATAAGAAATGGAAACCATTTGGGAATGTTTCAACAAATAAAATAGGGTGTTAGACAGGGTTGTGTGCTGTCACCAGATTTGATTAATATGTATAGTGAGATTATTTTAAGATCTATAAGGGACATGCCTGGAATAACAATTGGAGGTCATAATATAAATAATCTAAGGTATGCTGATGATACAGTTTTAATCGCTAAGAGTGAAAATGAGTTACAAGAAATGTTGGACATTATAGTGAAAGAAAGCAAAAATAAAGGACTCAGCCTTAATAGGAAAAAGACAGAGGTAATGGTAACAACAAAGAAAAAGACATCACCTCAGAGCAAAACAAAGACAAGTGGAACAATATTAAAACAGGTAAATGAATTTAAATATTTGGGAACTTTGTTAATCTCAGACGGAAGATGTACAAAAGAGGTGAGATGCAGAATGGCTCAGGCAAAGGCAGCTTTCCAAAAAATGAGGAAGATACTATGCAATCCATTTTTGCCAATAGAAACAAGAAAAAGAGTTCTTAAATGTAACGTAGAGCTAGTCTTAACATATGTATGTGAATCATGGACAACAGACAAGAAAATCACTGGAGTCTGTAGAAATGTGTTTTTACAGAAGAATGTTGAGAATACCATGGACAGCTAAGAAGAGTAATGAAGATGTTCTGAGAGAGGTCAAAACAAAAAGAGAGCTAATTTCCAATATTAGGAAGAAACAATCATCATTTTATGGCCATGTAATGAGAAGAGAACAACTGGAATATATTGTAACAAGTGGAAAAATTGAGGAACGAAGAGATAGAGGGAAACAAAGAGAAAAAATAACAGACAGCTTAAGAGAATGCGCCTGTGCGCTGCCGGGGCCCGAAAGGGGAGTAAAGAAAGTGGCGTTGTACTCTACCAGGCATGTTCGTAAGAGGCGAGAAAGGAGTGTTGGGCGTGGGACTGGCTATCCCATACTGTAAAAAAATAAGCCGAAAAAACTTCACAAACATGGACAACTCAAAGAGAGAAAAAGCATCGAAAGTTGTGGAGAGACATGATCACCTACGCCTGCAGGCCCGGTACTTGATGATGATGAACATTCTAAAAAGTCAATATGTTCCATTTTGAGGTGTGCAGTGGGTTTTAATTTGGATCTCCGTAATAAAAACACATTCAAGTGTAATCAACACGAGGTGTTTAATTCGAAGTGGGTTTTTTTTATTACTTCCAGCATGAAAAAAAGGGCAAAAGAGTATTGACCTTGTGCTAGTCATTACCCAAATTTTATTCTTCCCTGTCTTCTTCTTTTATTTCTTCTACTTATATACCTTCTTCTATTTCTTTACTTATATGTCTTCTTCTTCTTTTATTTCTTCTACTTATATGCCTTCTCCTTCTATTTCTTCTACTTATATACCTTCTTCTATTTCTTTACTTATATGTCTTCTTCTTCTATTTCTTCTACTTATATGCCTTCTTCTTCTATTTCTTCTACTTATATGTCTTCTTCTACTGTTTCTTCTTCTTATATGCCTTCTTCTTCTATTTCTTCTACTTATATACCTTCTTCTTCTATTACTTCTTCTTATACACCTTCTTCTATTTCTTCTTCATGTATGCCTTCTTTTTCTTCTATCTTCTATTGTTTCTTCTTTTATGCCTTCTCCTTCTATTTTGTTTTCTCATATACTATCTTCTTTTGTTTCTTCTACTTATATGCCTTCTTCTTCTACGTATTATTCTATTTCTTCTTCTTATAAGTCTTCATATTATACGTCTTCATCTTCTACGTCTTCTTCTTTCCCCTTGCCACAAACCAATGACGCGGTCATTAGCATTCCGCCTTGTTGATTCTTGTAGAGAAGCAACAACGTTTTTCAACTTAGTACATCTCGTAGCCATCCTTCGCAGCGTTCCATTTCTGACCCACACTATTTAACTCTTATGCCACTATTTTCCGTCAGGCTGTGCTTAGTCTCTATGTAGCTTTCCCGAGTCCATGAGAGATTCTGTAATTTGGCATCTCTTCAGAACACATGCACAGCTTCTTGGTACCTGTTGTCATATGTACATCTCCCCCTGGGTGCATCTTCTTGTGTATCTTCTCTTGCTTACACCTCCCTGTGTATCTTCTTCTGGTTACCCCTCCCTATGTATCTTCTTCTTGTTACACCTTCCTGTGTATCTTCTCCTGGTTACGCATCCCAAAATTTATCTTCTGGTTACACCTCCCTGTGTATCTTCTCCTGGTTACACCTCCCTGTGTATCTTCTCCTAGTTAAACCTCCCTGTGTATCTTCTCCTGGTTACACCTCCCTGTGTATCTTCTTCTGGTTACACCTCCCTGTGTATTTTCTTCTGGTTACGCCACCCTGTTTATCTTCTTCTTGTTACACCTTCCCGTGTATCATCTTCTGGTTACACATCCCTATGTATCTTCTGGTTGCACCTCCCTGTGTATCTTCTCCTGGTTACATCTCCCTGTGTATTTTCTCCTGGTTAAACCTCCCTGTGTATCTTCTCCTAGTTACACCTCCCTGTGTATCTTCTCTTGGTTACATCTACATGTGAATCTTCTCCTGGTTACACCTCCCTGTGTATCTTCTTCTGGAATCACCTCCCTGTACATATTCTCCTGCTTACACCTGCATGTATATTTTCTCCTGGTTACACCTCCCTGTGTATCTTATCCTGGTTACATCTCCCTGTGTATTTTCTCCTGGTTAAACCTCCCTGTGTATCTTCTCCTAGTTACACCTTCCTGTGTATCATCTCCTGGTTACACATCCCTATGTATCTTCTGGTTGCACCTCCCTGTGTATCTTCTCCTGGTTACATCTCCCTGTGTATTTTCTCCTGGTTAAACCTCCCTGTGTATCTTCTCCTAGTTACACCTCCCTGTGTATCTTCTCTTGGTTACATCTACATGTGAATCTTCTCCTGGTTACACCTCCCTGTGTATCTTCTTCTGGAATCACCTCCCTGTACATATTCTCCTGCTTACACCTGCATGTATATTTTCTCCTGGTTACACCTCCCTGTGTATCTTCTTCTGGTTACACCTCCCTGTGTATCTTCTTCTGGTTACACCTCCATGTGTATTTTCTTTTGGTTACACCTCCTTGTGTGGTTACACCTCCCTGTTTATCTTCTCCATTATACACCTCCCTGTGTATCTCCTGGATACACCTCCATGCGTATCTTTTGGTTACACCTCCCTGTGTATCTTCTCCTGGTTACACCTGCCTGTGCATTATCTCCTGTTTATATTTTCTTGTGCATCCCCCCCCCCTGTTTATATTATCTTATGCGTTTTCTCCTAGTTACATACTCTTGTACATCACCTCCTGGTTGCACCTTCTGAGTAATTCTTAGATATTCACGTCATTATTAATAGAATTGACATCAGGCAGTTTGTATGATGTGATGATATGGTGATATTTGTTTTTTTTTCTGTTCTTCTCCAGTATCTAGATATATATATAAATCCTGTAAGTAGACAACATCCCTTTATCCTTACTTTGTTTTTCTTTATTGTTGTTGTACTGAATGAATTTCCAGACGTTTTTATTGACTAGAAAAATATATCCTGGATTTGTTTATTATTTTGTTTAACGTTCGCTAGTTCCCTCATCTAGTGCTACAATACTTCCCAGTTATGTGAAACTGTTATTTTCGCCGCTGCAAGTTCCTGATTTTCTGTTTTGACTAGAATAAACATTTTTACATTGAGAGGGTCCACTTCCGGTTTATTTTTTATACCTAAATTATTTCTGTATTTCTGCAATATGTCTGTTTTACCATGAATGTATTTATAAGCGTAAGCTAAATTGCTATATCATCAGAGTATTAAAAGTCCTCCAGTGCAGAAAAAATTACCTACCGTATTCCTCAGCAGCCTATCTCATTATCCAGTCTATTACAGTCAGAAGAGAGAATGGATGATAGGGGACACCTATGTCGTTTTCTCGCGTATACTTCCAATGATTGATTACTGTGGTTAACGCTGCATGTGAAACTGGTGTGCAGACTTGTCATGATTGTTACTCTTTTATTGACAATCCCATAAACCCGCTGTATTTTCCAAAGGCTCTTTCTTTCTCTCTCTGTACGATACCAATGGCCATCTTTTTCACAAGCGACAAAATGTATGTAAATTTCTCCCTGCCATTCTTAACATAGATTGATTATGTTTCTGAGAATGAAAATTCCAACTCTGCAGCGTATGATCTTCCCCCCCCCCCACCCCCCGAAGTCTGCATGCTTGTTTCTTAATTCCAGATCTACTGCTTTGTGTGGTCTCTGTATGATTGTACGGAGTATTTTACTTAGAACTGATACAAGTGTAAATTATTTCGAATTTCTTTGTTTTGCATCTTCTGCTTACTTCGTCCTTAAGTGTCAATTTGTTGTTTACAGTCATATATAGTATTTCTTTATTAGGCTGGCATTAAAAATATTGTTCGCTGTATAGTTCTTTTAGTTCAGAAACTTTACTTTCATTGTGTTTCTTTTGATTTGCCTTCTCTTCTTTATAATATTCAGTATTTCTGGAGCTACACTAGTCTCATCATCATCATGTGCCGTACCGGTTGGCGTTGGCGATCATGTCCTTCCACAATCTTTTATCTACAATACATCGTATCAGTTCTGTTGTTGACTGTTTTCCATGCCATGACACCAAGCTATTCAGTATTTTCTCACTTTGTCGTTCGCGATCTCACTTTCCTTTTATTTTGCCAGTTGTAACCAAGTATTACAACTTTCCTCCTCTCATGATGTGCCCAAAAAATGTTGATTGCTTCCTTCTGATGTTTTTTAAGAGCTCCCTTTTTGTGTTGGCCTCTTTGAGAACTTTCTCATTGGTCTTTTTAGCTGTCCAGGGAACTTTCAACATTCTTCTGAGAAATCCCATCTTTGTGGCCTCTATTTCTTTTCATTTGTTTGTTTATTGTCCATGATTCGCTTCCATAGGTCAGAATTGGTTCTATATAGCGTCGATGAACTCTCTTTCTCATTTCTATTGACATAGATTGTTCTATAAGATATTTTTAATTTTCTGAAATGCAATTTTGGCCTGAGCTATTCTGCTTTTTATTTCTGCGTTGCATCTTCCATCTGATGTTATCACTGTGCCCAAGTATTTCAAAAGTTGTACTTGTTTCAGATTTGTCTCGTTTATTTTTATGCTGCATGATGGTGATGAATGTTTCTTCAATATAACCATTATTTCTATTTTCTTACTATTCAGACTGAGACCTTTCTTGTTGCTTTCTTTTACTAATATATCTATCATTTCTTGTAGCTCATTCTCTGTCTCTGCTATTAAGACTGTGTCATCTGCAATCGTAAATTATTTATGTTGTGAGCGTTGACTTCAATTCCTTTTTTTCTCTACTGTTGATCTAATAATGTATTCGTTGTAAAGTGAAAACAAATCCGGCGACAGAACACAACCTTCTCTGACTCCTTGTTTTATATATTGTAATTGTCCTGTTTGGTTGTTAATTCGTATAGCTGCTGTTTGTTGCCAGTACATGTTTTTTTATGATTCGCAGATCCTTGCCATCAATGTTTAATTTCTCCAGCATATTTATTATTTCCACATGCTTTACTTTGTCAATTGCTTTCGTGTAGTCTATAAAGCACATATCTTTCTTTACCTCTATAGATCTTTCTATCAATGTTCTTAAAATGTATATTGCATTATTGGTGCCCTTTCCTTCCACAAATCCACATTGTTCCTCACTTATTTCTGTTTTTATTTTGTTCCTTACACGTCTCATGATGATTTTTAGTAATATTTTAGTCATATGGCTCATGAGACTAATAGTGCGATGGTCTTCGCAATCAGTGGCGCCTGACTTCTTCGGTATGGCTATAAAGATAGATTTTAGTAGATCTTCGGGTATGTGCCCAGTGTTATATATGTCATTGAGTAGTTTTGTTATGACTTGTACTCCCAGCTCTCCTAATGCATTTATCTCTTCGATTGTTATATTGTCGGGACCTGGAGCTTTGCCTCTTTTCGTGTGTTGAAATGCGTCCTCCACTTCACTCTGCATTATTGGTCGTCCTGTGTCATGATTTGAATTGTTTAATTCTGGTCTTTCACCATCATAGAGTTGACTGATATATTCTGTCCATCAGTCCATCATTTTCTTCTCCTGTCCCATTATTATATTTCCTTCCTTTGATTTCACACATCCTGAAACTTTGACTTCTTTTCTTCCTGTTAATTCATTGAACTGATTGTGCATAAATTGTTAGTCTTTCTTTTGTTTTTTTTTCTTCACATTTCTGTTTTAACCATCCTTCCTTTGCTTCTCTGCATTTGTTTTGGATCTCTTTGTGCAATATTGTGTATGTCCGTTCTTCTTTCTTATGTTTTCTTCTTTCGTCCATTAGTTGTAATATTTCTTCTACACTAGTCTAGTCTGCACATTTTAAAGAATGTGTGTGTGTGTGTTTTTTTATTGAATCCCACCATTTCTTAATGATTTTGACCTGCTGATTTCAAATATCATAATGAGATTCACCAGCTGCTCTTGTTTCTATGATCATATAACCCTAACATGAATAATGCATGTCTTTTTAATTCTCACGCGCGAACAATTATTTTTTTCTACTTAGACTTTGTACAAATTGCAGCTGCATGCTCATTAAACTGATATTGTCCCAAACAAATTGAGGGAAACAACAAAACAGTTTAAATTTCACATAAAATCTTTATAAAATGGGCATTTGTACCTTTTCTGCCATCATTAATTCAGTGGTTGTTTGACAACTTTTCACTTGCTTCTTGTATTCAAGCAATGAGGCGTCTCGTGTCACTGTCCAGCAATAATGTGCAAGCATTGAAGGGCTCCACTTTCCCTGATTCCATGTCCCCATAGCAGGACTTTCTTGGTGATATTTCTCATCATGCTCGTCGCTCACTGCTTCACAGTTTGGTGAACAGAAATCGAGATATGAGTGGCAAAAATGCATCTTCAGAGACATGTTGCAATCAAGCCAGTTGTACATCAGAAGAAGATTTCCTACAATTTCGTGGTATTTACCTGCTCTGTCGTTTCCAATATAAATTGAACTCCTTACTGGAATGTTAATCTGTTTTTTTCTTTTGCCACGACACGAGAACGCGAGAAGGAACTCATCCTCTGCATTACATTTGCAAATTTTGAGATCAAAAAACAATCCTTCATTGTTTTAGCTTCACCCAATTTTAAAAGTTTCTGATGAGTGCTAGAAAGCTTTCTCTGCTATTCATTTCCTCCTGAAAGTTTCTCAACAGACCCAGCTTAATGTGCACGGGCGGTAGCATAATCTTAGTGATGTCTATAAGTTATGGATGCTCAACATTCATATTGCAAGACTTCCATGACTGAATGATTGACCAATCTTTTTCTGATGTAGTGGTCATTCATTTGCACGACTATCCCACTCACAGAGAAAGCAAGACTACTAGGTGTAGTGGTCATTTCTAACTGTCCCACTGATAAAGAAAGCAACAGTATGTAGTGGTCATTTCTTGATATCCCACTCATCACCATCATGTGCCATACCGGTTGGCGTAGGCGATCATGTCCTTCCACAATCTTCTATCTACAGTGCATCGTATCAGTTATGTTGTTGACTCTTTCCCATTCCATGACATCAAGCTATCCAGCATTTTCTCTCTTTCTCGTCAGCTATCTCTCTTTCCTTTCATTTTGACAGTTGTAACCGAGTAGTCCAATTTTCCTCTTCTCATGATGTGCCCGAAAAATGTTGATTGCTTCTTTCTGATGTTTTTAGGAGCTCCCTATTCGTGTTTGCCTCTTTGAGAATTTCCTCATTGGTCCTTTTAGCTGTCCATGGAACTTTCAATATTCTTCTGAGAAATCTCATCTCTGTGGCCTCTAATCGTCTTTTCATTTGTTTGTCCACTGTCCATGATTCGCTTCCATAGGTCAGATTTGGTTCTACCGATAACACCGATGAACTTTCTTTCTCATTTCTATTGACATAGATTTGTTGCATAAGATATTTTCCATTTTCAGAAATACTATTTTTGCGTCAGCTATTCTGTTTTTTATTTATGTGATGCATCTTCCATCTGATGTTATTATTGTGCCCAAGTATTTGAAATGTTGCACTTGTTTCAGATTTGTCCTGTTCATTTATATGCTGCATGATGGTGATAATTGTTTCTTCGATGTGACCATTACTTCTGTTTTCTTACAATTCAGACTGAGACCTTTTTTATTGCTTTCATTTACTATTATGTCTACCATTTCTTGTAGTTCATTCTCTGTCTCTGCTATTAAGACTATGTCATCTGCGTATCGCAAATTATTTATGTTGTGACCGTTGACTTCAATACCTTTTTTTTGTCTACTATTGATCTCATATGTTCGCTGTAAAGTGAAAACAAATCTGGCGACAGAGTACTCATCCCACTCATAGAGAAAGCAACAGTATTTAGTGTAGTGGTCATTTCTTGTACGGCTGTCCCACTTTTTGGGAAATCAACAGCACTTCGTGCATCCACTCTGACATTCAAGCAAAATGGCGATCACTTTTAGGTTGCTAAAAAAGGACCACCGATGCTGATATAGTGTATGCACATTAAAGGCTGTTTAATGCTTTCATAAATTTCTCTCCTTTGAACAGTTTAAAGAAATAGATTTAAAGGTAGAATTATGAGGCAAAATAGCTTTAAGATTCGTCTTGAAGGGATCGATAAAGAGCTTCCAATCATCTGGTTTGTAATTTATTTTAAGGGCTGCCATTAAAGCAGAGATGTTGTGGCACGCAGAAAGATCACCCTCTATTCAACATAATGTAGCAAGATGTTCACGACGGTCTTCAAACACAAACATTCAAACACAGACATTGAAGCATACACATTGAAACACAGACATAGAAACATAGACATTGAAACACAGACATTCAAACATAGACATTGAAACACAGACATTGAAACACAGACTTTCAAACATAGACATTGAAAAACAGACATTGAAACATCATTTGCCTGAAGATTCCATTGCGGCAGTCTGAAATCCAATATGCCAATAGTGGGGTGTAACGCACACTATCAAGACACCAATATGCCAGTAATGAGGTGTAACGCACACTATCTAGAATCCAATATACCAGTAATGAGGTGTAACGCACACTATCTAAAATCCAATATGTCAGTAATGAGGTGTAACGTACACCATCTAGAAGCAAATATGCCAGTAGTGGGTGTAACGTACACCATCTAGAAGCAAATATGCCAGTAGTGGGTGTAACGCACACTATCTTCAATCCAAGAGTTCATTCTTGTTCTTTAGTAAAATTCAGATCTCTGGAGAAATTGTTCAGCTCACTTTAGTCTCATACGTTACCCTGTACCTTCACTTTAGATTATCCGGTGTAGTTTAGAGGAGAGAAATTGTTCAGCTCACTTTAGTCTCATACGTTACCCTGCACCTTCACTTTAGATTATGTGGTGTAGTTTAGAGGAGAGAAATTGTTCAGCTCACTTTAGTCTCATACGTTACCCTGCACCTTCACTTTAGATTATCCGGTGTGGTTTAGAGGAGAGAAATTGCACAAAACTTTGATTGTGTGAAGTTTAAGGTTTAGTAATACAAAGGTTCTCTTCCTCCTCAGTTTTAACAACTGAAAATGATTCTGGCACTTTAGGAACAGGTTGCCATTGCCATGTAGCACAGGATATCTTGTAGAAGGAATGTTTGAATATTTCACACTTATTGTTCTTATTTGACTTTTGCTTTTTTCAAATTGTAGAAATCATAGAAAAGTAACACTTGCTGATATGATCAGTGCGCTCTCAATAAATCATTGAAACTGTAAATAAGCTTAGAGTGCATTTTGACACTCAAGGGGTAAAGTCATCAAAATGCATAGAAATGCGGAGCTGTTGTAAAGCTGACAATAATCATACAAATTTTTGACAAAGGAAAAACAATCTAGTAGAAGGCCTTCTTGCCCGAAACGTCTTTCTACTTTTGTTTTTGTTTCTCACCTACGTAAATCTGTAACAATCCCACTTTGTCTTTTTGTAATTTTCATGTTTGCCACTCAACCGCTGTTTAAGATTTGTTGCGCATGTATTGCAACATGTATTCGGCACCGAACTTTATCCTGATCCTTATCCTGTTTCGGGAGCCGCGATAGCTCAGTGGTTAGTGAACTGGACTACAAAGGACAACAGGTAGGGTTAGATCTTTGAACATGGCAAAAGAGGAAACGAGAGGTATGGCTAGAAACAGTGAAGGACACGCAACCCGATGACAATACTCTTGATGGTACTTAGAATTCATTTCCTATCATTTTGAATCTGGACAAGACAGTTGGCAAAGATACCATTTCCGTGCCTATCGCATCATCTGGCATCACTTCACTTCTATGGCAGGAAAGCAAGGCTGTATTTTCTTCTTTTCTGGATGCCTTTCAACTTCAGCTATCTCTGTCATGTCAAGAATTTTTCAACAAACTAGCGCTTGCAGTAAGTCAAAACATTCGACTACAAATTATATCTTTTGGAATATCATCATCATCATCATGTGCCACATCGGTTGGCGTAGGCGATCATGTCCCTCCACAATCTTCTATCTACAGTGCATCGTATCAGTTCTGTTGTTGACTGTTTTCCATGCCATGACATCAAGCTATCCAGTATTTTCTCTCTTTGTCGTCCGCGATCTTTCTTTCCTTTTATTTTGCTAGTTGTAACCAAGTATTCTAACTTTCATCTTCTCATGATGTGTCCGAAAAATGTTGATTGCTTCTTTCTGATGTTTTTTAAGAGCTCCCTTTTTGTGTTTGCCTCTTTGAAAACTTTCTCATTGGTCTTTTTAGCTGTCCAGGGAACTTTCAACATTCTTCTGAGAAATCCCATCTATGTGGCCTCTAATCGTCTTTTCATTTGTTTGTCTATTGTCCATGATTCGCTTCCATATGTCAGAATTGGTTCTATATAGCACACTGTTTCTCATTTTTATTGACATAGATTTGTTGCATAAGATAATTTTCATTTTCTGAAATGTTATTTTGGCCTGATCTATTCTGCTTTTTATTCCTGTGGTGCATCACCCTTCTATGTAAAATATAGGTTTCTTTAATCACTGCTGCAATATTTCGTTTTTGGCAATGCAAAATTCACTTTACCACAAATGTATCAGATATAATTTGCACTCTTCACAGATGTCCTAGGTATTTCTGAAGCACATTTGATAGAAGCAGAAAACTATGCCATAATAATGTGTATTTATGAGAGAAAGGCTTTTTAAGCAGAGAAGTGATGCAAACATTCCAGTACAGTGTTTATTGGTCATATTCACAAATTGTGAAATCTGCCACTCAAGCTGCATTTACATATAATTATAGTCCCCAAATGCATAATCGAAAGTCTATATTTAGGAAATTAGAGCCAATCAGAATTTGTAAATGTCATTTTCGTTTTCAGCAAAATGAAAATTAAAAGACATCACCTGTTTTCATATCTGAAGCACTTTGTCGTTGACCATTGGGGATCTATCTACACCTGTAATTTTTCTTTCCAAAACCTCATACATGTTTTATCGCTCTCTCTAAGTATATTTAAGGGGTATTGTCAAATATATGTATATTGTTTTCAAAATATTGTTCAACTTGAAGATCCATAATAACATTTATCTATTTGTGTTAGAAATGAAGTTTTAGTTATAATATATTTCAGATTGTCTAAGTTTTATTTGTTTTGGTATGGTATTTGATTATGTCCGCCCGATTCATTGGTTGGCCGTCCTCAGCAATAGCGCAGCTAACCAACCTGTCCGCTCTTTCATTTTCCCGTACTCCCGCATGTTCTGGGACGAAGACAAAGGTGACCTTACGTATTGTTGACTTCTGCAATGACTCTACACATTACATACGTACAGATCCCGCCTCCACTTTTCTTATCATGTTCATCGAGTCACTCAGTATACAGGCGTGGGTGTATTCTTGTGACCCTAACCAGATGAATGCCTTGGTCACTGTCATCACCTCCATCGTCATGCTACTCGTGGTCATAACGTATGCACCACTGTCTTCCTTGACTATTCTGCCTGCTGAGCGTGTTGTAAATGCCTACGCGTTCTTTTTGTGTCGTATTATGATAGTAATGAGTTGTACGAGTTCATATTCTTTCAGAATAAAGTGCAGTTTGAGTTTCTCAAACTGTTGTTTTGATTCGCCCGATTTCTGCTTTCGATTACACACTGATCTATTAGTTTTAAGCTTATGTTTGTGATTTGTTTCAATTTAATTTTCCTACCTTGTCATTCTCCTTACATTCCAGAAACCTAGTCCTGTTTTATCGCAATTGAGACATGTACAGTGGCAATGGCCTTCTCTTGGTTCTCATCACTGCCAGTCATAAAAAACCCCCGCAAATAAATTTGTTTCAATATTGTCGTTTCCGTAACAAGCGTCCTTTTATAGGAAGATAGACTTCCCAGCGAAATACTTAACCCCAAATTTGAGAACCATAGTGCCTCCTTTAGTTTCACCTCTACCACAAAAACTTTCAGTTTGTAAAAAAAAAAAAACCTTCCATGGAAGCTCCCCGCTGGTATAGCTGTAGGGGTCAATCACTCTAGTGGATGAGAAATATTCCAGAATTCTACCTTATCGATTACGAGCGTTGCCTCAACACATTTCCACTCATAACACACACAAAAACACACGATACCGACAACAGATATACTCTTCAGGCTGACGACAAAACATCCGATCATTCAAAACGACCCCCGTAAATATTTGTCAATGCTCAATGGTGTCACACTCAACTGCTCCTCAATATCGTTTACATAAACAAAGTTCATACATTCAATGTATCAAGTAATACATTTTAAAAAATTATGTCCATTATATTCATCGTATATACTGCACCACATTTGTACTATTTGCAGGTACAATTAATTAATTGTTCTATAAGCTTGACATTGTTTATACATTTAATTACTTCGGTTTTTACGATGGACTTTAAAGCTTAAAGAAAAATCCACATCTCATTTATTCCATCACATTTCTATATAAACAGATATGATATATGAGAGGAAATGTATGGTGGGTGAAGATAAACCATTGATACTACAGCGTCCACTCAAATTGACTTCCAAAAGCCAAAAATCTTGTAATTAAACTGTACGGTTGGGACCTTTTTAACTTGGCGAGGGTCAATCTTCTTATGCATCTATATATTTACCGGTCGAGCCGTAGCCGGCCCATAGTGCATAAACCCAGATGCTCTTTCTCTTATCTGAATTTTTATTCTAGCAGTTTTCAATCCTTGTTAAGATCTTTTATCAAATCTCGCCATTTGTCTCTGTTCTGTGCAAGCAACTCTATCTCATTGATTGAACCGATTATTTTATTATTATTATCATTACATTCATACATTATTATTATAATATTATTTCATACTATACATTATATTCTTATGCATCTATACTTTGTTAAATGAATGCACTGTTGTAACAAATTGTTTAATGCTTCATCGATGAAACGCTCCACTTCCATTGTCTAGGTTATCATTATTATCATCGGCTATGCCCTTACGACCGATTTGTTATAACGAATGCCGGAAGACAATAACAGGAAACTCTGCCACAGTCTCAGTGTGTAGGTGTTTATGGCTCTCTGCTGTGCTTATATTCATTACATTCTTATTAACTCCCTCCCCGTGGGTCATCATCCACACTATATAGAAGCCACCTATCGTGACTGCAGTATTGGACACTCGCTCCTTTCTAGCAGTCTATCGCTGCGGGTCGATGAAACAGACTCTTAGTAAATTTCCCGACTTAATTGTCCACCCCAAATGAACTTCTTTGCTTCTCTTACAATTATTTTATTATTATTTTTGTATTTGTCAAATCACTCTTTCCTCGCTGATATATCTCATGTTTGTCTCCTCTTTTCAAACTGCTCAATGGACTTCTCTTTTTTATGCTCAACTTTTCTAGTGACTTCTCAGAAACTTAAATTTAAAAAAAAAAATAGTTCGTGATCTGTATACAGAGCGCGACAGATGCGCGATTATGAAGCGATGAGATGCAGAGAGTGTGTTTGTAAAACATTAAGTCAGAGCAAACTTTAAGAGCAGCGAGCAACAACGAGCAGAGACTTATCTTAGAGTTCAGCCGAGAAAGGTAGAGATAAGCTCAGATTACTAATAACGAGCAATAATTAGCAAAGCTCAGATTACTGATGACGAGCAATAATTAGCAAAGCTCAGATTGCTGATAACGAGCAATAATTAGCAAAGCTCAGATTACTGATAACGAGCAATAATTAGCAAAGCTCAGATTACTGATAACGAGCAATAATTAGCAAAGCTCAGATTACTGATGACGAGCAATAATTAGCAAAGCTCAGATTACTGATGACGAGCAATAATTAGCAGAGAGCAATTAGTAAGGCTACGATTACTAGTAGGTGAGAAGTTAATAAATAGCAGACATAGATAATCCACAACTGGACTGGTGTTTAGATATCGAGAAATGTGTTCTGTGATTTATTAATTTCACGATTATGTGATTTTTTTCGAGCCTCCATAGCTCAGTGGTTAGAGCATTGATCTTGTAAATCAGTGGTCGTGAGTTCGATCCTCATTGGTGGCTAAATGTGCGGCGGTTACATTTTCGGGGGCCTCGGTAGCCTAGTTGGGAAAACCACCCGACTGGACCACTGATATTCGGACAACCGGTGTTCAATCAGTGTGAGCTGTACTCGTGGTTGGAAAACAAAAATACCCCCACGGTCAACCCAGCCGTTGGCAGATATCGGTACAAGGGTATTACCCTGGGAAGGTGGAGGATTCGCATCGTGAATTTCGATTGCTTAAAGCGACACTATCCAAAAATCTCCGAACATTTCTGGATAGGCGACCGGGCACATATGGGTGGAAATTCGCGTGCTAAGACGCCGGTTAAAGTCTCGTACTTTACCTTTACCTTTATGTGAGTCCGGTGATTATCCAGACAGCCTGATAGTTTGATTATAGTATTACTGACTGTACTTTATTGTGTGATAACTTATGACTATAGAAATGTAATAATAGTACGCAAATAAATATATTTTCGTGTGCTGGAACACCTAAAGAGCTTGTTTGACTGTCAAAAACATGTTTTTTTAATGTGTTAAAGAAAGAAGAACGGCCTATAATATGAAGTACGAAGAAGCAAATACGGGAGTCGTTATATTATATGTAAAATTTCAAATAGGTAGATATTGAGTCTTGGCTTCAACAAGATCAATTAAGTACACCGTTAAACGTATGTTTGTGAAACAACGAGACACAGAGAGCGTGGTTGTAAAACAATGAGACACAGAGAGCATGGTTATAAAACAATGAGACACAGAGAGCGTGGTTATAAAACATTGAGACACAGAGAGCGTGGTTGTAAAACAATGAGACACAGAGTGCGTGGTTGTAAAATGATGAGACACAGAGAGCGTTGTTGTAAAACAATGAGACACAGAGAGCGTGGTTGTAAAACAATGAGACACAGAGAGTGTGGTTGTAAAACAACGAGACACAGAGAGCGTGGTTATAAAACAATGAGACACAGAGAGTGTGGTTATAAAACAATGAGACACAGAGAGCGTGGTTATAAAACAATGAGACACAGAGAGTGTGGTTATAAAACAATGAGACAGAGAGCGTGGTTATAAAACAATGAGACACAGAGAGTGTGGTTATAAAACAATGAGACATAGAGAGCATGGTTATAAAACAATGAGACGCAGAGAGCGTGGTTATAAAACAATGAGACACAGAGAGCGTGGTTGTAAAACAATGAGACACAGAGAGCGTGGTTATAAAACAATGAGACAGAGAGCGTGGTTATAAAACAATGAGACACAGAGAGCGTGGTTGTAAAACAATGAGACACAGAGAGTGTGGTTATAAAACAATGAGACAGAGAGCGTGGTTATAAAACAATGAGACACAGAGAGTGTGGTTATAAAACAATGAGACAGAGAGCGTGGTTGTAAAACAACGAGACACAGAGAGCGTGGTTATAAAACAATGAGACATAGAGAGCATGGTTATAAAACAATGAGACGCAGAGAGCGTGGTTATAAAACAATGAGACACAGAGAGCGTGGTTGTAAAACAATGAGACACAGAGAGCGTGGTTATAAAACAATGAGACACAGAGAGCGTGGTTATAAAACAAAGAGACAGAGAGCGTGGTTATAAAACAACGAGACACAGAGAGCGTGGTTATAAAACAATGAGACACAGAGAGTGTGTTTATAAAACAATGAGACACAGAGAGCGTGTTTATAAAACAATGAGACACAGAGAGCGTGATTGTAAAACAACGAGACACAGAGAGCGTTGTTGTAAAACAATGAGACACAGAGAGCGTGTTTATAAAACAATGAGACACAGAGAGCGTGATTATAAAACAACGAGACACAGAGAGCGTTGTTGTAAAACAATGAGACACAGAGAGCGTGTTTATAAAACAATGAGACACAGAGAGCGTGATTATAAAACAATGAGACACAGAGATCGTGGTTATAAAACAATGAGACACAGAGAGCGTGGTTGTAAAACAATGAGACAGAGAGAGCGTGGTTATAAAACAATGAGACACAGAGAGCGTGGTTATAAAACAACGAGACACAGAGAGCGTGGTTATAAAACAATGAGACACAGAGAGCGTGGTTATAAAACAACGAGACACAGAGAGCGTGGTTATAAAACAATGAGACACAGAGAGCGTGGTTATAAAACAATGAGACACAGAGAGCGTGATTGTAAAACAACGAGACACAGAGAGCGTTGTTGTAAAACAATGAGACACAGAGATCGTGGTTATAAAACAATGAGACACAGAGAGCGTGGTTGTAAAACAATGAGACACAGAGAGCGTGGTTATAAAACAATGAGACACAGAGAGTGTGGTTATAAAACAATGAGACACAGAGAGCGTGGTTATAAAACAACGAGACACAGAGAGCGTGGTTATAAAACAATGAGACATAGAGAGCGTGGTTATAAAACAACGAGACACAGAGAGCGTGGTTATAAAACAATGAGACACAGAGAGCGTGGTTATAAAACAATGAGACACAGAGAGCGTGGTTATAAAACAATGAGACACAGAGAGCGTGGTTATAAAACAATGAGACACAGAGAGCGTGGTTATAAAACAATGAGACACAGAGAGCGTGGTTATAAAACAACGAGACACAGAGAGCGTGGTTATAAAACAACGAGACACAGAGAGCGTGGTTATAAAACAATGAGACACAGAGAGCGTGGTTAGAAAACATTGAGACACAGAGAGCGTGGATATAAAACAATAGAGACACAGAGAGCGTGGTTATAAAACAATGAGACACAGAAAGCGTATTTGTAAAACAATGAGACACAGAGAGCGTGGTTGTAAAACAATGAGACACAGAGAGTGGGGTTGTAAAACAATGAGACACAGAGAGCGTGGTTGTAAAACAATGAGACACAGGGAGTGTGGTTGTAAAACAATGAGACACAGAGTGCGTGGTTGTAAAACAATGAGACACAGAGAGCGTGGTTGTAAACCAATGAAACACAGAGAGCGTGGTTATAAAACAATGAGACGCAGAGAGCGTGGTTATAAAACAATGATACGCAGAGAGCGTGGTTATAAAACAATGAGACGCAGAGAGCGTGGTTATAAAACAATGAGACACAGAGAGTGTGGTTATAAAACAATGAGACGCAGAGAGCGTGGTTATAAAACAATGAGACGCAGAGAGCGTGGTTATAAAACAACGAGACACAGAGAGCGTGGTTATAAAACAATGAGACACAGAGAGCGTAGTTATAAAACAATGAGACACAGAGAGTGTGGTTATAAAACAATGAGACGCAGAGAGCGTGTTTATAAAACAATGAGAGACAGAGAGTGTGGCTGTGGAACAATGAGACAGAGAGCGTGGCTGTGGAACAATGAGACATGGAACATCTGTTCCACATGGCGCTCCACAGGCCAAAACACAGAGCGCACGTTTGTTAAAACAATTGCGGTAATGTGCGTTTAACGAACGGTGATTACTGTCGTTGTGGGATATATCTAAAAGACTACATCTCAATTTAGTGGATCGCAGATCCGTAATTAATATAAACTAATCACAACAAAGACTTTGTAAGGAAAAATTAATTAAACCAAAACACGGTGAGGATTATATTATAACAAAAAGAAGCAGCGAGGATGACATAGAATTATTGAGTATTGATCTGCGATAATTTGAGGACCGTTCTTTTAGTGTAGACTAACAGCAATGGAAGCTGCAGACTATTACGTCAAACTGTTCAGGGGAAAGATTAGTATTGATCTGGCAGCAATGATGATGAGTATTCCATGACAGTACCAAACATTCCAGAGCACAGTCAGCAAGGTGAGAGTACTAAGTTTGGCTAACAATTATTGCTGCTTTATTAAGTACTTATCTCATTTTTGGACAAAATTATTTTTAAGTTGAAGCATAAATTAAAACTGGCAATTGATGTTGCTCTCTATAGGTTGTTTTGTTATTGTGGATTCTTACCTCGAAACATTCATGGTTTTTTTTTATTTGTTTTTTTTTCAGCCAGTTCTTTTGTTCACTTTGAATGAAATCGATAGGTTACAATATCTTATTTGTTTCTCTATCTCTCTATCTTTCTCTTACTTCCTCATTGCAAATCACCCTCTGTTGCATTCTCACACACCCTCTTTCACTTTCTATTACTCATTCATTCACTCACTCTTTCTCTCCTCTCATTTTCTCTCTCTCCTTCATTGTTCATTTTCTTTCTCTCTTTCACTTTATTGCTTTCCTATTCACACACACATTCTCTTTCTCAATTCAATCTCGCTCTCACTTTTATCACTCATTCACTCACTCACTCTCTCATTTTCTCCTCTAATTTTTTACCTCCCTCATTTTTTTTATTTTTAATTCCATCTCTCATTCACTCTATTAAGCTGCTATTCACACACGCAGTCTCTCTCTCTCTCTCTCTCTCTCTCTCTCTCTCTCTCTGACTATATTCTCTCATTCCTTAACTGTTAGGGTGATAATTGCATGGATATCTACAGCCAACTTTCCTTTCTTTCTCAACATAATTATTGTTTTCACGAAAACCAATACTGTCTTTTCGTGTTGTCTTCCCAGCTCTCCCTTTGTTCTGTTCATTCTTCTCCCCCGTTTCCTGTCAAATGTTTAATCCAGCCCTGACGGTGAGTATATTTCCCATCTCAGTTAAGGCTTCTTCAGTCTAGTAGAAGAGTTGGTGGCTAGATCGATAACTTGTCGTGCTCCAAACCTACAGTACGCGGGTTCGAATCCAGGTAGAATCTACAATTTTTGTTTCTTTCGGCGGTGAAATAAAATCTCAGATCTAAACCCCTTGAAACGACTGCACTGGACATGCTGTCTTAAATCTTTGTTCCTATAAATTCCCCCCTCCCTGGAAACCCAAGAAAAGGGATTATGTCCTTTTGTTTTCAGTATATTAAGAAGATCTTCATGTTGTCCAATTACTCATTAAATTATGTTATGGACGCCACCACAAGCAGCATAGATTCAGGATTCTTCTAAATAACAATTTATCTGCTAAATTTGTACTCAGGTTTAACCAAGCAATGGTCTCTGTGTCCTACGTTTTACATGCATGTAATAAGATATTTTTATATTTTTAGATTATATAATTTCTTAGGGAACCGCGATAGCTCAGCAGTTAGTGAACGGGACTACAAAGGGCAAGGGATAGGGTTCGATCCCAACCGACGGTTTCCGGGTTCACCCAGCCTTAAATGGGTACCGGATTTTTTACTGGGAAAGTAAAGCAGCACGGGCGTAATACCGACCACATTACCCCAAAAATCATGTGCTGAAGGTCTGTAAAATATAGGGTCACTAATACCATATTTCCCTATACGCCACTTGGCATGACGGAGGTCCTTTACTTTTTTTTACTTATGAAGATTGAGAGCTTTATATAGGACATAAGATTATCATCATCATCGTGTGCCATACCGGTTGGCGTAGGCGATCATGTCCTTCCATAATCCACTATCTACAGCGCATCGCATCAGTTCTGTTGTTGACTGTTTTCCATGCCATGACACCAAGCTATTCAGTATTTTCTCTCTTTGTCTTCCGCGATCTCTCTTTCCTTGTATTCTGCCAGTTGTAACCAAATATTCCAACTTTCTTCTTCTCATAATGTGCCCAAAAAAATTTTGATTTTGAATCATGTTAAAAAAATGTTGACATAAGACTATAGCAATCAGTATATCTGAATAGATACATTAGAACCCGTTGTCGCGATGACGGCTCAAAACCTGAAATATAGGCACGAATAGCGCAAACTACAGCAGTCCTCACGTGGTTATAACTTCATTATAAAGATCAGAATATCACTCTTGGCTCTAAATTCACGCATATGCGCATTGAAGTTATATTAGTTGCTTGGGGGACTGGTTGGTCTCGAGGCAAGACGCTGGCCTCGAGACATAAAGGTTGTGGGTTCAAATCCCGGCCACACTAGTTGGGATTTCTCTCTGCGGCAACCACCCCTGGTCTCAGCAGTGAGACAGAGCTTGAAACGTCAATTACTCATTGACTGAAAAACGTATGAGTACCTCCAAAGTCGGAGTTATCTGCCTGTGCGGCGAGGGACCCCTGTGCACAGGGCTTGCAAGGAAAAGTGGGTTAACACGCAAAATTCAGTTCCTAGTCTCTAGGGACTTCGTCAGAGGTAAAAGCTGGCGAACGAAAAAAATTAATATATAAGTTATTTACACGCTTGTTATAGGAGGGCCCTTATCAAATAGAATAAAATACAAATTATGGAGATTAAATGTTAGCGAAAGGATTTAGATATATCTTACTTATATCGTATCTGTCTAGTCTGGCCAAACGAGCAGGGATCGAAGAGGGAAGACAACCCGGTACTCAAAAATGTCGCGCTGAAGTCGGATGTGTTGGGCCGAAAGGCGCAAATATAACAGTTATACTTCAAACCCCAACACAACGCAGACACGCCCACTTAACGTCCTTTTAAGGACGGATGACGAAGAGGAATTCTACAGTCTACGAATACTCTAGAATACTTTATCATCGGGCGAACGCAAACAAGAAAGCAATATCGTATCACGAATTAATTAATTTTTTTTTTTACAAAAGGATACAAGAGGCAACTGGAGTGTACGATAATTTATTGATTATTATGGAGAAACGGAAAGTAATATAATTCAACCTTGAATTTGATCATCTTGCCTGGCAGAAACCATTCTGCAGGGAACAGTGAAAAGAAGAAGAATGAGATGTATGTAGAGAAATAGTTGGGAAATTAACATAAAAGAATGGAGAGACATCTGCTTTGCATGCAGGGTCCCCAAAAATAATTGAAGATAGAGATCAATGGATACGTTTGATTTATCAGTAGTGCCCCAACGACCCCCACCTCAAGGTATTTGGAAGATGAAGGTATATATGTATATATACAATCTATTATATAATCTTTCTCTCCCTTCTTCTATTTCTTTTTTTCAGTATCACCCACTGGCAACCACAAACACACATTTTTTTTTATCTCTTGCTCAGTTATATTTAATCTGTCAAAGATCAGTAGCTAAAGGCCGAATTTTGATTTGCTGAAGTCTTAAACTAAATGAAATTTTGAGGTCAACTAATTCCTGTAGAAAGTTAACACCAGAAGGTCTCAGTTTGAAAAAAAAGTATAGTCCCTAAAACAAATTCAGAAAATGTTCGAAGCCCCACGGACTGTGTGGTCCTAAGTAAGAAAAAAGTAAAGTACCCCAGTCACGTCAGGTGGCCTATAGAGAATATGGTGTTAGTGACCATCAATTTTATAGACCTTCGGCACATGATTTTTGGGGTAATGTGGTCGGTATTACGCCTGTGCCGCTTTTCATTCCAGAGAGAAATCCAGTGTGGTCCAAAGCTGAAACTTATTTGGCTTATGCTATTTCCTTTCCTATCCCCATGCATAAATAAACAAACAGAAAAGAAGAAAGATAGATAAATGCATAAGCAGACAGGCTGGAAAATGACAAGACGAAATGCAGGTAAAAAGAGGGACAGACTGGTAAATGAACAGGAAACATACTAATAGACAAAACTAGCATTTAAATAGACAGAGAGAAAAATAGAGCGATAGACATAACTAGCAGTTAAATAGACCGAGAGAAAAATAGAGCGATAGACAAAACTGACAGATTCGTAAACAAACAGAGAGAAAACATTCAGACTGACAAGATTACAGACACGCAAATAAACGGACAAAAATTTACGGGAAAACAGCCTTTAAATACATATTTATCTGTTACATAAATTTTTGTGTATTTATATATGTGTGTTTATGTAATAGAACTTCTGATATTAAATAGCAAATTATGTTTCTGCAACATTCAATTGATACCACGTTAAAAAAAACATTTTTATGCAATCTTTTTTTTTTTAAATACACCGACGCCATGCTTATGGACCAGCCTGTAGATGTCCCACTTAATAGCAACATTTTCCTTGAACATCGCTCACGCTTGATTAAACGCATCACTGCATAAATTTAATATACATGCAATCCAATGTGTGTAATCATATCATATTACGTAATAAAGACAATAATGAATAGCTGGATGATCTTAACTTTTGATGTTCTGTATGTATCGTCGGACATTCGCTGCGGAGTTGCTTTGTGTTTTGTGATGTTGCCTAGCGAATCATGCTTCCGGTTTCTATTGAATTAATTTCCTGGAGATGCCATAAAGAACGACATCAGGTATTCTACCTTGATTACCACACTTTTATCGCTTCCAAATCACAATAAATATGCAATGAAACGTTTATTTAAACGTGAATCTTTTTTCTTGTTTAGAAAGAATGTGAACACAAGGAAACAGTGAGATTAACTGCTCGAACTTTTAGGCACTTTAGTCTACTTCCTGTGCCATTTTATCAACATTTTAGCCAAGCTTTCTGGCTCATCTGAGCATATTAACCCAAGTGCTGTCTCTTCGGCCAATGGCGGACTTGTTTAATTGTGTAATAAGAAATGTATCTATCTATCTTTAGTTCGCCCGAAATATTGTCTATATCTACAATGTCGTTTCCTGTAAAAACTTTACTGGTGTTTTTTTTAAGTTGTCATTCTAGAAGGGGCCCATATAGTTTTGTCTGTAGTGTTGTATCTATTGGCCAATGGGTTTTGCTCAGTCTACTTTATTCAGTACAGTCTTGAAGTATGAGGTCAGCAGTCTGGAGCGCCTTTGCACATATGTATGTGGCAAAGATTCCAATCTTGAATTTTGTTTACATATGCCTGGGGAGTCACCACGACCTGTTTTGAGGCGTATAATGATAACTTGTTCCCATCTATTCATAATAGAAATTAAATGCATCTTGATGTGGGGACATACGTTCCTCTGATTGGTGTATTATCTGTTTCTAAAGAAATCTATCTTATTTGCTCATAGAAAAGCCAAAACGTTATGTCTGGTTCTTGATAATTAATTTCAGTTTTATTTTAACATACATGTGGCTAATTTTTTTCGACAACTACTGCAATTATTATTTTGATCATAGTTATATAAGATAGCTTTCTAACACAGAAACCAAGACCTTGGCTGGGCTTAATACAATAAATAGGAGAAGAAATGGAATTCGTTTTTTTTTTGTAATTTATAAAACTGTGAGGTTATAAGATAATTGTTGGCTTTAACTAACAAAGAAAAAAAAACCACTCCAATATATGAAGGAGAATTGAATATAAATCTATAAGCATTTATCATACTCACAGGGATGGCATTATTGCATCTTTAGCAAATGTAATATTGAAAGACCCTCTTAGTTCTTACGATAAACAATGTAAAAATCATGATTGTTACAGCAAGTAATGTAAGTTCTTCAATTATTATCTGTGTTTTTATTATTTTTACTGTTAGTTAAGAGGTTCCAATGCCCTCGTTGGGATTGTATTGTTAAATCTAATTGCAGAGATTGTTAAACCCACTATCTAGGCTTCCCGAGGGTTTCTCTCTTTTTTTCAATTCTATTTTCAAAATAATTGTGCCCTACGACGTTCGTGAATATTAAATACTCTTCTGTTTTCACGAATGCTTTTAAAAATTATTATGCATTTGATGGAAGGCCCTCAGTTTCCTTGCTACAAATAATTGTTAATGATATTCGCTGTTACATTCGCTTTACTAACTTGTTACTTCTCGATCAGTCTCAGATTTGATTTTATTCATATCGCCAGTCCTGGTTATGTTTCCTCTTCTTCTATACTTTCCCCCTATTAACTTTAAAAATAAATATTGATGTTTCTTTTAGCGCGTTTATGATCAACATTGAGATAGTTCAGACCTTCAATGTCTTCATTAACTTAATAGCTCACCGGAAATCTATGTGGCAGAACAAAAGGGCGCAGATTTCGCTGCCCAGCTTGCCGTGAACTACAGACTTAATTACGCAACCACGCCACTAGAAGTTCTTTTAAGGGCGAACATTGAAGACGGTTAGTCGTCCGAGGAACGTAGAAAAAGAAGAAGTAAAAGATGAAGAATTACGTTACATAAATATAATATTGTAAGATCACAAATATTTTACCCCTGACTGTTAATTTAAATAAGTACAACCGACAGTGAGCAGTAACCCTGCAGAAGTTTCATTTTCCTTTAAACAGCATGCACCATAAAAATCAACTCCTCAACGATTAAAATTAAGCTAGTGATCCCTCTTGCTAGAGTCAAATATAATCTTTGTTAGAAAATTCAAATAACTTCAAACAAGAAAGAGTCAAACTTCAAATCCATAATTATCCTGAAGTACATAACAAGAAACACGATCATTTTGAAGATGCAGATATCACTGAGAAATCTGTCCAAAGCACTCTCACTCAAACTAATTGAGTTCGACCCATCCCGCTGACGGTCTTAATTTTTACACATGATTTTTTTCAAGGATATTCTGACCACAGCTGGAGAATTCTTGAAAACTCAGTTTTAAGCAGCAATGTAGAACAGCCAACTCTGTAAAGATAAGGTTCTTTAATAAAACAAAGACTGGTATAAAGGATAAATAAATACTTGTTTCCGATATCATCAAATTCATGTGTCATCAACAGATAGACCTTTCATTTATATAGTGCTTGTTTTAATCATTTAGTTGTTTCTTCACCTCAAATGATCATATATATATATATAATGTAGTGTGTGTGTGCGTGTGTGTGTGTAGAGTACTATATTTTTATGTTTTTCAATGCTCTTTATAACTTCATTATGAGAATTCAACAAGTAGTTAAAAAAGGACAAGGAATGAACATGGTTTGGATACGAATTTGGAAAAGGACTAATGTTACAGTTATTGTTGGTTATAGTAACAAACCTTCGTCCAGTGTGAAATGGCAGCTGATGTTTGTTGTCCTGTGATACAGCATTGGTACTTAAATATTATGATCTTAGGACAACATAACAAATTGAAGATTTGCTTCTCTCATCATCATCATTGAGTGCCATCTCCGCATCGAAGGTTGGCTACCATGGAGCGCCATTCCACTCTGTCTATTGCTTTAATGGTGCAGATTGTAAAAGGTTGACTTGTCCATCTTTTGATTTTACTCGTCCATGTTAGTCTTGGTCTGCCTCTTTTACCTTGTATTTTCCCTTCCAATATAACTTTTATTAGACTGTTGTGTTTTTTACCATGCCCCAAAAATTGTATTTGTCTTGTTCTAATTGTGTTTAGTAGTTCTCTTTTCATTGTTAGTTGTTTTAAAACTTCCTCGTTTGTTTTCTTTTCTTTCCATCCAGTTCTCCCTATTCTTCTATAGATCCACATTTCAAAGGCTCTCTTGATTTCTTGGTTCTCTAAATTTGTAATAAAACTGTCAAACATCAATACCCTTGCGTGAGACCCGGACTTCGTCACAATTTAGTCGGCAACTGCCGATAACTAAAAGCTGTGACTAGTTCGCTTAGTGGAGTCTTGGATTTTAACTTCTACAGAACATTCATATATCCTAGAGTAACGGACTCATTGTCACATCAGTAGTTATTTCGGAAGAAGGCCTGCGGTGAAGACTCTAGCTAGATACTACTTGCTGGTTAATCTGTCTTGTTTCTACCTCTAACAGACCATCTCGGACTCCCTATTTCTAACTACTATCTCCGAGTCCCTATATCTCGCTGTTTCTGACTTGTCGGTCGTGGGTATGTTGCTTTATATACAGTAAGCCTCATTGGTCTATGTGTCTTCTCCCCTGTCTGTCGGTAGTTGATGTGTGAACCAGATGTTCATCTATTACGTTCACTGGGACAGATGCCGTTTTAGTCCTCTGATGGAAAATGCCAACAAATAAAGCCACCTGCTCGAGGAGAATTTGCCACAGGTATACGTTGTGTTGGTCTTCTGACCGGAAGTTGTTAAAGTGTCAAAAGTATTAATCATCTGCTTCATCCTGTCCACCTGCGATCTGGACTCCTCACGGAAGTTGTTAAATGTGTCAAGCATTTGTTCGCTTGTGAAGACTGGAAATGTATAGTAGTCTATTGCATCTCTGCACCTACCCCTAATGTACCCACGGGTCACCTCTCCTCTAATCAATACTATTGCACTAAAACTGTGATTTATAAATTAAGAATTTAAGGGGAAAAAAGGGAAAAGTGGTATGGTAATTGCTTTACGTAGGTGAGATACAAATCAAAAGTGGAACGACGCTTCGGCCAAAAAGACCTTCAGCTGGAACAACAAACAACAACACACTATATATGTATAGGGATGTACACGGAAATCTAACTACATGGCGATAATATGCAAGACTCTCAAAAAAGAGAAATAAGCCACTTCCCTGTGGTCTGGAGCTAGGTCAGGCACCAACTGGACTGGAATTAATATGGCGGGCCGAGAGGGCGGGACACAGGTAAAATATATGATATATGATTGATAAACAGAGATAATATACACCTATAAGTGTATATCAAGGTATACGGAAAGTACTTAGAAAGAGTTCAATATAAATAACATGTTTAAAATAGTGATAGGAAATGTAAGACAGAAATAAACAAAAGAATAGGGATGAGAAAAGAAAATAATTTTATAGCATGAAAAATATACATCAAAGCAAATAAAGTCAGAACTAAAGCTACGAATAGTAAAATGTTATATCAACTCAATATTCTTGTATGATGAATAAACATGGCCATTTTAAAAATGAAAAAGGAGCACAAGATCGAAGTCCTTGAAATATAGAAAAAGGGGAAGGATTTGGTTGAAGGAAAAGAAGACAAACAGTGAAGTGTGGAATGAGCTGAAAATGAAAACAGAACAACTTAACACGATTGGGAAGAGCAAATGAAACTTTTTGAACATGTGAAGAAACACAATACCCTACTAGATGTCATCTTGGAGAAGAAAGTAGAACAAGAGAGACGCAGACCAAGACTAAAAGTGGCCTCTTAATATCAAAAGATAAGCAGGGGAACATACGACATTGTCATGACAAAAGACGGAGTCAAGTTGTGCTTCAGAGTAGCCAACCTTCGATGTGCATTAAATAAATGTATGAATTACACAAATAGAACATAAGTCGTCAATTTTTTTAAATATTTAAATCTGTCATATTCACTGTTAAATATTTTTAATTTCTAATTTAATATTTTTAAACATCGACAATTAAACCCACCTTCATTGTTGAAGATATTTCCATTTCAAATCCCATAGTTACCTTCGCATTGTTGCTGCAGATATATTTGTTCGTATATTTTTTTTCTCTTTCTATTTAAACTCTAAAAGCTCTTAATAATGGTATTCCAATGTGCTCGGATTCATCATTAAAATGAAACACACACACTTTAAGGGTAAAAAGACCATAGCCTAAGAACCGCTGTTCTAGACGCTTGAGTATTTTGTAGCTATTGTTACGTCAAATATTAAATTAACGGTTACATGCTTTTAAGCTGATGTGTTTACAATTACACTGTTCTTGTTGTAAAGCTCGGTGTCTATTAGATACGGCTGGATTACAGGTTAGGACTTTATATTTTCTATTAGTTTAAATAGATTTGAGTGTAATATGTCAATTGTGTGTATCGAGACATTGAGTCACGTATACATTTTTTTTTTCATCCGGATCTACAAAACGGAAACAAGCTGAAATATAATGATTTTACTTACATATAATTTTAACCTAATAATTGTACTTACATATCGTGTTGTTTTTTGTTTGTTTGTTCATGCTGAAGGCCTATTGAGCCGAAACGTCGTTCACATCTGTGTCGTCTATCAATCACGTAAAGCTTTTACCATACCATTTTTTTTAAATTTTGTTTCAATTCTACCTCACATTTAACTTTACTGCAGCTTCGCATTTGTATGCATTCATTTGTATACATTCATTTGTATGCATTCATTTGTATGCATTCATTTGTATGCATTCATTTGTATGCATTCATTTGTATGCATTCATTTGTATTTCTTTGCCTTAACCCCTGAAATCTAATCAGCACGTTGAACTACTGTTACTGACTGTTGATTTCTTCAGTTATAATTCAGTGTTAATTCTAACACACGATGTGTACATATGTTTGTTACAGTTGTGTTCAATGCTACTAATTATGTAACATATAAGCTGCCGCAAAATAAAGCCCGCGAAATATGGACATCAAGTATAACTGGAATCTCAAAGAAGATGCATAAAGAAGGCAAACAACGAAGTTGTAAAACAGCTAAATATTCATAAAGAACTTCTAAGCTTAATTTGAAAAAGAGAAATTAAATCTCCTGAGCACACACAAATCTTAACAACTCACTGAAAGGCATCCATAGGTTGAGAAATACAAGGTAAACGAGGCAAATGTGGACTGAGAGCATACTAAAAAGGTGAACTGGAGGACCCATTTGATCGTTTATCATCGTGTCAGAGAGAGAATAAAAGGTAGGAACGTTCATTTTCAACTGGAAGACAGCGCAAGACAATGATGATACTTCTTAATGTACTTTAGTCCTCTCTGATAGTGTCATAGCGTCGGCGTGTAAACAGTGCTGTTCAATTCAACGCATGTTGATAGTGTTAAAGTGGTTTTTACAGAACAGACTGTGTTAAAATAGTATTTTATTTTTAAATACTCGTTGTTGTTTCTTAACTTCTGACACAGATCTGGACTGTGATTTTCGATGTTTAAGTGGATTTATATTTATTCTCCATATGTATTATGCTTCACATATCGTCGATAGCAAAATGAGAGCTAGTTTCCAAAATTAGGAAGAAACAATCATCATTTGTTGGTCACGCAATGAGAAGGAAACAGCTAGAATATATTGTGACAACTGGGAAAAATGAGGGACGAAGAGATAAAGAGAAGCAAAGAGAAAAGATACCAGACAGCTTAAGAGAATGGTTTGGCAGAAGGTCAACAACATAATAGATAAATAACTGTCGAGATCGAAAGTTGTGGAGAGACATGATCACCTATGCCAGTCGGCATGGTACTTGATGATGATGATCGTCAATAGGTTAACGAAACGTGTTCACTGCTTCATAGATAAAACACGTATATCACCAACATTAGAATAAAACGGCATGGTTAAAGCTTTACGTAATACGTGGACGAAACAAATTGGAACAACGTTTTGGCTCAACAGGCCTTCAGCAGGAACAAACACAACACACCACACTCAGCAGTGAAGTTCACAATTGTCAACAGTCGTAAAAACTGAGATAATTATGTTGGTATTTGTTTTATAAACGTTAGGCTTAGAAGTTTTTTCTGCTTTAGTTTAAAAAATATATAATTCTAGTGATTTTAGAGATTGTGTTCACGATAACAAATTAGGCAGTGAATATCATTATCTCTAGAATAATTGAACCCGATTTCTAGCACCAGTTGAGTCTTGGTGAGTAGCTACTAGTAGAATTGTCAACTAAGTATAGAAATCCAGAATTGCCGCTGACAGTAGAATCATTAAGTCAAATATCTCAAATAAACAACTGTGGTAAACCCGCTTGAACATCTCAGAATCAATGACACTAGTAATAGATACAGTCTTCAGAATATGTTGTGATTGAAACTGGGTAGTAAACGGAACTATAGTATAAACCATGTTGATATATTTTTTGGGGACCAAGACGACAATCTAATCAAATTGATTTACAACAACATCATAGTTGGTGATGATTTACAATCAATGTGGTGGTGTCAAGAACATTGGGAAGTCTTCTTATCGTCGTCTAGTGGGTAAAATCTCGGTATTCAACTTTCTGTAATACGGCGGTTGAATCGGAAGAATCAGAAATCATCAACTCTCCAGAAAGCGAAAGCAGTAAAGTTTGTGGTACACAAGAGGCGTATTCAAGATATGAAAGGCGAACATGGTTAACCACCGAGGAAGAGATAAGAGCTCCACCTTCTATTACTCGGAAACAAGCTATGGGGAGCAATTTGACAAGTCTTAAAACCAGAAATAAATACCCAACAATTTGTACGTAAAAGTAAAGTAAAGTACCGCCGTCACGCCAAGTCGCGTATAGGGAATATGGTGTTAGCGGACATAAATTTTACAGACCTTCGGCACACGATTTTTGAGGTAATGTGGTCGGTATTACGCCCTTGCCGCTTTACTTTCCCAGAATAAAATCCGGTACCCAATAAAGGCTGGGTGAACCGGAAGCCGTCGGTTGCGATCGAACCCAACCTCTTGTCCGTTATAGTCACGTTCACTAACCACTGAGCTATAGCGGCTCCCTAATTTGTACATGGAATGTTAGAACTCTATACGGCAATGGAAAATGTAAGTAAGAAATAAACAAAAGAATAGGAATGGCAACAAGCAATTTTAACAACATGAAAAATATACTCACATCAAAGCAAATAACGTCGGAACTAAAACTTCTTCCTCTTTCATCTTCTACTTCTTCTTTTTCTGTCCTTCCTCATTTGTCTTTCAGCGTCGAGAGGAGATATAATGTGCGGTCTTTTGCTTTTCTGTTCGCCTCTGTTGCTATGTTTCCTGATGCTTCTGATAACTACGGATTACAAAATGCTATATTTACTAAATTTACAATTTGTACATAAAAGTAAAGATGCTATATTTATATCAGACGGAAGATGTACAAAAGAGGTGAGATGCAGAATGGCTCAGGCAAAAGCAGCTTTCCAGAAAATGAGGAAGATACTATGCAATCCATTTTTGACAATAGAAACAAGAAAAAGAGTTCGTAAATGTTATGTAGAGCCAGTCTTAACATATGGATGTGAATCATGGACAATAGGACAACAGACAAGAAAATCACTGGAGTCTGTAGAAATGTGGTTTTACAGAAGAATGTTGAGAATACCATGGACAGTTAAGAAGAGTAATGAAAATGTTCTGAAAGAGGCCAAAGCAAAAAGAGAGGTAATTTCCAATATTATAAAGAAACAATCATCATTTTTTAGCCGTGTAATGAGAAGAGAACAGCTGGAATATATTGTAACAACTGGAAAAATTGAGGGACGAAGAGATAGAGGGAAGCAAAGAGAGAAAATACTAGACCGCTTAAGAGAATGGCTTGGCAGAAGGTCAACAACAGAAATCATAAAGAACCTTCGAGATCGAAGGTTGTTGAGAGACATGATCACCTACGCCATTAGGCCCGGAACTTGATGATGATGATATTTACTAAATCATCCTGTATAGTGCAGAAATATGGACATTAAATAAGAAACAGAGCAGAAAACTGAAGCCTTTGTAATGTGGATCTATAGAAATATGGGGGAGAAATAGGTTGAGGAAAAGAAGACAAACAAGGAAGTTCTGAATGAATTGAAAATATATTTTAAAAAGATCTACTTAACACATTTAAAAATAGACAAATTAATATTTTTTTGGAAATGTGAAGAGATATAATACTCTTCAAAAAGTCATCTTGGAAGTGGATGTATAAGGTAGACGAGACAGAGGCTGACCAAGACTAAAGTGGGTTGATAACATCAAAACGAGGACAAGTGAATCTATCACAACGTGCACCATTAAGACAAGAGACATGATAGCCAAACTTCAATGTGGAGACAGCATCCAATGAATGAAGTCCTCTCATACTTTCTCTTGTTCTCTGTCTCTCTTTTTCTCTCCTCTATGTACAATTCATTTAGAAAATTAGCAGAAATGGTTTTCGTGAGGTACAGTTTTTAGGAAACATTTTAGTAAATTAACAAATACTTTTCGCTGTTTTTTAAGTAAACTTCACCTCAGCTTCATAAAGCTTTTCTCTTCTGGAACGCTTTCAACTAAAACATTTCTTGTACACTTCCGTCTGTCAAAGCGTTTGGACATACTTCCACTGCTGTTCCTATCCGTTATCTAATGCGTTTCGTCCCTGTGTACAAATTAGCATTATTCTTCCAAAAATGAACATTTTAATGCATTTACATTTATATTTTAACTTTTTTTTGTTTGAAGTTCAGCGTTGCGTTTAACAATAGATATCAATAAAAATATATCATGCTGTATTTTAATTTTTTGTAATATCTTAATTTATATTTTGTTAATATCTGTCTCAAGTGGTTATACTTATTTTTTACTACTCTCATTATTTCTAATATTCTATTCCACCTCTATCACGTTCAATTACTTCAATCCCATATAATAATATTTATATTGCTTTTAATGTCTTTTTATTAATGTTTGTTGTTAGCTCCTCTTTTGTGATTTGAAATGCCAACTGACATTGTTTCAATATCGAACATTCAGTCAAACTTTCTAGATGACTTCAGAGTGAAAACATATATATTACATCACTCTGGTAGTACTTAATCCCTTTATAGATACAAGTGTTCCTTCGTTTCATGCATGCTAAAATTCTTTAATAATATTTTTAATGAAAAATACTACATCATTTCTAACAATTTAAAAATGCCGCCACTTTAAAGCGAAACTTTTTAAACGCTGAAAGACAATATTTGCCATTTTTTAATTAATCGGTTGGCAATGCAAAAACTGAATTTATAATTTTAATTATTAATATCTCAAAGTTGACATTTTAAATATATCATTTTTTTTTTCACAGCGTTTTTTTTTTCAGACGTTTCAACAGTGGCCTCATTTTCATAGCTATATGTTAAGTTTGAAATAAAATTACTTCTTTGTCCTGTCCACTCCTTGTGTTTGGTTAACCCGTAAATTTATAGGAGATTTAGCCAGCACAAATAAGAGTTCTTGTTGTCGTGTAAGCTCTCAAAGCCGTGATATGAAAAGCTTAGCAACGTATATTCCAACTCGTAAAACTGTCATCCCATATCAGCACCTTCTCTGCTATATATTGATCAGAGGGTTATACACGTATTTATGTAATAACTCCTTTCTGTCCTCTAGCTTCGTGATTCCGTTTTCCATCTGCTGTGTCTTTGGGAAAAATGCAAAAACTTAAGCGATTTCTTAATTTGTGGAAACAAGAAACATTGCGTTAATTTGTCTGCCTACTGAATTATAAATAACCAGATAGGGGCTGGCCACGGAGAAAGTGATTTCGGGACATCAGAGAGACGTTGAACATGGAAACAGAAGAAAAGTAAGACTGATGAATGCAACTTTCTGCAAAGGACATGCGGCTTGATGATGGCTCAATTATTTTAATAGGCTTGATGATGGCTCAATTATTTTAATAGGCTTGATGATGTCTCAATTATTTTAATAGGCTTGATGATTGCTCAATTATTTTAATAGGCTTGATGATGGCTCAATTATTTTAATAGGCTTGACGATGGCTCAATTATTTTAATAGGCTTGATGATGGCTCAAATATTTTAATAGGCTAGATGATGGCATAATTATTTTAATAGCTTGATGATGGCTCAATTATTTTAATAGGCTTGATGATGGCTCAAATATTTTAATAGGCTTTGATGATGGCTCAAATATTTTAATAGGCTTTGATGATGGCTCAAATATTTTAATTGGCTTGATAATGGCTTAAATATTTTAATAGGCTTTGATGATGGCATAATTATTTTAATAGGCTTGATGATGGCTCAAATATTTTAATAGGCTTGATGATGGCTCAAATATTTTAATAGGCTTGATGATGGCTCAATTATTTTAATAGGCTTAGTGATGGCCTAAATATTTTAATAGGCTTGATGATAGCCTAATTATTTTAATGCTTTTTTCCCCATATTTCATGTATCGCTTAATATATAGAAAAGTATATTTTTCTCCACGCATAATTCTCTCATTAGCTCTGTTGTCAAAAATAAAGGACAGAAGTACTAGACCAGTGACTGTACAAGACGTTAGGAGGTACTCTCTTAAAACTAAAAGTCAAAAGAAATTCACTGATGGGAATGAAAATAAGAAATTTGAAATTTAAAAAATAGAAAGTTATTTCAAATTTCGACAGAGAGGTGAAATATGTCTGATACTTCTATAAAAGAGTGGATAAACTGAGATGCACTGACCACCGATGGGAATGTGAGGGCTCATTGTTTCGCGTGGAATCTTCACTGCCGGATCCAGTGAATCTGATGGCCGGTCTTCAGGTTTAATCACTATACACACCTTGCACTGCTGTTGGAAAGAACAATGGAGCAGATAGTAGAACACCTTGCACAACTGTTGGAAAGAACAATGGAGCAGATAGGAGAACACCTGACACCACTGTTGAAAAGAACAATGAAGCAGATAGGAGAACATCTGACACCACTGTTGGAAAGAACAATGGAGCAGATAGGAGAACACCTGACACCACTGTTGGAAAGAACAATGAAGCAGATAGGAGAACACCTGACACCACTGTTGGAAAGAACAATGGAGCAGATAGGAGAGCATCTGACACCACTGTTGGAAAGAACAATGGAGCAGATAGGAGAACACCTGACACCACTGTTGGAAAGAACAATGAAGCAGATAGGAGAACATCTGACACCACTGTTGGAAAGAACAATGAAGCAGATAGGAGAACATCTGATACCACTGTTGGAAAGAACAATGAAGCAGATAGGAGAACATCTGACACCACTGTTGGAAAGAACAATGAAGCAGATAGGAGAACATCTGATACCACTGTTGGAAAGAACAATGAAGCAGATAGGAGAACACCTTGCACCACTGTTGGAAAGAACAATGGAGCAGACAGGAGAACACCTTGAACCGCTTTTGGAAAGAACAATGGAGCAGATAGGAGAACACCTTGCACCACTGTTGGAAAGAACAATGGAGCAGATAGGAGAACACCTTGCACAACTGTTGGAAAGAACAATGGAGCAGATAGGAGAACACCTTGCATCACTGTTGGAAAGAACAATGGAGCAGATAGGAGAACACCTTGCACCACTGTTGGAAAGAACAATGGAGCAGATAGGAGAACACCTTCCACCACTGTTGGAAAGAACAATGGAGCAGATAGGAGAACACCTTCCACCGCTGTTGGAAAAAACAATGGAGCAGATAGTAGAACACCTTGTGCTGCTGTTGGAAAGAACAATGGAGCAGATAGGAGAATGTCGTGACTGCTGTGATGCTGTCCCATGAAACGAAACAAAAAATCATTGTTACTAGAGTCGACATCACAGTACGTGAAAGTGCATAGGTGATCTGTCACAGTAAAAGAATGTGAAAAAAATTGGCACACTGATGGTTTCAGTATCTAGCTAGCTGTGGATACACCAACCTTTCATGGCAGGATCTTTTTTCTGCTAAATCTACTCTATATTCCAGATTGTTGCAGTACCAGGACTTCATCTTTAAAGATTGCCAGGTCGATTTCAAACAATCTTTGATAACCTTCAAGATGTCGCTTATATGCATGTCTATCATTCCCTCTACAAACGTTTCTGATGCCAGCCTATCAGCTCTTTTATTACCACGAACTATGCGTGACTTGGATAATAATTTCAGGGAGTTCTCTTTAATATTTTTTATATGTATAAATATATATATATATATATATATATATATATATATATATATATAATTCATATATTTATATATCATAAAATAGCGGTGCAAGTTATCTTTCGAGGCAGTGCTGATGTCAAATTCAGAAGACAAAAGGCGCAAGTGACAGGAGACAAGGACGGGTACCGCGGGTACACCTTGCTCGTTCTGTGGACGGATCTGTCTGTCCAGGATTGGCAATTCAGCCACGAGAAAAGATGTTCAGTAAAGCAGCACCCAGTATGAGACACTAATGTTTTACCAAACTACTGACTTATCTTGATTGCTTGCTACCAACCGTCTGTCAAGACGCTAAAGGCCATACAGTACATATATATATATATATATATATATACATATATATATATATATAGTGTGTGCATTGTGTGAGTGTGTGCATGAATATATAATGTATATAGTGTGTGCATTGTGTGAGTGTGTGCATGAATATATAATGTATATAGTGTGTACATTGTGTGAGTGTGTGCATGAATATATAATGTATATAGTGTGTGCATTGTGTGAGTGTGTGCATGAATATATAATGTATATATTGTGTGTACGTTGTGTGAGTGTGTCCATATATATATATATTATTCAGTCTTGATGAACGCCTAGGTTTTACTCTTTCCGAATCATTAATTGAGAGCCATTTATTATATTTGTCTCATTCAACTGTGTCTTAAGTAGCAAGGAAATGCCTTAATCTATATTTCTACACCAAAGGTCTCTGGTTAAGTAGATTTTACTTCGCTCTACAAAGATACAAAACTTGTTCTATTTTTCACAAGTTATTGAGTTATTGAGTTATTGAGTTATTGAGTTATTGAGTTATTTGCGGCTCATCATCATTGCACTCCGAACATGTCCATAGGTGTTCAGATCCCCTCCTCAGCAAGTCCCGCAGTGAGTAAATGCCCATGCACTTCTTTGGTGTCGTCTTACAGATCCCTCTGTATAGATGATTGCATCTTTCTCATCGGTGTTATCGCAGATGAGACCGTTGACCTCAGCATTAACCACGATCGGGTTCTGTTCCATACTTTTCCTGTCGAGTGTGACAATACACGAGAAAGTCCCTTTGAATGACGTAGGCATCGGTATCCACTCCTCACCAACGCTGATATTGGTAAGCCCACAGACCTGTTTGATGACATCTTCTGCTCGGCCCACCCTATGATTTGCCTCTTTTCAGCCTGGCACCTTTCCCTGTGTTGAGCACGTGGTGCAATGGATGCTCTGTATCTTTACTAATCTTCAGGTAGGCTCGTGCTCTCCAAATCTTGATTTTGTCATCCATGGTTGGAAAGTCAAGAAGATAACTCATTGCTACACAGGGAGTGTCCCTTGTACACCCCAAGATGATCTGTATGACTTCATTTTGTATTTTCTCCAGCCTATCAATTTGTGTCGTACTGACAGTAAGAATTGCCAGGGCATACTCGATTTTGTTTTGTGAGGACTAATCCCTGGAACAGAAGAGTAAGTAGCCTCTGCTCGACGTTGGCAGCTGCCATGACCTTCAAGGCGGCTAATCCTTTGCGGCATTTTGTTATCACATGGTTTACGTGGTCCCGAAAACACAGGCTGCGATCAAACTTAACTCCAAGGTATGTCATCAACTTGTCCCTGGTCACCTCATCAGCTCCCATTCGTACTACCGGTGTGGTTGTATTCGTACTACCATGAAACTGATGCTTTATTAGGATTAACCAAGGCACCTGAAATCCCACACCAGGAAGGGGACGAACATCGAGTTCGTCTTGTATTGTGGAGGCGATTCCCCGTCAGTCTCTTCCCTGTCGATATACCAGAACATCATCAGCAAAAGTCATAGTTCTTCCCCTCCCATCCAGCTGTTGTTCCGTGATCGTTATTGTGTACACGTTAAATAGAACTGGTGACAATGGTGAGCCTTGTGGCAGCCTTGGACAAATGGATGTTGGCTCGGAAGACCAACTTCCACATATGAGTATCACCTTCCTCTGAAACAGTGCTGCAGCGATCCATCTAATGAGCAAGGGGTGCACCGCCAGTTTGAGGAGCATATGCATGAGATATTCAAATGGTACCCTGTTGTAAGCATCCTCCAGATCTATAGCACCAGCACATGTCTCCTCTCGTCTGTGGAAGCCTTCGAAGACGTCATAAGCAAAGAATGCCGCATTGAGCCATGTCTCTTTGTTATATCTATAACTTCCGAGTGTGGGTGGGAGTACGCGTTTCTGTTCAAGGTGACAGGTGAGGACACGGGCAACTATTTTCTCCAGCTGCTTGCCCACAGTGTTCTGCATTGTGATGATTCTGTAGGCACGTATCTGAGAATGGTCCTTGTTTGGCTTCAGTAGCGGTAGTAAGTAGCTGTGTAGCCACTCCTCCTTAATCTGGCCACTCCGAATACTGGCATTAAACTCATTGGCCAGTTTTGTCAAGTCGCCGTCAGCTAAATTGCCTATGTCATCGTACCGAACACCATCTGGACCAGGAGCAGTGTTGTGTGACCTTTTAAGTGTCGTGCGTATGGTATCGGCTGTGATTGTGAGATCTTCCTCCAGCCCTACATCCTTACACAATTTTGACAGCGATCCCCGTATCCTCATTCTTACAGCCTCATTTCTTTGTCCGTCTCTTCAATGTAGCGGGCAAGCAGGGCCTTCCCTTTGCTCTCATCAGATTTGTGCCATATCCGGCCTGAAGTCTGGTATGCCTCTTTGTCGTGTTGTGTCATTCATGCTCTAATGAAGGCGCCAGAATGTGGCTAACGATTTTTCTGAGCACACTTTTCTACAGAAGTCCTCCCATGTGGCATCCTTAGCCTGCTTAGCACATAGTTTAAAGTGTTTCATTTTTTGGTCGACCTCTTCTTTCAGACGCTTCAAGAGCTCAGGTTGTGTTCTTCCATTCTTTCTGGCATGTCTTGGCCGTTTGTCTCTTGTACCGCTAAGCTTCCTCGACTTCTACCGTTCCACCAGGGTGGATGTGTCCATCTCTCCTGCCTCCTACGAGGGGCGCTCTGTTTCCTATGTCTGATTTTGCTAATGACGTCCTGGCCTGTTTTCTCGTAGTGGAATGTGTGGAGCTTTCTTTTCTGGCTTCTATTTCTGCTTTTCTCAATTAGGAGGACGCATGGATAGTGATCACTTCCGTGGAACCCCAGTGCACTCCACCTGCAAACCGACGCGAAGGTGGAAGACACCAGTGCCAGGTCTATGACACTATCAGAGTCCCCAGTTCGAGTGGCCATTCTTGTTGTCCTTCCATCATTCAAGCACACTAAATCGGCCGATACCAGTGCGTTCTCTAGGTCTTCTCCCTGCTTGTTGGTTATGACGTTACCCCACTGGTTTCCTCTAGCATTAAAGTCTCCGCAGAAAATGACGTTCTCTTCATCGAACTCAAAGAGATTTTGCCATTGTTGCGTGTCCACCTTCCCATTACAGGCATACACATTTAAAATTACGAAATTAACTGGGGTCTGCACCCTAACCGCATGTACCTGCAATTCTGCACTGTCCCACGCAGACATATCAACCTCAGCTGCTACCATATTGTTACGCAAAAGGATGGCCTGCCCAAGGTGTCGCCTATTGTAGAAACAATGAGATCTAGGTGTACTTACTGTCCTGTCACCAAGAAGAGTTTCTTGCAAAACCATTATATCGGCGCCGCACAGTAGCTTATCAAGAATGGGCCGTCGTTGATTTATGGACCCACAATTCCAATATGTAACGCGCGCATACTTTAGGCCTAGCCTCTCACACTTCGAAATTTTAACGCCACCTCTCTTACCTTGTCGTGTTTTCCTTCTTCGATGTTGTTGTTTAGTATGCATCGGAATATTTACTGTCGTCACAATCACATAGATGATGTTGTCGCTGAACGTCGATGCTGTGGATGGTCTAGACTCACGTGCATTCACTCAGTCACACGGTCCAGAACCCGTTTCCTCGTCATAGACTGGCCAACTCCAGTAAATCGCTCTGCAGCACACGGATACATTGTGAGCCTTACACAAATTAAATTAATTACGCGTCCTTGAAGACAGACCGGCGAAAACAAACCGCCATTTTGTCACGCGTTCAATTGCGCATTCAACAACAAAGATGAGTATAAGTGATCAAATAATGAAATTGTAACAAAATGTAATGAAGCAAAAAATGCATAGTGATTTACATCAAATAGAAAGCGCGTACAATCACATGATCCCTTCAAATATCAATAAAAACAAACAAATAAACAGAAAAGTTCACTGGAAATCAGCACTTATCTATGAGTCCTCTGAAGAAGCCAGCGAACAGGGCGCCATATTCCCCAGAAGTTCAATCTTGAAGTGAGTGAATCTCAATTTTGATCTGACGTTTTTATCACAAACGCCAGATTAACATTGAAATAGAAAAACAAACAGCAGCCCAAATTCGTAGGGCGTCGCCGACATGTGTTATCCGGTCTTCATTCAAATGCTAATTTAAAGAAAAAAGTGAGAGCGCCGATACCGGATGAATCAAATAGAAAGGCTCAAAAATTAGAGTTTATTTATTTAAGTAGATGGAACATAAATACCACTTTATTAAACTATATAATGACAGACGAATCTGACATCAGACTGCCGATTTGATTACAAAGATTGATACAGTTATAGGAGAGAGTGAGCAAAAAAAAAAGAGAAAATCAAATACAAGACACGCACTTCAAGATTGAAAGTAGGTTTATCTCTTCCTTTTGGAACTTCAGAGAAATAAAACACTGGGCTTTTAGAAATCCATGACCTTGTAATGGTTTCGATTTCATCGTTATACGATTTGTACGCGATCTGAATTCTATTTTGCGGCTCTGTTAATTCAGTTCTGGCCAAAGCCGCCGACGTTAAGGTCCTTTCTGGTATCTCACTAGTTTTAATGGCACTAACTGATTTGCAATTTCTGCACCAATGTTCTTTCTTCCGGTCTTGACTTGGTTGTTTTAATTCTGCCTCGAACTTGGTTGTTTTAACTCTGCCTCGAACTTGGTTGTTTTTATTCTGCCTCGAACTTGGTTGTTTTAACTCTGCCTCGAACTTGGTTGTTTTCATTCTGCCTCGAACTTGGTTGTTTTAACTCTGCCTCGAACTTGGTTGTTTTCATTCTGCCTCGAACTTGGTTGTTTTAACTCTGCCTCGAACTTGGTTGTTTTCATTCTGCCTCGAACTTGGTTGATTAGAATTTCCTACTGAGAAAACAACAAAGTCAATAATGATTTTGGAAAGAAACTCCGTCATTATTAGAAGATATCAAGTTTAATCAACAACAACAACAACTACAACATCAAAAACCGTACACACAAGTTAAGTAAAAGCAATGAAATAAAAACAGGGGAGATAATTTTAAAAGACACAGGAAATAAAGATGTCCAATAAAAGGCGTCATATTCACAGGCAAGGTTATCATAACTCTCCACAAATTCCTGTCCTCATCGTTTCTAAATAGCTCTACTGTGTGAAACTTTTGTGTGACTGATTATTTAACTGTCTTGAATGTTCTATCGCTACCTTCTTCTGTTTCTCTCTCTCACACATTTATACCATTACAATACCATACATGTATTATTACACTTTCAACGTTACCCTACTTGTAGCATGTCTAAACAAGATAGATTACGATTCAAAATTTCTGCTTCGAATTTCTGCATTGACTTCATTCATTCAGCTGTTCCAAAATGTTCTCAAAATCCATTTCTAGAACTATATTTCAGTTCCTTCAAACAACTCTACATGATTCGCTTAGAGAATATAAAATACTTCACATCTTACATGATTCGCTTAGAGAATATAAAATACTTCACATCTTACATGATTCGCTTAGAGAATATAAAATACTTCACATCTTACATGATTCGCTTAGAGAATATAAAATACTTCACATCTTACATGATTCGCTTAGAGAATATAAAATACTTCACATCTTACATGATTCGCTTAGAGAATATAAAATACTTCACATCTTACATGATTCGCTTAGAAAATTTAAAATACTTCACATCTTACATGATTCGCTTGGATAATATAAAATACTTCACATCTTACATGATACGCTTAGAAAATATAAAATACTTCACATCTTACATGATTCGCTTAGAGAATATAAAATACTTCACATCTTACATGATTCGCTTAGAAAATATAAAATACTTCACATCTGACATGGTTCGCTTAGAGAATATAAAATACTTCATATCTTACATGATTCGCTTAGAAAATATAAAATACTTCACATCTTACATGATTCGCTTAGAAAATATAAAATACTTCACATCTGACATGGTTCGCTTAGAGAATATAAAATACTTCACATCTGACATGGTTCGCTTAGAAAATATAAAATACTTCACATCTGACATGGTTCGCTTAGAGAATATAAAATACTTCACATCTGACATGATTCGCTTAGAGAATATAAAATTCTTCACATCTGACATGGTTCGCTTAGAGAATATAAAATACTTCACATCTACCACATTTGATGGTGTATATCGGCGAGCTCTCGATGGGACCAGAAAAATAAAGGGCGCTTGATCACAGTAGTTGCACGATGTGTGAAAGTCAGGATTTTTATTTCACCCCCGACAGAAAAAAATACTTTCTGTCTACAGCGGGCTTCGAAAACCGTACGAAACAGCTATTTTCGTCGTACGACCACGCTCATCTCTTCTTCTTGGTTGTTCAATAATTATCCAAGATTGATTTTCTTACGACAGATCTGGCTCTATGTAACATTTAATCATGCATCTTCTTATTTCCCTACACAGAGCAGTTTTGCTGAAAAAACATTTTCTGTTTGGTGGGATGCTGACATGCCTCGACCGTCTTGGTTTATTTCAAGCTGCACATCCCAATTGAAGACATTATTGTGTCAACGTGTTACATGTTATTGACCTGTTTCTGTACTGTTCCAGTTATTTTAATGTTTTTTTAAGAGATCTAATTTTCATTGAGTCAATCATCGCTTCTGTTTTCTTAAATACATAGACTACGCCCTTAATTGTCACTTACATTTCCTGCTATTTCAATTAATTATTTCTTCAGCTCTTTATCATTATAAGCTATCTATACTGTACCATGAGCATGTATCAAGTTGCTGGCACCAAGCCCGCATACCAATTTTCTCGGCAGGCAGTTTATGAGCCTAAATAATTTCACTGCTACAGTATTTTCATTTCTCATTGATAGTTTTCATTTCTCATAATTTTTAGTTGAATATTGAACAGATTGTGAAACATTGAACAGCTCCGATACATATTCTGTTTTGTTTACAGAAAATATCAGTTATTTATTTACTTATTTAGTTCAGTGGTTGGTTAGTTGGCTTGTTTTTTGGTTGGTTGTTTTGTTCTTTCGTTAATTAGTTAAATAATCGACAGGCCATTCTCATTACACATCTTACAACTCTACAAATGTTCTGTCCCCTTCCTCCGGATATGCCTCCCCTATAGCGGACAACAACAAATCTGTGTTGGTTAACCAGTTATTTCTGTGGTTTCCTGCGTGCGCACTTGACTGACATCACCTCTGTTGTTGTAATGCTTTTGAATTATATTTAATGTTGTAGATTGATATTCATTTCCCGAATCAATTACTCGTTCTTTGATCTTGAGAGCATTTAGAATGTCAGTCCCTTCGATTGCTTGTTTTTTTCTCCACAATTGACAACCTAGCAAATCAGTCTGCCTGTTCATCTCCTTCAACGCCCAAATGTCCTAGCACAAAATTAAACAGATTCAGAAAGCATTGGCCTTCTCAGAGACTCCAACCACTGCCTTCAAGCCCAGCATGCCGTGGGTCTACATTTGACAGACCGAAAGATACAGATAGTATCATTGTTGTATTTCGATCTTCCAGAGCACACCCACTGAGTCATTCAGAAAGCAAACGTGTTTTAAAGCCAATATTTCTAGTCTCGTTGTTGCATTTATTACTGCCTTTACCTTCATTGTCAATCAACTTGTACTCAAGGTAAAGGCAAAACTGTCCTCCTTGCCATCTATCCCCCCCCCCTCCTCGATATGTGAAAGTTTATGAGCTTCGTCTGTCCCGAAAAACAAACCCATCGATGCATATGACTCCTTACTCTCAGAAGAATCAATATTAGATTAATTCATATTGATGCTTGCTCTTCGTAAATGTACACCCGAATTCTCGGTCAATGTAAAAGCTCTCTATAATTATTATAATCTCTTTTGGTATGGCTTTGTCACAATTTTTGTACAATTAATAACGCACATATGAGTATTTGCTTTTTCATTAATGACCTCATGCATGTAGAAATGTTCTTATATTGTATGTAAACATTCAGAGAACAACACAGCTTACACTAATGTGGACTTCTGATATTTTTCTTATTCTGCCTTCACTCGACGTCTACTTGTTTCAATGTCCGCCTTTAAAAGGGCGTTAATAGGACGTAGTTATAATTTAAATGTTATGTAGAGCCAATATTAACACATGATTATGAATCATGGACAATGGGACAAAAGACATGAAAATCACTGGAGGCTGTAGAAATGTTTTTTTACATAAGAATGTTGAGGATGCTGTTTCATTAGTTATTTTTCTTAATTAAAATTTAATTTCTGCTATATTCTATTTATAACTATGTTGAAGCATTAATTTTGCTTATTTCAGCTGCTGATTATAACAAAATGTGTTAGCGATTCTCATGTCTATATTTTTGTTGTGAACTAAAATAATTGTGTTTTGGTGAATTGGTAATTCTTTTCCATAAATATGATGTCTGAAAATATTACTTCTTTGTCTCCCGCCCAGTGCCTTATTTACTGTGATAATTTTATTTTCTTATTTTTATATTTGAAAGTAAAAATTATCTTTTATAATAATCTTTTATTTTTTAGTGTTTTCTGCACAAAAATCCGAGCATATTTAACTAGCATTCTTTTCTACATTTAATAATATGTATCTAATTATTTATTTGTGAAAAGTGTCTAAGGAATTCATGATATATTTTCTTTGTCAATATGTTGTATTATTATCCTCTCAGATTTTCGAGACAATTTGTATACGACCCTTGTAAAGCGAAGCTGAGGTACCCTCCACAGAGCGCTTTTGTAATCAAATAGGAAATAAAGAATCACTTTTGTAGATGTAGCAGATCTTCACTTCATGACAATGTCGAAATATTTTGTAATAATCTACGTAACAGTAGCTGCCATAATTATATTTATATCAGTGAAAACTGTCATCAATAAATCATTTAAAGTCTCCTAGACCCCTGTTTGGACATAGGCCATGAATAGTCTCTGTATCCATCCTTATCCTGTTCTTGTACATTTTCTTAACCTCTTTCCAGTTTAGGCCAATATTCTAGAGAGTTACCGTGAATTCTCTTCCCCATGTATTTCAGGCTTTCTTGGTTTTCTCTTTACATGTGGGTTCCATGACAGTGTATGTCTTCCATCAGATTCTCTTAGTGTGTCACCTTAATTTTTTTATTCATATACTTTTGCTCGATTGGCCCTTCCTTTGTTCTTTACCAGATATATCTATTTATGATCGTGTTTTGTCATCTGGTGTTCATAATTTTCTTCAAACGAAAATATTCTTTGGGATTATGCATTTTTTGTACTTTACCTGTGTGTTTATTTTAATAAAGACATTTTTCATTGCGAAACATAACAGAGGTTACAAGTACTAGCTTTCCTTCCTCTATTTTAATATTTCGCCAACTTCGAGAGTTGTTAATCAAATTCTTTTGGCCTATAAAATTATAAACTTAGAACATTTGGACCAATATAAAATGTACACACCATTAGAAATCAGAAAAACGAGATTGACAGATCGCGTATTGAAGCGTTATTTTGAAAAGACAATCAGATTATCATTAAATAATATAAGACATTCATCTGGTTGGAGTTGCAAGACTATACCCGCGCCTGTATACTAAGTGATTCAATGAGCATGACAAGAAAAGTGAAGGCAGGTTCTGTACGCAGACAGTGGACTCAGTCATTACAGGAGTCACCGATAGGCAGAGTCCCCTTTGTTTACATCCCTGGACATGCTGGAGTACGGGGAAATGAAAGAGCGGACAGGTTGGCTAGATGTGCTATCGTTGAAGACAGTCAACTAATGGATCAGGCTTATGTCATCAATTCCCTCCGAGATGCGGGAAGGGCACAGAACGTCAACAGCCATGAGTCCACGTCACTCGTTCGAATGAAAGAGATAGGAGTTAAGATGGGCACAGCCTGAAACGAGAAACTTAGGGAGTGCATAAAAGGACTCAAACAACACGGAGCAGGAGTCGTCGCGGGCTGGACGCTGCGGGACAAGTTGAGGAGGGTACCTGAGTACCTATGAACAAGTTCGGAGTGCAATGATGATATCCCACAGATAATTCAATAGGACGGCGAATAATAAATATGCCGATGATAACTTTTATAGTGAACGACAATCATACAAGTGTGAGCTAGATCTAGAGTCGCCGAAAGTGAAAAGCCACTAACCGATCAAAATGATTTTACTTTGTGCCTCTCTATAGAGTTTATTTTCTGGCCCTTGGCTAGAAGTGAGGAGAAAAACGTTATATTATTCATGAGCGAGATATGTGTCAATTTTAAGCTGACATGTCTTACTCTACTGTAAATGTGTGAAAGCATTAAACAATTGAGTATTATAAGTTTTACAACAGTCGCTCACTATCATTTCCAAGTCGAAACCCACTTTTCTGAATGCCCATACATAGAATTCTTAAATGTTACGTAGAGCCAGTCTTAAAATATGGATGCGAATCATGAACAATGGGACAACAGACAAAAAATCACTGGAGTCTGTAGAAATGTGGTTTTACAGAAGAATGTTGAGAGTACCATGGACAGATAAGAAGAGTAATGAAGATGTTCTGAGAGAGGTCAAAGCAAAAAGAGAGCTGATTTCCAATATTAGGAAGAAACAATCATCATTTTTTAGCCATGTAATAAGAAGAGAACAACTGGAATATATTGTAAAAACTGGAAAAATTGAGGAACGAAGAGATAGAGGGAAGCAAAGAGAAAAAATAACAGACAGCTTAAGAGAATGGCTTGGCAGAAAGTCAACAACAGGAATGATAAATAGCTGCCGAGATCGAAAGTTGTGGAGAGACATGATCACCTACGCCTGCAGGCCCGGTACTTGATGATGATGACGATACATAGAATATATAGAGTATATTATACCTGTGACGCATTTTAAGAACGTGCCAGTTATAAGTGAGCCCTATTTAAATTTAATAACAAAGTAACCTTTTATTAACAATTATAACTGTTAACTGTAATTTTAAAAATAAAAGATTCATTTTAAAATTATCTTTACAATAATTGTCATTAAAAATAATTTCTGTGACCTATTCACTCCAAAATAATTTGACCACTAACTAGGAGGTCGCGATCCACATATTAAGAGCTGTGGCCATTGTGTGTAATTTTAGTTCATCTTAATGAACATCTTGTTTGTCTCTGTGCATCAACTGTGGTTTTACAGGAACACAATATTGACGAAATCACTTAACATTAGATTTCATTTGTTGTTGTTTTATCGGTATTTATTTTCAGTGGGGGTGGCTGAAGAGGGAGATTTGGTGGTGGGGATTGTAGGATTTAAATGCAAAGTAGGGGAGATTAAATGGAAGTCTGTGCGTGACTTGAGACTATAATAACGGCTGCGTGTTGCGGAGGTTTTGAATATTTAGAGGTTGGTTCTGTTGTAAAATTGTTGTTATTCTTTCTAAAATAAATTTGTGAGAATGTAAACAATTGGAATATTGTGTTAAACAAGTAGGAATGATCGCAGGAAGGATGGTTGAGCTAGGTTAGTGCATTACTGGTGAGTTACTAGGGCCATTAGTGTGTAAACACATCGCAGATTGTAAAACGATTAAACACTTTAGGTTTGAAAGCAGTATTGTTGCGTTAGTTCTAACAAATATTAAAAAAAACCTGTCTATTTTGTAATATATCATTCTTTTTCTCCGTAAACTCTTTTCAAATACGCATTTTTATCAATATAAAAATATAAAGGTACAAGACTTGAAACTGCGTCTTAGCATGCGAGTTTTTTTTATCCATATGTGATCGACTGTCTGTCCAGGGGTGTTCGGAGACTCCTGTCTAGTGTCGTCTCAAGCATCTTAACTCACGAGGCAGGCGCCATTCCTCACCTTCCGAGAGTATGAACCCTGGTACCTATTTCTGCCAGTGGCTGGGTCCATCGTAGGGGTATCGTTTTTTCCAACGACGAGTATAATTCACACTGAGTCCAATTGGATTCAAACACGGGTTTTCTGAAAGGTTGTAGCTAGTGGGATAGTTTTTAGCACCTCACATTCACTCAAATATTGCGTAAAGTGAATGTTCACAAAGGTTTAAAAACATTCTAAAAGTGTTTTTGTTTTCTTATTATGCACTCAAGAAACAATGGATTAAGCTTCTTTGTGTTGGGGGCAAAGATGGACTTTTGTCTGAGAATAAAACATTGGACAATCACTGCAGACCATGCGACATTTGTCCACACCAAGTACGACTACAACGAAGCAGTTTGATATAAGTGAACCAAAAATAGTCGTCCTAGTTACAGTGATAACAATGTTTGCACACCACACACACAACACACACACACATTACATACACCGCACAAACACACATACATTCTTAATTTTCCACTTGACACAGAGTTATTGATTTATTTAGCTATTTGCAGGTTATCATCATTGCACTCTGAACATGTCCATAGGTGCTCAGATCCCCCCCCCTTTTTTTTCTTCTCAGCATGTCTCGCAGTGTCCAACGACTAATGACTCCAGTTCTGTGTTGGTTGATGAGTCTTCTAACACGCCCACTAAGTTTTTAATCAGACTGTGCTCATCTTAACTCTCATCACTTTCATCCGAATGAGTGACGTGGACTCATGGTTATCGAAGTCCTGCACTTTCTCACATCTCGGAGGACATTGATGATGTCCGCCCAATCCATTTGTCAAAGACAGCAGAGCTAGCCAACCTGTCCGCTCTTTCATGTCCCCGTAATCCCGCATGTCCAGGGACGTAGACAAAGTGACTGCGTATTTTTGACTTCTGCAAGACTCTACCCATTGGCTGAGTACAGAGCCCGCCTCCACTAGTCCTATCATGCTCATCGAATAACTTAGTATGAAGGCGTTGATGTAGTGCTGTGACACTAGCCAGATGAATGTCCTGGTCACTGCCATCACAGTCATCGTCATGCTACTCTTAGTTATAACGTATGCACCACTGTCTTCTTTGACTATTCTGCCTGCCGAGTGTGATGCAAATGTCCATGAACTCCTTTTGTGTCAAATTACGGATCCGTCTGCATAAATTACTGATTCTTTCTCATCGGTGTTATCCCACTTGAGAATGTTGACTTCTGCATTGACCACGACTGAAGTCTGTTTCCTACATCTCCTGTAGAGTGTGACAGTACACGAGAATGTCCCCCTGAATGACGTAGGCACCGGTATCCACTGCCTGCCAGCGTTGATATTGGTAAGACCTGTTTGATGACATCTTCTGCTCGGCTCACCCATGATTTGCCTCTATTTAGCCTTACACTTTTCCCTGTGTTGAGCTCGTGGTGAAATGGATGCACTTTATCTGCACTTTATCTGCACTTTATCTGCACTTATCTTCAGGTATCATCGTACCCTCCAGGTCTTGATTCTGTCATCGATGGTTGGAAAATCTAGAAGATTCACCATTGCTACACAGAGAGTACACCTCGTACACCCCACGATAATGCGTATAGCTTCATTATGCATTTTCACCTGGCTGTCAATTTGCGTCGCAGTGACAGCAAGAATTGCTAGGGCATACTCGATTAGTACGAGGTCTAGTCACTGGAACAGAAGGGTAAGTAGCTTCTGCTCGATGTTAACAGTTGCCATGACCTTCAAGGCGGCTAATCCTTTGCGAGATTTTATTATCACATGGTCGGCGTGGTTCCGAATACAGGCTGCGATCAATCTTAACTCCGAGGTACGTCATCACACAGTCCCTGGTCACTTCATCATCTCCCATTTATACCACCGTGTTTCTGTGTTAACGATATAATTGTTAAGGGAGAATCATGCAACTAATGCTTTATTATGATTAACCAAGGCACCTGATACTGCACACCAGGAAGAGATCCGATCGAGTTTGTTTTGCAGTGTGGAGGCGATTTCACTTATGTCTTTCCCCTGTCGATATACAAGAATGTCATCAGCAAACGTCAAGTGTTCTTCTCCTCCCATCCAGCTGTTGCTCCTTGATCGTATTGTGTACACGTTAAATAGAACTGGTTATTGAGTTATTGAATTACTTGCGGGTCATCATCATTACACTCCGAACATGTCCATTAAATGCTCAGATCCCCTCCTCAGCAAGTCTCGAAGTGTCCAGCGACTGACGACTCCAGTTCTGTGTTGGTTGATTAGTCTTCTTACACGCCCACTCAGTTTCTCGTTATGGAACTGGTGACAATGGTGAACTTTGTGTCGCCCTCAACAAATGGATTTTGGCTCGGATGACCAACCTCCACATCTGACTCTCACCTTCCTCCGAAACAGTTCTGCAACGATCCATCTAATAAAGAGATGAACAGCCAGTTTGAGGAGCATGTGCTTGAGGTATTCAAATGGTACTCTGTTGTATTCATCCTTCAGATCTCATAGCAGTAGCAAATTTCTCCTCTCTCTCTCTCTCTCTCTCTCTCTGTGGAAGTTTTCGAAGACGTCATAGGCAAAGACTGTCACATTGAGCCATGTCTCTTTGTTATATCTGTACACCTCCAAGTGAGGGTAGTAATTCGCGTATATGTTCAAGGTGACATGTGATTATATGGGCAACTATTTTCTCCAGTAACTTGTCCACGGTGTTCTGCATCTTCCAACTCAGTAATATTCTTGTTACCGCTATATAACAAAGTGATGTCTTGTATGCAGAACAAAACTAAGTATACCTAAACTATTCTGCAGTCATCATTATGGGTCGTTTAACCATTTTAAAAAATGTTGCATAGACGATTTGATTTTTTTTTAATGCATTCTTTTGGACAACAGTGGGCATGTTAGTTTAAAATGGACCTCGATGTATTGTATTCATTCGTCTCTTAAATAGACTCAAATAACAGAAGTAATTTCAAACATAATATTCAAAGGAATGGGCTCTTAGTTTATGATGAGAGTTGCAATCCATCTTCAAATATTCTCAACACCTCAGATTATGGTCCAAATGTATGTACAAAGTCAATTCTTCAGAAATCTACACTGAATCGAATTTAGATTCGTGTAATTTGAGCAAGTGGCTCTATAATTATCGTAGAACCAAAGTAGGCAAACAAACATCCACACGTAAAGTCGAAAAGGAACATTTAATTTTATTTCCTTAACATCTGTTGACCTTTAGCGTCGAGGGAAAGTTATATATACTGGATCAAGGCTCTTCCGTGTGTCACATTTTGAGCAATGAAATTAATTGCTTGTCATTTATTTCATCGTTTTCTTTCTTTTGAAACAAAACATAATTTTCCTGTATTAATTCTTTATAAGCGATTCGCTAATGAAAATATGGCTACAAAAATAAGCCTAGTTTGTATTTAATGTCACATTTGTTAGAATAACAATTGCCAGTTGTAGAATGTTGTCTTAACTAAAGTTGTACGTCGCACCCATGCAATCACACGTCACATTACACTTAGTGAAAACTGGGTACTTGAAAAACCAAAAGCCTGAAATGTGTTTTTAAACCACTATTCCGGTGATTCTCAAATTTATGCAACCAAAGTCATCATGAATATCTTCCACTGATTACATAAACTCAATCTGTTTACTCCACTGTTTAACATTACTGGTCAGCTGTAATTTATTTCGAAGATACATACTGAATAGCCAATGAAATATTTGTTGAAGAGTTTACTATTTACAGTTAAATACGTCAGTCATTATGATTTACAACTTATATTAATTACTGTTATATAAATGAAAATACATGTAAATGAAACTGTAGGCCTATCTATATATTAAAATAACACTTTTTATGGAACGTAATATATTTCACATAACATGGACATTAGACAAGAAAGCAGAACAGAAAATTGAAGCCTTTGAAATTTGGATTTATAGAAGAATAGGTAGAATAGGATGGAAAAAAAAGATAACAAGCGATGAAGTTTTAAAACAGTTGAAAATAAAAAGAGAACTACTAAATACAATTAAGACAAGACAAATGAAATTTTAGGTGCATGTTAAAAGACACAACAGCCTACTAAAAGTAATATTGGAAGGAAAAATACAAGGTAAAAGAGGTAGAGGCAGACCAAGACTAACATGGACGAGTAACATCAAAAGATGGACAAGTCAATCTATGACAGCCTGCATCATCAAAGCAAGAAACAGATTAGAATGGCGATCCATGGTAGCCAACCTTCGTTGCGGAGAAGGCACTCGATGATGATGATGATGAATATATTTCATTTGAGTAAGTGTTCCTCTTTTCGCTGTTTTTGTTCTCAGATCAATGCTCATTTGCCTAAAGGAATGCAATCATGTGACGTCACCAAAGAATAGCTATAATAATTGTTTAGCTGTACACGTACCCGTGCTATCTTATAATTGTTGAGCATGAAAAGCTCAGCGCTCCTTATTATGAGAAGTGAGCGCCCGTACAGCAGTGGTTAGTGAATGGTCTTTTGAGGATCAGAGATCGGGTTCAATCAAATGAATGGCTTCTTGATCCACACAGCCTAAAAAGAGTACTGTGATTTGTTTTAATAAAAACAAAATTAGTTCCTGGTGTGTTGTTCTGACCGTCCTCTGGCCTGTACTTTTATGGATCTTTGCTTCAGTAAGTGTCTCTGTCCAGCGCGAGATGTCCAACGTCCTCACCAATCAATTCAGCATGTCCGTGATATTTTGCACAAACCTTCTAGATCTCTCTATCTTTAACTTGGATACCATATCCTCCATTACACCTTCTATATGCCATATCTCGATTTACATAACCAAAATATGTTTTCTTTTGTTTCTGTGTTCTTTCTTTCTTTCTGTCGTCTTTCTGACTTTCACCCGATGATTACTAAAGGAATTGATAGTCATCCGTCCTTAGAATGATGTTAAGTGTGCGTAAATACGTTGTATTGTAGTTTGCAGTAAAACTGTGATATTTACACCTTTCGTCCCAACACATCCGACTTCAGCATGTTATTTTTGAGTACCGAATTGTCTTTCCTCTTCGATCCCTACTCGCTTGGCCAGAGTAAACAGGTTAGTCTGTTTCTGGGGGCACTGCGAAGAGGCGGAGTAGGGTATGGATGATTCTGGTTCAACCGATCCTGGCCCATGCCATCAGCTTTGGGTCGTTGTTCCAGCTTTACTGCTGTTGTGAGGCACCTTTGTCTAACTGCGTTTTTTGTCAATAAATTTTCTTCAACTTTAATATTCCTGCAAAAGTAACTTGCTGATTCTTTTTTTGTCCATGGTACTGTGAACATTCTTTTGTAACAATTTTAGTCCAAGATAGTCGTTTACTTTTAGCAAACCTCTTTGACAGTCCACGTTTTACACCCAAGTGTTTCTATGAGAAAAATGCAGGCTCTAAAAAACTATTTCTTTATGTTTCAGTTAATTGTCACAGTTTCAGTTTTAATTTATTCATAGCTATGTTTACATTCTTTTGATCTACTTTGTAATCTTTTTTTTTTTTTGCCATATGTTAGCCTTGAGCCAAATTCCTAAATAAACTCTTTGCAATTTTTGCCAATTAATTCCTATAGCAATTTTTATGTTTCATATGTTGTAAACAAAAATTGCATTTGTTACATTGAAGTGGAAGTACTGGTTTTAAATGTTACGCTGACCTGATATTATGAATTTCTCAATGCTACCTGGTGAGGTGGATACAAGTGCGGTAGCATCAGTGTATTGTGTTTCTTGTGGCACGTTAGCTCCAATCATAGTAGTAGTAAAGTAAAGTACCTCCGTCACGCCAAGTGGCGTATAGAGAAATATCGTGTTAGTTACCCTATATTTTACAGACCTTCAGCACACGATTTTTTGGGGTAATGTGGTCGGTATTACGCCCGTGCTGCTTTACTTTCCCAGAAAAAATCCGGTACCCATTTAACGCTGGGTGAACCCGGAAGCCGTCGGTTGGGATCGAACCCTACCCCTTGTCCTTTGTAGTCCAGTTCACTGTGGGTCAAATTGTTCTTTAATATTTGCATCATTCTATTTCCAATTATATTTTCTGCTTATATGTTGAATAAATAAAGCTATTAGAGGTACCCCTAACTCCTCGTCCTGTACAAAACCAGTTTAGTGTATCATTTTTTCCAATGCTCACATCTGGTTGTTGGTCCTTTTAAAGCAATTGCATCACACGCACTAGGTGATGAATATATCACAGATATCATATTTTCCATAATATCCGATGCTATACGTAATCTAATGCTTTTGTGTGGTCAACAAAATATGTGAACGAAACTTGTTCAACAATGTTTCTTATATTAAATATCTGGTCTATTGTTGCTCTGTCTGTTGTAACCACATTACCTTAAATAATGTGCGTAAGGTCGAAACGTGTGGACACTAACTCCATATTTCCTATGCTCTACATTCGAACCCTGACTGAAAACTTTCTTCTTCTTTCTTTGTTGAGAAGCTGGTATGTTCTCTCCAATGCTTTTGTCTGTACAGAATGAAATAGATAATAATTGCTGTCTTGTGCAGAGTAGCATCTTCTTCTTCCTCTACCTTTTTAGCTCCCAGTGGAGCATAGGTCTTCAACAAACACTTTCCAAGTCGTTCTTTTTTTTGCCATTCTTTTAAGATCATTCCATGTCTTCCCCATCATCTCCATCTCTGCTTCTATCTGTCTTCTCCAAGAATTCCTTCGTCTTCCTCTTTGTCTTTTCTCCTGAGGATTCCAAAAAAGGGCCTGTTGTGTAATACTCTCATTTGGCTTCAGTAGTGTGTGTCCTATCCAGCGTCATCGTCTTCGCTCTATCTCTTTATCCACTGGTGTTTGACTGGTACATTTCCATAATTCTATGTTAGTGATTTTATCCTGCCATTTCCATCCTTTTTATTCTGCGTAAGCATCCATTAATGAAAGTCGGTATCTTCGTGATTGCCAATTTTGTTGTTCTCCATGTTTCACAGCCATATAATGGGACCGACTTAACATTTGAGTTGAAAATTTTTATTTTTGTATTTAACCTAATTTCTTTGGATTTCCATATGTTTCCCAGTGCAATGAAAGCTCCTCTTGCTTTTGATATCCTTATTTTGGTATCATTTTCTGTTCCTCCCTCTTTATATATATTACTGCCCAGATATATGTAAGATTGTACATCTAGTAGAGGTATTTCTCCTAGTTTTATTTGGTTATTGCCAACTATATTAATTCTCATAATGTTGGTATTATCTCTATTAATCTTCAGTCCTATCTGTTGTGATCAATCATCAAATGTGCTGATTTTATCCTGCATCTCCTGATGGCTGTGCGATAGGAGAGCTATGTCATCAGCAAAGTCTAAATCATCAAGTTGTTTGGTCAGTGACCACTGGTTCCAATTTCTGTTGTTTTGAGTTATTTTCATAATCCAATATATGGCCAATAGAAAGAGAAATTGAGACAGAAGGCATCCCTGCCTTACTCATGTTCCTATTACGGAGTATCATGCCTCCACTCAACATCTAGGTCAAGGCAACATTGTACCAGTGAATCGTCGCCAAAGTTTAATGAATGTGTATGAGAAACGATTGAATTCAACAAGATGTGTGCAAGTGTTTGAAAACCACTTCCATTGTCTTTAAAGTTAGGTACTTTTCTCAAGTTTTCGTGAAGGAAAAATCTTCAAACACACGCTGAAGAGTTTACCGCGCTACTTGCATTCATAATACCATGGAAATACCCCGCCATCTACCACAAGTAGAAAAATATCATGAAAATAGTTCCGTAAAGGATATAAATAGGTGTGGCCGCACTCTACATGCATTTTAAACTAAAATTCAATGGCTTGTTTTCAGTAATGTTTGGCAAAAGGTCAAACTAATGGTCTTCCTTAGAACTTCTACCATTTCAGAGAAAAGTGCAGATTCACCACTTCTCCTGGGAATCTCCTTCAGTGGAGTTTGAATCCGTGCTCTCTCCCATGATGCATTTCCTTTTGTATCCAAAGACTACGAGTCCATTCAGTTATCGGCTGAGTCTACTGGAGAACGCGTGTAGAGACCTGATGAACTCTTGATGAGCTAATATCCAACCATTTCACTAATTCATCCTCAATTCTCTAATGCAAACCTATACGAAATATTCTCTCTCACGCCGTTATATTTTTATCTCTCAATTTTCTTCATTACATCACCTGGGACATACTATAACTAGTGATGGAAAATGTACAACTGAAATAAACAAAGAATATGTATGGCAATAAGTAATTTTAATGCCATGAAAAACTAACATCAAAACAAATAACGCCAGGGCTAAAACTAAGAATAGCAAAATGTTACAACTTCTCAATATTCCTGTATGGGGCAGAAACATGGACATTAGACAAAAAAACAGAACAGAAAATTGAAGCCTTTGAAATGTGAATCTATAGATGAACAGGTAAAATTAGATGGAAAGAAAAGAAAACAAACGATGAAGTTTTAAAACAACTAAAAATGAAAAGAGAACTACTAAGCACAATTAGAACAAGACATATGAGACTTTTGAGGCACGTTAAAAGAAACAACAGCCATTACAACCAACAAAAGTAATGTTGGAAGGGAAAATACAAGGTAAAAGTGGCAGGGGTAGTCCAAGACTAACGTGGACGAACAACATCAAAAGATGGGCAGGTCAGCCTATGACAATCTGCACCATCAAAGCAAGAGACACAGAGTCGAATGGCGCTCCATGGTAGCCAACCCTCGATGCGGAGACGGCACTCAATGAATGAATGAAAATCACGATAGCACAATCCATGTAGCTCCTGATATGATTTTTTAGAAGTAGAGTAAATAAAAAAAATTATGCATGATTACTGATGGAAGAAACAATCATTTATACATAGAAAGAGTTAAATATTCGGACTTCCTGTCGATGGCGGATAGACGGCAGGTACCGCTGAGGTTCTGTCTGAAAATTGTTCCGTATTTCAGTTTCCTCATATTCCAAGTCCAGCTTGTTACCGGAGTTAGCGAAACAATTCAGAGGAAGAGCTATGTATAAAGCACTCGGAAAAATTGACAAATAATCAACAGAAAAAAATATGGACCAAAGAAGGATCGAACCCGTACTCAGTGGCGTGCGCCTTGCCGCGAAAAGCCAAAAGATAGGGAACACTGCCACTCAGCTAGCTAAAAAATTAGCTTCCTTGTTACCGGAATTACTGAGATTAGTGCTCTGTGCACACCGTGAGTTGTGTTTTTCAACCGGATGAAGTTTAAATATTCTGATTGCTTACGATGAACTTTGGTATCGTAAGACGAAGTACAGCTAAACTGCGTTAACTTTCAGTGCGGCTTAGCTTTATGTCTTTTGGTGTGTGCAGTGACTGCTATAATGGGGACTACAGCTGCCTTTCTTTGACTGGATCCTTCAATAATATGAGATGTTAATTTGAATAATTCCACTGGCATGGGCGGTCGAGTAATTATGAATTTTAATTCGTTTGTAGTGGTGCCGAGGCCTTCTACTAACTATAACTATTACTGTAGTTAATTATTTATTATTGATTGTTGATAGATGTGAAATTATATAGTTCTGTGCAAACACATACATGCTCTGTTGTTTTCAACAGACGAAGAAGTGTTCAACACTGTTAATCAATGGGGAAGACATTGGCATTATCACATTAGGGAATTCTTCGACTAGAGTTTATGGCAACTATTATTTCCTGATGCGCTTTCTGGCACTTTAGGTAACAGTAAGCATGGAATGTTGTTATATATTTTGGGAAGAGATATGCTGACGATACTGTACTACTAGCAGAATATCCTAAAGATCTACAACAATTACTTAATGAAATAAACATGACAAGCAAAAAATATGGACTAGATATGAATATCAGAAAGACAAAGACTATGATCATAAAAAATAAAAATACTCTAAACCCACAAGTGGATATCAAAATTGAAGGAATAGACCTGGAGACAGTTCAGAACTACAACTACCTTGGACATACTATAACCAGTGATGGAAAATGTACAACTGAAATAAACAAAAAAATAGGAATGGCAAAAAGTAATTTTAATGTCATGAAGAACATACTAACATCAAAACTAAGAATAGCAAAATGTTACATCTTCATAATATTCCTATATGGTGCAGAAACATGGACATTATACAACAAAACAGAGCAGAGAATTGAAGCCTTTGAAATGCGGATATATAGAAGAATAGGTAGAATTTGATGGAAAGAAAAGAAAACAAACGAATAAGTTTTAAAACAACTAAAAATGAAAAGAGAACTACTAAACACAATTCAAACAAGACAAATGCTATTTTTGGGCCATGTTAAAAGACATAACAGCCTACTAAAAGTAATCCTGGAGGGAAAAATACAAGGTAAAAGAGGCAGAGGCAGATCAAGACTAACATGGACGTGTAACATCAAAAGATGGACAAATCAGCCTATGACAACCTGCGCCATCAAAGCAAGAGGCAAAGCAGAATGGCGCTCCATGGTAGCCAACCTTCATTGCGGAGACGGCACTCGATGATGATGATGATTTTGGGAAGAAATATCTTACTCTTATTCTCTATCCACTTTTGCTTTCCAACATTAACGAAGAATTGAAGTACCTAGTAATGAAGTGGCTGTCCTCTTTCACTTAATAAATGTGCTTTATATGGCGTGAGTAAATGAAAAGACGATTAGAGGTCACAGAGATGGGATTCCTCAGATGAATATTGAAAGTTCCATGGACAGCCAAAAAGAACAACTAAGAAATTCTTAAAGAAGACAACACAGAAAGGAAGCTCCTAAGAAACATCAGAAAGAAACAATCAACATTCTTCAGGCACATCATGAAAAGAGGAAAGTTGGAATACTTGGTTACAACTGGCAAAGTAGAAGGAAAGAGGGTTCGCGGACGACAAAGAGAGAAATTACTGGATAGCTTGGAGTCATGGCATGGTAAACGGTCAACAACAGAACTGATACAATGCACGATAGATATAAGATTATGGAAGGACATGACTGCCAACGCCTATCGGTATAGCACATGATGATGATGATATATGGCGTGAGGTATTTCGCTTATCCACCGCTTGGGAGATGTTCCTTAAACCTTCCTACCTGTAACATCTCCTTGTAGAATGAAGTTCGCCGGTAACCTGGTTACATGACCATACCATTTAATTTGTTGTCGCTAGATAAATATCAAGCAACAAGAAAGGTCTCAGTCTGAATAGTAAGAAAACAGAAGTAATGGTTATATCGAAGAAATAATCACCGCCGTCATGCAGCATAAAAATAAACGAGACAAATCTGAAACAAGTGCAACGTTTCAAATACTTGGGCACAATAATAACATCAGATGGGAGATGCACCACAGAAATAAAAAGCAGAATAGCTCAGGCCAAAATAGCATTTCAGAAAATGAAAAATATCTTATGCAACAAATCTATGTCAATAAAAATGAGAAATAGAGTTCATCGGTGCTATATAGAACCGAATCTGACCTATGGAAGCGAATCATGGACAGTAGACAAACACATGAAAAGACGATTAGAGGCCACAAAGATGGGATTTCTCAGAAGAATGTTGAAAGTTCCCTGGACAGCTAAAAAGACCAATGAGAAAGTTCTCAAAGAGGCCAACACAAAAAGGGAGCTCTTAAAAAACATCAGAAAGAAGCAATCAACTTTTTTTGGGCACATCATGAGAAGAAGAAAGTTGTAATACTTGGTTGCAACTGGCAAAATAAAAGGAAAGCGAAATCGCGGACGACAAAGTGAGAAAATACTGGATAGCTTGGTGTCATGGCATGGAAAACAGTCAACAACAGAACTGATACGATGTACTGTAGATAGAAGATTGTGGAAGGAGGACATGATCGCCAACGCCAACCGGTATGGCACTTGATGATGATGAGATAAATATCGAAATGCTTTTACTCCTGCTCTTTTTTCAAATTTTTTCATTTCTCACTGTGTCTTTTATTGTCAAAAAAAGTATTCATCAAAGACATTTTATTTCAGCAGATTTTATAATTCTCTTCTATTTTACTGCTAATGTCCATGTTTGACAGGAGAAATATTCGATATAACAAGCTAATTTATCTTTCCTAGATAGATGTTTTAAGAAATAAAACCCTTCACATTTAATTTAGTCTGCGCTATGTTTTAAAGTTGAAGAGAAAATGCATTGGGAATATCTAAAGTAAAAAGACATAAACAATTATTTCTTTATTCCGAGAAGCTTTGAGTAATAGATTGCTCTCTTCCATATGAACTCACCGAAGATAGTCCAGTGTTAACATTGCATTAGCAAATTGCTAGCTCTATAATAAACGTTCAGAAAAAATAGGTGGACCCAAAATGTGAAATACCTTCGAACATCGACAGCATTCTCTGTCCAACCATCCGTGTTAAATATAATAAAGAAATATATATTATCACATATTAAAGAGGGAGCCGCGATAGTTCGGTGGTTAGTGAACTGGACTACAAAGGACAAGAGGCACGGTTCGATCCCAACCGACGGATACCGGTTCACCCAGCCTTTAATGGGTACCGGATTTTTTTCTGAGTAAGTAAAGCGGCACGGGCGTAATACTGACCACACTACCCCAAAAATCATGTGCCGAAGGTATGTAAAATGTATGGTCATTAACGTCATATTCCCTATACGCCGCTTAACGTGACGGGGGTACTTAATTTTTTTTTTTTACATATTAAAGTGGGGAATCTCAACGATATTGTTTCCTATAGTGAGGCTGGAAGGAAAACAAATAAAGAAATATATATTCGTGGGAAACTCTTAATGACAATTTCGATTGGTTAAACTGTGTTGTGTTAGTGGATCTTTTACAAGTGCTGTTCTACACGCCAATGTTCCTGTAATCACTTGTACAGAGAACCACTGCACTATTTCATTCTCCAGGGGGCAAAACATCACCAGGAACAATCCATATAATCCAGCAATCAGGCCAGTGTGAATTTAGTCACGGCACGCATGTTGGGAAAAATTTACAATCAATTCGGGAATGGTTCTGGGAAATGCTGCAATTTCCTTTACCCACAATAAACACAGTAATGTGAAGAATAAGGCAGAAACGAAGTTGCACCGTGTGCAAATATGCGCACATTCAAGATCATTGTTTTCATTACTTTGTTCTGACTGAAACCTCAGGATTCGGAAATGGCTTGTCGATCTCTGTGTAGATGGTAATGGTTTGAAACTCCCAGTAATGGCTGCTAGACAGTGGACGAATGTGTTTGGTAGGGATCAGAAAGCAAATACTCAAGAAGAGATGAAGCGTTAAAGTTCATTATTGGAAATGTCAACACAATTGATAAGAGATTGATATCTTGTAATGAGATTGGCAATAAACCGTCGAGTAATGTAAAATAATGTAATGAAGCGATGTAGCCAGTTTTCAACAATGTAAAATAATGTAATGAAACGATGTAACTAGTTTTAATGACGGTAAAATAGTGTAATGAAGTTCTATAGAACAGTTAACAGCAATATTAAAAAACTTAATGAAAACATATAGAACATTAAACAGCACGGCAAACTAATCTGATGGGTCATCAAGAAAAGACGGGTTTCAACAAAATAAAACAAGATAATGAGGAACAAAGGTATAGGAGTGTAAACGAATGTACTGAATAAAGTATTGTAGAATAATTCATAGAAACATACAAGTTTGTAATTTACAACTTAACTGTAACTGGTAGGGAATTTAAATAATGTAAACAACACAGCTGTAAAAACACACCAGAAAGATGCTATAGTATAGTAAAGTAATGTAGTAAAAGATGATAGAGTATAGTAAAGTAATGTAGTAAAAGATGCTATAGTATAGTAAAGTAATGTAGTAAAAGGTGATAGAGTATAGTAAAGTAATGTAGTAAAAGATACTATAGTATAGTAAAGTAATGTAGTAAAAGATGATATAGTATAGTAAAGTAATGTAGTAAAAGATGCTATAGTATAGTAAAGTAATGTAGTAAAAGATGCTATAGTATAGTAAAGTAATGTAGTAAAAGATGATAGAGTATAGTAAAGTAATGTAGTAAAAGATACTATAGTATAGTAAAGTAATGTAGTAAAAGATTCTATAGTATAGTAAAGTAATGTAGTAAAAGATGATATAGTATAGTAAAGTAATGTAGTAACAGATGCTATAGAATAGTAAAGTAATGTACTAAAAGATGATATAGTATAGTAAAGTAATGTAGTAAAAGATGCTATAGAATAGTAAAGTAATGTAGTAAAAGATGCTATAGAATAGTAAAGTAATGTAGTAAAAGATGCTATAGAATAGTAAAGTAATGTAGTAAAGGTTCTATAGAATAGTATAGTAATGTAGTAAAACATCTAATAAAGAACTATAGTACAATTAGAAAGAAAATGAAATAAAACGAAATGATACACAATTGTCGGAATATGATATGATTTCTAAGAGTGCCCCTACATTTCCAATTGTTGGATTAAAGATAAAAGCAATTCATAACAATAATAATACGAATAAGAAGAAGACGAAGAGGAGGAAGAGAAAGAAGTAAGAACGCAGAAGAAGATTTAAAAAATACAATTATATTTGACATAAATTAAGGGGTATTTCACTGGATGGAGAGCGAACTATTTTAGAAGTAAACGCCGCATGACCTCCGCAGTCAACACGGAATGTACATGTTAGAATTTTTTTTAATTACTCTTTAATAGAAAGGGAAACATTTACTCCTTCATCATCTTTCCTTTCTCCTTTGCCTTTCACTGTCGGGGACAGAGATATATTTTGCTATCGTTTGCATTTCTGTTGGTTTCTCCTGCTTTATTCCTATGTTTCTGATATTCCATCAATGCATTTTTTTCGTGGCCGGCCCTTGTGTCCGGGTGTTCTCGTACCGTTTGTTAAAGGCTCGTCAAGTTGTGTTTTAGTCTTTCTGTCATTTCACGTTGTAAATCTTTTTTATTTGTGTGTTTCTTTATATATTCAATGGCGGAAATTACTCCTAATTTGTTTCCTCATTCTTCACTTCTATCTTACCTCTCATAACTTTTATTTTCTGTAATGTGTCTTTCGGTAATGGTTATGGTTAGTTGAAGACCCCGGTATCACAGCAAACTAATTAAAATCATAACTGCTCAACCGCCCGTGCCAGTGGAATCATCCAAATTAAAACTCATCTCAATGAAGAATCCAAACAAAGAAAGGCAGCTACAGTCCCCATCATAGCAGCTACAGCACACGTCAAAATACATAAGGCCAAGCGGCATCTAAAGTGAACGCAGGTGAATTGTCCTTCGTCATACGATATTATTCATCGTAAACAACCGAAATATCAAAACACCATCAGGGTGAAAAACACAGCTCACGGTGTGCACTAAGCACTAACTCAATAGCTCCGGCAGCAAGCCGGACTTGGAATATGAGGAAACTGCAACAAGGAACACTTTTCAGACTGAGCTTCATTCATTTGTTCTTGCCCCCTATCCGCCATATTGACCGGTTTTGTGTAGTGGTTATATGCTCTGACTGTTCTTCAGTCTAAGGTCCGAACTTGAGGTTGGTAGCACAACGTTGAGGTGAAGATTAAGTTGTATGGTGCTATTTTTACCTTTAGTTTTGTCTCCTTGTTGGACAATAGTGGTTACAGTTGACCAATGAATTGACAAGCGTTGATGCATCTTGAGTCTACTTCTACAGCTTGTGAATTGTCGTTTGTCACTAGACTTCCTAGATATTTAAATTCCTCCACTTGTTTTAATTGTCTCTCGTTTATCATTATGTTGATGTTCTGCTTCTCTTTCCTATGTTCATGACTTCTTTCTTGTTGATTTTCTTGTTGTCTTGAGAGGCTATGACGGTAAGTCTATTTGTATCTTTTTTTTTATGAAATTAAAATACTGTCATCATCATCAAGTACCGGGCCTGCTGGCGTAGGTGATCATGTCTCTCCACAACTTTCAATCTCGGCAGCTATTTATCATTTCTGTTGTTGACCTTCTGCCAAGCCATTCTCTTAAGCTGTCTGTTATTTGTTCTGTTTGCTTCCCTCTATCTCTTCGTCCCTCAAATTTTTCCAGTTGTTTCAAAATATTCCAGTTGTTCTCTTCTTATTACATGGCCAAAAATGATGATTGTTTCTTCCTAATATTGAAAATTAGCTCTCTTTTTGCTTTGACCTCTCTCAGAACATCTTCATTACTCTTATTAGTCGTCCATGGTACTCTCAACATTCTTCTGTAAAACCACATTTCTGCAGACTCCAGTGACTTTCTTGTCTGTTGTCCTATTGTCCATGATTCGCATCCATATGTTAAGACTGGCTCTACGTAACATTTAAGAACTCTTTTTCTTGTTTCTATTGTCAAAAATGGATTGCATGGTATCTTCCTCATTTTTTGTAAAACTGCTTTTGCCTGAGCCATTCTGCATCTCACCTCTTTTGTGCATCTTCCGTTTGAGGTTAACAAATTTCCCAAATATTTAAATTAATTTACCTGTTTTAATATTGTTCCACTTGTCTTTAATTTGCTTTGAGGTGATGTCTTTTTCTTTGTTGTTACCATTACCTCTGTCTGTTTGCTATTAAGGCTGAGTCCTTTATTTTTGTTTTCTGTCACTGTAATGTCCAACATTTTCACTTTAGCGATTAAGACTGTATCATCTGCATACCTTAGACTATTTATATTATGACCTCCAATTGTTATTCCAGGCATGCCCCTTATGGATCTAAAACAATCTCACTATAAATATTCAACAAATCTGGTGACAGCACACAACCTTATCTAACACCCTGTTTTATTTCTTGAAACATTCCCAATTGGTTTCCAGTTCTTATGGCCGCTGTTTGTTGCCAGTACTTGTTCTTTATTATTCTTAGATCTTTGCTGTCTACGTTTATGCTTTCTAAAATGTTGATTATTTCTTGGTGCTTTACTTTGTCAAATGCCTTGGTGTAATCTATGAAACATAGGTATAGATCTGTTAAAACCCGGTAAGATCTGGTAAAATACTATAACCACGTCGAACGGCACAGCGTGCTGGAAAGAAAATAATAGTAATAGAAGGTATGGTTCATGGGCAGACCAAGATGACAGTTGTTTCAAGAGATCAAGAAAGCATTGAACATGATAACAGAAGAAGTATGAGATCTGGCTAGAGACAGAGTTTTATTGGGACAGGCTGTGGTTAAAGCAACGTTCTGTGTGAGATCTAGATAGAGGCAGAGATTCTTTCAGACGGGCTATGGTGAATACAACGTGCTTCAAAGGACATGCCACCTGATGATGATGAGGAGAAGGAGGGGGAAATGCTTTTGTAGGTCTTCTTCTTTCTTATGTATTAGTGCCTGATCGTCTGCGAACAGAAGCTCATTAATATTTTCTTAATTAAAAATTAGCACTAACGAAAATAAACATCCGTGAACCGGATTCATAAACGACTAGTTTAATGCACTCGGCCACACGATCATCTCCAACGTCCCGTGTACATTACTATTTTTAATCATAATGTCTTGAAACATGAAGACAAATGTTTGTTCACAGTTTATTCAAATACTAATTAAGGCTGAAATCCTGTCGCCAACTAACATATCCATTTTCACAGGATGTCCCCAAAAACGTGGGAAGAGCATACAAGATAAATTTACTTTAAAACTGTACTTTTTGAGTTTAATAATGATTTTCTTCGATCGGCTCCTAATGGTTAAACAAAGCCAGGGTGCAAAATGACAAAAAGTGGAAAGAATTTCCCTAGAGACAGTGGTCTGGTCTAGCTTTCTTCTTTATTTGACGTTTCCCTGCGTATTTAGAACAATAGCACGGTAACATTTATCACTACATGTCTTCAGGGACCAATAGTAGACATTTTAGTGCTCCGCATTGATCAATTTTCAGACTTTAAAAAGAAACTACAATGAGAGGAATTTTACTGTTTATTCTTCAATCTTGTTACAAAATCTTGTTTCAGTATCTCTGTTTTCAATCAGTAGATCTCCAATATCAATTAATAGAAGCCTGGCTTCTGTAATCAAATTTCACTATTCACTTGTAAAAACGAAACGGGCATTCGCTGTTTAGAACCAGTATGAGTGCTTGAAATATTTCAGAGGAATAATTGAAGTTGCTCTAGTTGACTGCATGACTTTTGATTTCTTGTTGGTTGATTAATTAATTGCTTAATTCGTTGATTAATTACTTGACTGATTGTTTTGTTAATTGATGCAGGTTCTTTTGGGTTCATACCAGCGGCGGACGGCAGATTCTAAACTTGAGGAGGCCAGTACGTGGTGAGTGCTCGCATTACGTGTATAATAACAAGAAATACAATACCTACACTACAGCACACGTACACACACACACACGCTCATATATATATATATGATTACCCCAAAAATCGTGTGCCGAAGGTCTGTAAAATTTATGGTCACTAACACTATATTCCCTATACGCCACTTGGCGTGACGGGGGTACTTTACTTTATATATATACTGACTGAACTGATACTCGTACAAAAAATTCACTCGTTGATCTGTTTTCTTTACAAATGGTCTCTCTTTGAAGCAAGCCTAACTACAGCCCCTGTTCAGTTTATCATACCACTGTAGCTTGCAAATGACCACACACTTTTGATTGTGTTTGAAAGCAAACTCGGAGAACAAAATAGATTGGTTATTGGTTATGGAAGGCCTCGGTATCACAGCAAACGAATTAACATCCATAATTGCTTAACCGCCCGTGCCAGTGGAATCATCCGAATTACCAACTCATCTCCCAAACAAAGAAAGGTAACTGTAGTCCCCATCGTAGCAGTCTCAGCACACGCCAAAAGACATAAGGCGAAACCACGTAGAAAGTGAACACAGTCAACTGTTCCCTGTCATACGATATCATCATTCATCGTAAACAAGCGGGATATCGAAGCAGGATCAAAACGGATGAGACACACAGCTCACGGTGTGCACAGAGCACTTAACTCAGTAGCTCCTGCAACAAGCCGGACTTGGAATATGAGGAAACTGCAAGAAGGAACACTTTTCAGACATAGCCTTCAATGGTTCCTGCCGCCTATCCACCATATACCATGGGAGTTCACGTCCTCCCGAAAATGATGATCGTCATAGCACTTGATGATGTTAGGCCGTCATTGATGACTCCAATTTCAAACATATAGACACACAGTGGTGGTAAGTTATCATTTCCAATCCAACAGAAGCCACATGACCTGTAGTTAGTAAAACCACAGAGAGAATATGATTTTGTGACCTTCACTGATTCACTCTTAGATGTGAATGTGTAGTTTACACAAGAGGAGAAGTTTTCAACTACAGTGATCCCATTTAAGGCAATTCTGGGATAGCAAGGCAAGTCTCCTTTATAGCAGCAGAACTTGATGTTCTCCGCTCCCTTCTTGTAGCTGCTGCCACACAATTCTGATGTCTCATTAACTTGGACATCATTCAAGAACAATGTCAGATTAACATTCCATAGATATGGCTCTGCTGATGAAATGCTTGGTGCAACAGTTGTATCAATCATACTGGAGGCTCCTGGTCTGTGGTCATTAATATCACAGACGGCACATGATGTTGTTATATTCAGTATTTCTGGGGTGTAAATATGTGGCACACACATGGAGAGTGGTTTGTGGTCACAGTAATCCCATTAAAGGCAATTCTAGGGTAGCATGGCATAGCTGTTTCAGAACAGCACAATCCTATGATGTTTTCTGTGTTCGCTATAAAGCTGCTGCTGCTACACAATCCTGACCAATTATAGGTGTGGACATTATTCACTTGCAATGACAAAACTGCTTTGTTTACATCATAAACCTCTGGAAGCGAATAATTTATGGGACTAATAGTACAATTTATTCTTCCATCGGGGATATCTTCATTGAGTCCCCCCCCTCCCCCAAAAAAAAATCTTTGGTTAAAAAGCACATATGCTTTTGAGTTAAACACACAATGAGCCCACTTCATAGATTCAAAATTATCCTTGCCAATGCCATCCGTTTGTACAAGTTAGGTCCTTAGCTACCAACGTCAAAAATGTCTGAAACGAAACCACCGAATTAACGACTTTACCTACAGCGCAGGTTAACGAACTGTGAACAAACATTTATGTTCAAACCCTTGAAAACATTTTCAAAAATCTGCCAACTCGCAGCAATAGCATATATCGTGTTGTTCAATGTAAACATTGCTTAGTCCATAGCTCGAATATAAATATAAGCTGCCATTTTGGTGCGTTCCATGACGACATCGAACAAAATAGATGTTCTAATATATTACTATCGGTTACTTCGTTGTACTGGTAGATGACCTTTTGATCATTTAGTTTTAATAAGTTCTTCGTACCACGTAAATTTCATTAAATTGTCTGCCCCTACCTTATTTTCCGTTTGAAGAAGAACAATTTTGGAGCCCCCTCTTTCTTGCTGCAAAATAATTCTCTCAGCGTCATTTGGGTATGAAAAGGGAATATTCAATAATGAAATAATAATTTTACCATCTGGATTCATCTCATCTCTCGCTACTCACCATTTGCATATGCATTCATTTTGGTTGATCTTTAACCTAATAATTTGCATATAAATGTTACGGCAATTTATGCAAAGCCGCTTTGTAAAATAGTTCCTTCATTTATTGTTCTGTATTAATATCTATCTATCTATCTATCTATCTATCTATCTATCTATCTATCTATCTATCTATCTATCTATCTATCTATCTATCTATCTATCTATCTATCTATCTATCTATCTATCTATCTATCTATCTATCTGTCTGTCTGTCTGTCTGTCTGTCTGTCTGTCTGTCTGTCTGTCTGTCTGTCTGTCTGTCTGTCTGTCTGTCTGTCTGTCTGTCTGTCTGTCTGTCTGTCTGTCTGTCTGTCTGTCTGTCTGTCTGTCTGTCTGTCTGTCTATCTATCTATCCATCCATCCATCCATCCATCCATCCATCCATCCATCCATCCATCCATCCATCCATCCATCCATCCATCCATCCATCCATCCATCCATCCATCCATCCATCCATCCATCCATCCATCTATCTATCTATCTATCTATCTATCTATCTATCTATCTATCTATTGACCTTTCGAACCGTAGCCGGCCCATAGGGCGAAGACCAAGATACTCCTTCTCCTATCTGAATTTTGGGTCTAGCAGTTTTCTTTTAAAGATATTTTATCACATCTCGCCATTTGTCTCTGTTCTGTGCAAGCTGCTCTATCTCATTGAGGGAGCCGAATCCTGCTGCTCTTGCCTCTCTCATCAATGTTCTTCTCAGTGTCTCCCTGGGTCTTCCTCTTTTTCTCTTACCTGTTGTTTCCCACATGAGGGCTTGCTTTGCTATTCGGTTATTATCTCTTCTCATCACATGTCCAACATATGACCATCGTCTTTTTTGTATTAATATACTTGTATTTTAATATCTAGTTATTTGCATTTGCTTTTGCAAATTAGAAAAAAAAATATAGTTTTGCTATTAATTAAAATCTCTTTTTTTCAAGTTTGTATGTATATACAAACGCAGAAAAGTGCAACGGAGATCCGAAATTAATCAGACCCTGGGTGCACTTTCTGCAGCGATCGAGAGGACGTGGACTAGATCCGCCATTTTGGAGACGGAAGTCATTTTCAAGTCAGACAAGTATTTGTTGTGACAAGCACCTCTTCTTCATTGGAATTCAAATATATTTTTTAAATATGTCATTATTTTATTGGTTTTCTATCTATCTATCTATCTACCTATCTATCTATCTATCTATCTATCTATCTATCTATCTATCTATCTATCTATCTATCTATCTATCTATCTATCTATCTATCTATCTATCTATCTATCTATCTATCTATCTATCTATCTATCTATCTATCTATCTATCTATCTATCTATCTATCTATCTATCTATCTATCTATCAGAGAGAGAGAGAAAATACTGGATAGCTTGGTGTCATGGCAAGGAAAACAGTCAACAACAGAACTGATACGATGCGCTGTAGATAGGAGATTTTGGAGGAACATGATCCCCTACGCCAATCGGTATGGCACATGATGATGATGATCTATCTATCTATCTATCTATCTATCTATCTATCTATCTATCTATCTATCTATCTATCTATCTATCTATCTATCTATCTACCTATCTATCTATCTATTGACCATACTAACATCAAAACAAATAACACCAGGGCTGAAACTAAGAATAGCAAAATGGTATATCTTCTCAATATTCCTAAATGGTGCAGAAATGTGGACATTAGACAAGAAAACAGATCAGAGAATTGAAGCCTTTGAAATGTGGATATATAGAAGAATATGTAAAATTGAATGGAAAGAAAAGAAAACAAACGATGAAGTCTTAAAACAACTAAAAATGAAAAGAGAGCTACTAAACACAAATCAAATAAGACAAATGCTATTTTTGGGCCATGTTACATGACACAACAGCCTACTAAAAGTAATTGTGGTGGTGAGCGGGGGGGAGTGGGGGGGAAATACTGGGTAAAGTGGCGGAGGCAGACCAAGACTAACCTGGGCGAGTAACATCAGATGATGGACAAATCAGCCTATGACAACCTGCACCCTCAAAGCAAGAGACGAAGCGGAGTGGCGCTCCATGTTAGCCAACCTTCGTTGCGGAGATGGTACTCGATGATGATGATGATGATCCTTTGACCATTCGAGTCGTAGTCGGCCCATAGAGCATAGACTCGGTTACTTTTTACCTTTTTCGAAATGTTCTTTCTAGCCTTCTTAATCCTTGCAAAGATCTTTTATCAAATCTCACCAGTTGTCTCTGTTTTGTGCATTGATCTAGATCTCATTGAGAAAGCCAATTCCTGCTGCCTTTGACTCTCTCATCAATGTTCTTCTCAGTGTCTCTCTGGGTCGGCTTCTTTTTTCTATTGGGGTACGGACAAGTTAATACAATGCTGTGGTAAAGCTGGTAGCAGAGAGCCAGTAGTGGGGTGTAACGTACACTCCTACAAGGTATAGTGACAGCTTTACAAAAAAAGAACACAACAAAATACTGACGTTTCGGCCTACATGCTGCCTTCTTTATAGAACGAGGACAACGATAAGAAGCGATGAGGGTTTCGTTCATCACAATTATCATCGTTTGTTATAAGGTATGTTACAACCCACTACTGGCTCCTCTTTTTTATTGGTTTTGGAGACATCGAATTACCTGCTGGCTGAACGTCGCTATAATTTCTTTGTTCAGCCATTAGTTATAATCTTGTTAGATTGTGTTAATTCATTTGAGTGATATTTATTACATTGTTTTCTTGATTATTCTGTCACATTTTTTTCCTTATTAATTTTGATTGGGATTTCAAAGTTGAACTTCGAGTTAGTTGGTATGCCCTACAACAGCACCGGTCTCTAACACAATCTGTTAGTAACTGGTGTCTTTTTCTGCTGCTGTTTTCAACCGACGACTGCTCTTCGGCGTCCGCACTTCAAATGACATAAGTGGATGTAGTTGCGTATGTTGTTAATATGCGACAAGACGCAATGTCGGAGTTTTTCAACCGGATACATCCGTTTTTTTCATATTGTAATCATCATCGAGTGCCACTTCCGCAACGAAGGTTGGCTACCATGGAGCGCCATTCTGCTCTGTCTCTTGCTTTGATGGTGCAGGTTGTAATAGGCTCGTTTGTCCATCTTTTGATGTTGCTCGTCCATGTTAGTCTTGGTCTGCCTCTGCCTCTTTTATCTTGTATTTTCCCCTCCATGATTACTTTTAGTAGGCTGTTGTGTCTTTTATCATGGCCCAAAAATCATGTTTTTCATAACTGTTTCAAAATTAAAAAGTCTGCTTCTTGTAGAGTTAATGCTGGTGTATTCTTAAATCGGTGACATGCGATGATTTTCTTTTTTCTTTAATATTCTATTTATTCATTTGTGTGTGTGTGTGCTATTTACACTTTAATTACAATTTGCTATAGTCCTCTTTTTGTGTCAGTTTCTTTGTTTTAATAATTCATTAATTCTTAATTCAACATGCGAAATGGACAACAACCTATTCCTCATTAACTTTAGGGAGGACCCCCCAACCTTCTACTCAAGATGGCAAACAACTTCCACTCCCGACCTAGCATTTGCAAGTGGAGACATATCTATCAAAATAACCAGAAAAGTGCTGAACCAACTTGGAGATAGTGACCATAGACCAGTCAAATTTTCAGTGGCTCTTGCTCACAAACAGGAGTTGCAAATACCACTTCCCTGCTGGAACTATAAGAGAGCAGATTGGGCAAAGTTTGCAAGGCTCACTGATGCATATACTTCGCCTATCAACACCCACGAAAAGAAGGTCAATAATATGATAGAGCGGTTAACAAATGGCATCATGAGAGCTGCTAAAGAATCCATTTCTAGAGGAGCAAGAAGAAACTACAAGCCATACTTGAGCAAGGAAATACAAAGACTAGAAGAGGAACTGGACTCTGCCAGAGAACTAGCTGAAACATCACACAGCACAGAGAGCAACATTGCCTACAAAGCAGCCTCAGCCAAATACAGACGTGAGGTCATGATATCAGCAAGGCAGAGCTGGATAGACAAAACAGAGAGCCTTAATCTAGACAAAAACGGTCATAAACTATGGAAACTTGCAAAAGTTCTGAGCGACGAAAACAACTGCCGACCTCCAAAGTCATTAACACACAATCAGAACATCCTCACAGGCAAAAGGGCAGCAAACCGACTGATAGAGACTTACAAAAACAATAGTAGAATAAACATTCAAATAGACAAACAGAAAGCTGCAAGACGGGAAAATCAAGATGCAAAACCTTTAGCACCAGAAGAGCATCAGACGACCATCTTTACCTCAACTGAATTAGATGCTGCCCTCAAAGGATTGAAGCTCAAAAGTTCCCCTGGTAAAGATGGAATCTCCAACGAAATGCTCCTAAATCTGGGACAGAAAGCCAAGAGCCAGCTTCTAAGGATAATAAATGCTAGCTGGAAGAGAGGTCATGTGCCGGCAATCTCGAAAGAAGCTAATATGGTGCACATCCTCAAGCGTGGAAAAGGCCCACTAGACCCAAGTAGCTATAGACCAATTAGCCGACTGAGCTGCCTGAGTAAACTCATGGAAAAGACCCACTAGACCCAAGTAGATATAGACCAATTAGCCTACTGAGCTGCGTGAGTAAACTCATGGAAAAGACCCACTAGACCCAAGTAGCTATAGACCAATTAGCCGACTGAGCTGCCTGAGTAAACTCATGGAAAAGACCCACTAGACCCAAGTAGCTATAGACCAATTAGCCTACTGAGCTGCGTGAGTAAACTCATGGAAAAGACCCACTAGACCCAAGTAGCTATAGACCAATTAGCCGACTGAGCTGCCTGAGTAAACTCATGGAAAAGACCCACTAGACCCAAGTAGCTATAGACCAATTAGCCTACTGAGCTGCGTGAGTAAACTCATGGAAAAGACCCACTAGACCCAAGTAGCTATAGACCAATTAGCCTACTGAGCTGCGTGAGTAAACTCATGGAAAAGACCCACTAGACCCAAGTAGCTATAGACCAATTAGCCTACTGAGCTGCGTGAGTAAACTCATGGAAAAGACCCACTAGACCCAAGTAGCTATAGACCAATTAGCCTACTGAGCTGCCTGAGTAAACTCATGGATAAGCTGGTTAACAGAAGACTTATGTGGCATTTGGAGACAAAACAACAAATCGTACCACAACAAAGTGGTTTCCGTCAGCACAGATCAACTGAAGACCTGGTCACCTACATTGCACAGGAAATAGAGGATGCTCTACAAGAAAAGACACACAGGCTGGCAGTGTGGGTCGACATGGAGAAGGCTTTTGATAGGGTTTGGCGAGAGGGTTTAAAGAACAAGCTTTTTAGACTTGGCATCCAGGGTCGTTTATTCAATTGGGTTTCTCAATACCTTCAGAATATAGAACGGCCATAGTACAAGTTCAAGGTCAACTAAGTAAGAAGGCGGAGTCTTGTCCCCAACACTCTTTGTAATTTTCATAAATGACATCGTAATGGACATTCCACCCAGAATACACTCAGCAATATACGCAGATTATCAGGCGTTATGGGCTCGCGAGGAAAGTATGTCGGTGGCTGGACACAGGATGCAAGATGCCCTAGGTGAACTTGAAAAATGGACGAACACCTGGTTCTTACCAATCAACGAAAAAAAAAACTACATATAAATTGTTTCAACCTATCAAGAAACACACTCTCTGCAAACTTGAAGACAAAAGACCATACACTTCCTTTTGACCAAAACCCATCATATCTTGGCGTCACCATGAATCGCAGAATGACTTGGAAAAATCAGATAGACAGAGCAAGGAAAAAGGCCAGAAAACGAACAAATATTATGAAGAAATTGGCAGGAACGGACTGGAGGGCAGACAGCAATATTTTGAAAAGACTATACGTAGGAAGAGTCAGACCAGTTCTAGAGTATGGAGTCACAGCCTGGGCTATGGCTTCCAAATCACACCTTAGCAAAATTAACAGAACACAGAACCAAACTGCCCGTATCATCACTGGTGCTATGAAATATACACCTATCATGACTCTAGAAACAGTAACAGGTTTACAACCCTTAGATGACAGACGGGTCACTAAAGTTTGCTACAAGCGGAGAAATATAGAAGGCTCCTTAGCCATCCCATGCACCAAAGAATAACTGGTTCCGGAATTGTACGACTAAAGAGGAGCAACTTCGCTGCAATTGCCAATGAACTAACTGGAGACCCAGTACTTTCCCAAACAATATCGAAACCCTTTGGGCCCATCTGATATGTCTCCTCATGGAAAGCATAAAATACCAGAACATAAGGAAAATATAACAGGAATCATGAAAAAAGGCCACCCAATCAGACACAGAAAGAAAACACGTAGCAGAAAAACACATACACGGTTTCTACCCACATGACTCTTTGTCCCACATATACACAGATGGCTCTGCTACAAATGCCACCAGAAATGGAGGGCGAGGTGTGATCTAGACGCTGAATAATCAGGACGAAATCACCAAGCCAATAGCTACTGGAAAATTCTCAAACAACTTTAAAGCAGAAACTGAGGCCATCAGAGATGCTGCAACACTGGCTACTCAACATAAAAATAACATGCACAATAAATTGGTGACTCTGACTGATGCACTGTCAGTATTATCAGCTCTAAAAAGCCCCAAGAACAATGAACTAGATGACTTGAGAACAACCCTGGACCAACTATGCAATAACTTCCAGAGAGTAGTCATTCAGTGTATAACATCACACTGTAATATACACGGGAACGAACGCGCAGACAAATTAGCTAAAGAGGGAGGGAGATTACCACAAGAGAACCATCCGCTCAGTTATGATGAAGCCAAATCCATCCTCAAGGGTCAGTTCCATGAAAAATGGAAACGAGAACACCCAAAGCATAACGAGAGTGACGGATACCACCAACTATCAAGGAGGGATCAAGTCATCATACTTCGCCTACGCACTGGCCACAATAGAATGAGAAATCACATGTTCACCAAATTCAAAATAGGTACAACCAGCCTATGCCACTGTACACTGGACAATATGACTACAAAACATGTTCTACAGCATTGCCCCCAGTACACAGACCTGAGAAGAGCAAAAGTGGCCCACCTCCCTGAAAGTAAAACTATATGGAACAATCGATTCGTTTCAACAGACAGCTGACTTCATGAGAGAGTCTGGAATCCTACTCTGATTGAGTCTTGATCGCAGAGAGAGAGAGAGAGAGAGAGAGAGAGAGAGAGAGAGAATTCGTAATTCATTATTTTTAGAGCTGTTATAACAGTAATACATGACTGCACAGTCCCTTTAAGTAGATACCAAAGTGCGTATAAACTGAGGGCCCCAGAATCTTCCTATATGTACTCACATCTTGCGGATAAATCATGTAAATTGTATCCTTTTTTGTGAGTTTAAAGATTGATTATACGTGTTGTTTCTACACCTTTTGTCCATATGAATTTATTTCCAGAATTTTGTGTGTGGTTTTCTTCAAATAAATAAATACTTGTTCTCTGTAATTGGTCAATATCATTAACAAACTCTGTGTTCTTTAAAATGTATTTTGTTCACTTAGTCACTTACAGGTTTAAAATGTTTTGTTCACTTAGTCACTTTCAGGTTTAAAATGTTTTGTTCATTAGTCACTTACAGGTTTAAAATGTTTTGTTCACTTAGTCACTTACAGGTTTAAAATGTTTTGTTCATTTAGTCACTTACAGGTTTAAAATGTTTTGTTCACTTAGTCACTTACAGGTTTAAAATGTTTTGTTCACTTAGTCACTTACAGGTTTAAAATGTTTTGTTCACTTAGTCACTTACAGGTTTAAAATGTTTTGTTCACTTAGTCACTTACAGGTTTAAAATGTTTTGTTCACTTAGTCACTTACAGGTTTAAAATGTTTTGTTCACTTAATCACATACAGGTTTTTTTTTAATGTTTTGTTCACGTAGTCACTTACAGGTTTACAATGTATTTTGTTTACTTAGTCACATACAGAGGATAGCGGGGTAGAGTTATGCCCTACCAAAGGAGGAGTAAGACGTCTCCTTTCCTCCGCTAGTCTTCTGGACACCCTTGGGCAAGATGGAGCTCCCGTTTAGCCCCCCCCCCCCCACTATCATGGTTATGTGAAGCCATTGGAGCAGGTGGTGGATGGTGTGATGGCAGTCGACAAGTAGTGCCGGTTATGGTCCCCACACCGCGATGGCAGACAGAGGATCTTATGTATAGAGACAATGGCTGCGATCTCCGACTAGTACAGTCACTGCCAAGAAGGAAAGGAATAGCAAACTATCTTCTTATATTGTCTAGACTAATCATGACAAATCACAACTTAATATCTATAGCTAACGACGTTAATTGGGACTCCAAGAAATGATAGACATAATAGTAAAAGAAAGCAACAAGAAAGGTCTCAGTCTGAATAGTAAGAAAACAGAAGTAATGGTCATATCGAAGAAACAATCATCAACCAGAATGCAGCATAAAAATAAATAGGACAAATTTGAAGCAAGTGCAACATCTGATATACTTGGGCACAATAATAACATCAAATGGAAGATGCACGACAGAAATAAAAAGCAGAATAGCTCAGGCCAAAGTAGCATTTTAGAAAATGAAAAATATCTTATGCAACAAATCTATGTCAATAGAAATGAGAAAGAGAGTTCATCGGTGCTATATAGAACCAATTCTGACCTATGGAAGCGAATCATGGACAACAGACAAATAAATGAAAAGACGATTAGAGGCCACAGGGATTGGATTTTTCAGAAGAATGTTGAAAGTTCCCTGGAAAACTAAAAAGACCAATGAGGAAGTTCTCAAAGAGACAAAAAAGCAGCTCCTAAAAACATCAGAAAGAAATAATCAACATTTTTCGGGCACATCATGAGAAGAGGAAAGTTGGAATACAGGTTACAACTGGCAAAATAAAAGGAAAGAGAGATCGCGGACGACAAAGAGAGAAAATACTAGATGGCTTGGTGTCATGGCATGGAAAGCAGTTAACAACAGAACTGATACGATGTACTGTAGATAGAAGATTGTGAAAGGACATGATCGCCTACGCCAACCGGCATTGCACATGATGATGATGAGTCACTTACAGGTTTAAAATGTATTTTGTAAACTTAGCCACTTACAGATTTAAAATGTTGTATTCACTTAGTCACTTACAGATTTAAAATGTTTTATTCACTTAGTCACTTACAGATTTAAAATGTTTTATTCACTTAGTCACTTACATGTTTAAAATGTATTTGATCACTTAGTCACTTACAGGTTTAAAATGTATTTGATCACTTAATCACTTACAGGTTTAAAATGTATTTGATCACTTAGTCACTTACAGGTTTAAAATGTATTTTGTTCACTTAGACACTTTACAGGTTTAAAATGTATTTTGTTCACTTAGACACTTTACAGGTTTAAAATGTATTTTGTACACTTAGCCACTTACAGATTTAAAATGTTTTATTCACTTAGTCACTTACAGATTTAAAATGTTTTATTCACTTAGTCACTTACAGGTTTAAAATGTATTTGATCACTTAGTCACTTACAGGTTTAAAATGTATTTTGTTCACTTAGACACTTTACAGGTTTAAAATGTATTTTGTTCACTTAGACACTTTACAGGTTTAAAATGTTTTGTACACTTAGCCACTTACAGATTTAAAATGTTTTATTCACTTAGTCACTTACAGATTTAAAATGTTTTATTCACTTAGTCACTTACAGGTTTAAAATGTATTTGATCACTTAGTCACTTACAGGTTTAAAATGTATTTTGTTCACTTAGACACTTTACAGGTTTAAAATTTATTTTGTTCACTTAGACACTTTACAGGTTTAAAATGTATTTTGTTCACTTTGTCACTTACTGGTTTAAAATGTATTCTGTTTGCTAAGTCACTGACAGATTTAAAATGTTTTTTTTCACTTATTCACTTACTGGTTTAAAATGTTTTCTGTTTACTTAGTCACTGATAGGTTTAAAATGTATTTTGTTCACTTAGTCACTGACAGGTTTCTCTCTCTCTCTCTCTGCGTTCAGGACTCAATCAGAGTAAGGATTCCAGACTCTCATATGAAGTCAGCTGTCAGGCTAAGTGTGTTGATCGCCCCCACAGACAGAACATCACAATTAGAGTCTGTCAGATCCACTCTGACTGAACACCCGTTAATACGTTGCACTGTGTTCTGCGCCAGTGGCCCAGTGCATCCGATTTCAGCCAGCATTTTTTCAGGTTTGCTTTCCTTAGCCTTTGATTGTCCCCAATCTTCCTGCAAGGCAGCAGTTGATCTTTTCTGTCGGGGGATTCTGCCCTTAGATGGTCGGCCTTCCCAGGTTTACGAGCACCATCTGCCCGAGTCACTAGAGGTGACTAACACAGACATGCGACTTGTAATATGAGGAAACTGCAACAAGGAACACATTTCCTTCATTTGTTCCCGCCGCCTATCCCCATATACCGGTAAGTCACGTCCTCTTGAAAATGATGATCATCGTAGCACTTGATGATGTTAGGCCATCGTTGATGACTCCAATTCCGAACATATAGACACACAGTCAATCGTCAAATTATTCTTGTTGCACATCAAACAGCAGACCGTAAGATTTGCGCACGGCCGGTTTAGGGAACCAATACGATGACGTAGGACACAATGTCGCCAAACTCATAATCTCGATACCTTTAGACTTATGTCTGATTACTCAAGTGTAAACAGTCTACGACGAACAAAACACGAAGCAACTTCCCCAAAGAGACAAAACTGCGACTGACGAAGTAGTTTACATTAATGTGTAACGTGGAAATAACTTGCGTCAAAGAATCCCAATAACGGTCTTGAACAGCACTAATGTGACGTAAAGCACAGATCTAGTCTAGACGGAGCTGGAATGTCTCACTCACAACACTTGATTCGTCAAAAAACGGACTGTTGTCGACCTACGACCTCGCCTTAGCGACACAGATGTATCAAGCATATCATCATTTTGACTTTTACGCAGAAAAGTGCAATGAAGATCCGAAATTAATCAGACCTTGGGTGCATTTTCTGCAGCGATCGAGAGGACGTGGACTAGATCCGCCATCTTGGAAACATTCCACTGACAGGTTTAAAATGTATTTTGTTCACTTAGTCACTGATAGGTTTAAAATGTATTTTGTTCACTTAGTCACTGACAGGTTTAAAATGTATTTTGTTCACTTAGTCACTGACAGGTTTAAAATGTATTTTGTTCACTTAGTCACTGATAGGTTTAAAATGTATTTTGTTCACTTTTAGTCACTGACAGGTTTAAAATGTATTTTGTTCACTTAGTCACAGGTTTAAAATGTATTTTGTTCACTTAGTCACAGGTTTAAAATGTTTTGTTCACGTGATGAGATAGAAAGACCATAACACGACACAGCAAATCTTTAAAAAAAACGGTACGAGAACACCAGACTCAAAGGTCGGCCACGAAAGAAATCGACTGATGAAATATTACAAACACTAGAAAACTTTATAGCAGCAGAGGTCACGAGAAGAACAAAACAGACTGCAAATGATATCTCCCCTCGACGCTGGTGGGCTAATGATGAAGAGTAAGTAGAAGAATAATCATTTTGAAGAGGCCTGTGTTTTAACAAAGTTATTACATTTTTGAGCTGTTTTTATTTTATCCCAATGATACATGGGAGTAAGAGATAGCATAGATATGCAGATAGAGCCACTGTTAATGGACGAGCAGTGGATCGTTTTAAACAGAAAACCGTATTTACGGCATTACCCCATTATTGGGATCTGTCGATGTGACATATAGGACGGGAGAATAAAGGCCGAATTTCCTGAACAGTTACCACGAAGTGTTCGGCTCTGTATTTTTATTTCACCTGGATAGTAACAAACTTTTGACCCTGCCGGGATTCGATCTCGCATTCTCCTGGTTTGAAGTCCAGATGGTTCTTGGCATTGAAAACATCCTTAAGGAAGTTGGAGAAGTCAATGATTCAACTAATGGCCACGCAAACGTGACAATAATCAGACAGAAAGAACAACAAGGCTAAAGGGAGAGGTTAGACAAGAGAGCTGTGAAGACAACCAGTATATGCTCTTGTCCTTGCAAGACATTATAAATGTTTTATGATTACCTGTTTTCTGTGAACGTGTTTTTTAGTTCAAATTGGTTACAGTGCGGCTAATTTCTGGTTTCCTAGTAACAACTTAAGTCTAGTGTTCAGTGTCCACACAACATGTTGCTCTTGTGGATAAGAATACTGTTGTGAAAGAAAGAAAGAAAGAATGAGAGAAAGAAAGAAAAAATGAGAAAAAGAAAGAAAGGAAGAAAGAAAGGAAGAAAGAAAGAAAAGAGAAAGAAAGAAAGTAAGAAAGAAAGAAAACGAGAGATTTGTGTAGTAAATACGATGTTGCTGTCCGTATATTTTATTACTATCAGCATATATATATATATATTTGGGGGGGGGGGGTAATATGGTCAGCACTACGCCAGGTTAACTTTCTTACTCGAAAAATCTCCGGTGCCCATTTAAAGTCCTGGAGCCTAAGTCTTTTCGTAGGGGTTTTATAGTTCCGGAGAATAAAGGCCGCTTGTTCAGTGCAGTTGCCGCGAGGTGTTCGGGTCTGAGTTTTTATTTGGCCCCCGACAGAGACAAAACTATTGATCCTACCGGGATTCGAACCTGTGTTCTTACAGTAAAAAAAAAAGTAAAGTACCCCCCGTCACGCCAAGTGGCGTATAGGGAAATATGGTGTTAGTGACCCTATATTTTACAGGCCTTCAGCACATGATTTTTGGGGTAATGTGGCCAGTATTACGCCCGTGCTGCTTTACTTTCCCAGAAAAAATCCGGTACCCATTTAAGGCTGGGTGAACCCGGAGCCGTCGGTTGGGATCAAACCCTACCCCTTGTCCGTAGTAGTCCAGTTCACTAACCACTGAGCTATCGCGGCTCCCACTAATTTTTAGGGAATTAGTAAAACCCAGGTGTCCTCGCCAGGGTACGAACCCCGGCTGTTGCCGTGGTAAGCCAACCGCCTATCGATTGCGCTAACCGGACAGTGTTCTTACAGTAATGTACAAGATATAGAAAACAGTAACTTCATTTCAGTTTCTGGAATAGTCTTTGTGAACGTTGTTTGAATGAAAGAGAATGATTGTATTATGTTTAATGTGATTAATTAACACTTATACAAGAGGAAACAACTCCAGAGATTACGTTAGAATGCGAAGTCCCATCAGTAATCTTTCATGGCTCTCTTTTTCTCTTTGGCAACTGCAGTACCACCTATTTTAATGTTAGCCAAGAGATGTTTAGAGGATTAAGCACAGAGAGAGCTTATTTCCAATATTAAGAAGAAACGATCATCGTTTTTGATCATGCAATGAGAAGGGAACAGCTGGAATATATTGTGGCAGCTGGAAAAATTGAGGGACAAATAGATAGAGGGAAGCAAAGAGAAAAGATACTGACAGCTTAAGAGAATGGTTTAGCAGAAGCAGAATGTCAACAATAGAAATGACAAATAACTGTCGAGATTGAAAGTTGTGGTGAGACATGATTACCTACGCCAGTAAGTATGGTACTTGATGATGATGATATGATGAAGTGCTGTTTACTTGATCTTCCAGCTGTGTGTTGTGTAGTATTTTCTGCACTGAATCATCGATACTTCATATTAATGTACCTAAATAAACACACTGGGAATGACATGAGGATACCTTCATTGTTGCTTAAACTATTAAGCTGCCATTATTGTTTTTTTTAAATAGCATTCAATCCAACAAATTATAACATTCATTAAAAAAAATGTATGCACCAAAAAAATAGGATGAACAATTAATAAATGTATCATTCATTACAAAAAAAATAACATTTACAAAAAATATAACATTTACCACAAAATATAGCATTCACTACAAAAAAATAACATTCACTAAAATATTACATTTACTACAAAATTTAGCATTCACTTTAAAAAAATAGCATTCCCTAAGATATAACATTTACTACAAAATAGAGTATTCACTACAAATATATAATTCATACAAAAAATAACATTTACTAAAAAAATATAGCATTTACAACAACAAAAAATAGCATTCAGTACAAAAATAACATTGACCACTAACAAAAATAACATTTACTACAAACAATATCATTCACTGCAAATAAAGCATTCACTAATAATATAGCATTCACTACAACAATGACATCCAGTAAGAAATAAAGCATTCACTAATAATATAGAACTTACTACAACAATGACATCCAGTAAGAAATAAAGCATTCACTAATAATATAGCACTCACTACAACAATGACATCCAGTAAGAAATAAAGCATTCACTAATAATATAGCACTCACTACAACAATGACATTCAGTAAGAAATAAAGCATTCACTAATAATATAGCACTCACTACAACAATGACATCCAGTAAGAAATAAAGCATTCATTAATAATATAGCACTCACTACAACAATGGTATTCAGTAAGAAATAAAGCATTAACTAATATATAGCACTCACTACAACAATGGCATTCAGTAAAAAAAAAGCATTCACTAATAATATAGCACTCACTACAACAATGGCATTCAGTAAGAAATAAAGCATTCACTAATAATATAGCACTCACTACAACAATTGCATCCAGTAAGAAATAAAGCATTCACTAATAATATAGCACTCACTACAACAATGGCATCCAGTAAGAAATAAAGCATTCACTAATAATATAGCACTCACTACAACAATGACATCCAGTAAGAAATAAAGCATTCACTAATAATATAGCACTCACTACAACAATGGCATCCAGTAAGAAATAAAGCATTCCCTAATAATAAAGCACTCACTACAACAATGGCATTCAGTAAGAAATAAAGCATTCACTAATAATATAGCACTCACTACAACAATTGCATTCAGTAAGAAATAAAGCAACACTAATAATATAGCACTCACTACAACAATTGCATTCAGTAAGAAATAAAGCATTCACTAATAATATAGCACTCACTACAACAATTGCATTCAGTAAGAAATAAAGCATTCACTAATAATATAGCACTCACTACAACAATTGCATTCAGTAAGAAATAAAGCATTCACTAATAATATAGTACTCACTACAACAATGGCATTCAGTAAGAAATAAAGCATTCACTAATAATATAGCACTCACTACAACAATGGCATTCAGTAAGAAATAAAGCATTCACTAATACTATAGCACTCACTACAACAATGGCATTCAGTAAAAAATAAAGCATTCACTACAGAAAAAAGTAATCATTACAAAAAATAGCTTTAACAACTTTAAAAAATTACAATACAAAAGGGACAGGAAGCTAAAAAGCTGAATCGCTTGCTTGATGTAAAGGACCGCTTCTGATGATCAGATTGTTTCCTGTTGCGAAGCTCTGAACAAAGAGTTTCCTATAATTATTATTAACCTCATTCAATATTAGTTATCTCACATGTGCTATTGAATTTGCACCAGTAGCTGTCTGGGATGCACAGTGAAGTGACGGGGACAATAACTGACACTCAAATAATTACAAATAATAACAATTAAATCAGGAGAAATGGAAAGATATAGAAAAAAAAACGGTTCGGTTAAAGCTTCACGTAACAAGTGGACAACACAAACCAGAACGACGTTTCGGCGCGATAGGCCTTCAATTTGAACAAACATACAACACACGTAAAAATATTTCGCATTTGTGTGTTCTTGACCCAACAATGAAAACACTATTGTTACTGTGCACATTAGCTCCAGTTGCACTTCAAGTAGCAACTAAAGACAAAACAAATAAATGAAGATAACAACAAGTATGACAACACCATGAAATGAAACTATAAAATTAGTTAAGACAATATTGTTAATTAGGATAAGAGAAAATATAAACGATAATTGCGTCAATTAAAATAACTGTAAACGAACACCAGTCATGGTGTTTTCCAATTTATTTTTTGAAGTCTCGATAAGGTTTCCTGAGATGGTCTATTAAAACAACAGACACAATGAAAGTAATGTTAGCAGCTATGACACCAGATTGTATAAAGAAAACAAAACATGATTACAAATAAATTACAGTTACTTCTTCACTTTATATCTCTACTCAAATAAGAATTTGAAAATGTCTCATTATTTTTATGTTGCAACTCAAAAAAGTATACATATAATTGAAGTTGTTTCAAATATACCATTCCCTCGGGTGTCTCGTTTTATAGTAAATACCCGGCATTATTTTTTGACGCCTTAGGGATCGTCTTTTATTGATTGTTACCAGGAACAGGGGAATTTTGAAACGTATTAGTAATTAAACTACGATATATGTGTAAACATGAATTTATGCAATTAATAAGTTTTTTTAGATTAATTAATTTAATGTAAAATAAATTACATTCACGTTTTCTTACTACTGCTAAATGCGTGCACATAAAAACCCCCTTAAGGCTAAAGATTTGAGAATCACAGATACAGACTAATGTTATGTTATGTTATGTATTTGTTTTTAGCATTTTTTGGGTCTTTCATTTACATTATTTCCGGACTGCACGCTGTCTATGTCGCATTATCTAATCGTTACACTTGTAAATCTGCAGCTGTTGCTGCTTTAAAAATAGTAATTTACTGTCTGCGTTAGGTTGTTGAAACTCACCGCCTTACGTCATCCATATAGAGGAACTTTCATTAACCAGCATCAAAGATCACGATATTGATCATATCTTTTCTTTATTTGAAACTTCTTTCAAGCCTCATTAGTTGATTGTATTCTAGATAGTTGTATACTCCCCTTTACTTTCATGTTCTTTTTTCTTTCTTATTAAATTGTTCTTCAATTTATAACTCACATTTTTCTGAAAAATAAGTTTATCTCACTGTGATTCCTCTGAATGAACGTTTTGTGCTACCACCAAAATGAGCCATCTTTCGTGATCAGTTCAGCAATATTTTTTTTCAAGAAATTAAAGATGTATTTCTCTCTCTCTCTCTCTCTCTCTCTCTCTCTCTATATATATATATATATATATATATATATATATATATATATACACACATAAGAGAAAAAACAGAGAGAGGGGAAGGAGAAGAGAAAGATAGTGAATACAGTAACCACGAGAGCATGGAAAATAAGTAAACATCACATGATAAATGCTAAACATAATTGAGAAGATTCAAGTTCGACCACGCCACTCAGTACCCTGCATGACGATAACGATTTATCTATATAACACCTGCATAAATGAATAGATTTGCTCATACGAAACATTAATATCTTTAACAGAAATACGGTTAATATAAAATATAAAGACGTAAACGTATGCATGAAAATACATATTGGAAGTATGTATTTTGTGTGGTATATATAAAAATGTTTTTCTATTATAATGCACTCATTCAACACATACACTTACCCTCGCTAGCCGTCTCGTTATTTGTACTCTGCTTTTGATAGAGGCCCTGTCGTTAAGCACACACAGACGTTCACGTCACATCTCGAGTTAAGCACTCCATTCAAACGAATATTTATCTTAACGAGTATCGATGCCTGCTATAAAAACGAGGTGAAAACGATATCTATGAAGCTTGCGTTAATGCTCCATTTTCTCGCTAGAAATGAAGTCGACTCGCGCATTCGATGCGCACAAATAATTCCACAACTCGATTATTTGTATGCTGCAATTATAATAATTGAAATTCAGCCACATTTCCGAATTGTTTAAAAATGTCCACAGAGCAATTATATGTTTCTTTCTTCTTCTCTCTTTCTTTCTAAATCTCTTCTTTGATTAGTGGGCAGAAACAAATTTTATAATGTCCTGTGAGACGGTGCTAAAATCAGTTTAGTTCATTATCTCGGTCACTTTGTTTTCTACGATGTGCATAGTTTTGTTCAGAGATTTCTACCCCATATAGTTGCCAGTGGTTGATGAATGTTACCAGTAGGTAAGTTATGGGTAGGTAATTTTATAACAATTTCAAATATTCTGTTGCAAAACATTGTGGCCTCGTTTAGCTGATTATGGTTATCGTTATGGTTATGGTAGGCCCCGGTATCACTGCAAATGAATTACAATCCATAATTACTCAACCGCCCGTGCCAGTGGAATCATCCGAATTAATATCTCATCTCCCGAACAAAGAAAGGTAGCTGCAGACCCCATCATAGCAGTTCGTTTAGTTGAGATACAATCTAGTTATTGATGATGTTCATTACGAGAATAAGAGAATCTGAGTCTAATATATGGATGAAGAAGTGGGTTTAATGAGCAACACAGTGGAAAAGTGTGCATAAATAGTCAATTTGTGAATTTTCAAAAAGCATAAATTATGTCATCTGTTAGAAATATGTGATCACCGATGTGTCATTGACGTCACTTCTTTTATAATAATTAGTAAGTATACAACTGGCAGTGACGAATGTTGCACATACTCAGGCAGAAACTTTGAGGCAGCCATCATGAACCGGACAATTGTTTTTTTTTTTTTATTCCATCGTAGAAACCTGACTGCAGATGTGACCTCACAAGCTACAGGCATGATGGGAGGCCTCACCTATCATTGCGGGGTTTCAAGCTCTGAACAAAGAGTTTCCTTTAATTATCATTAACCTCATTCAATATTAGTTACCTCACATGTGCTATTGAATGTGCACCAGTATCTGTTTGGGATACTCAGTGAAGTGACGGGGACAATAATTGACACACTCAAATAATAATGATGACCCTTTACACAAGAACAATTAAATCAGGAGAAATGGAAAAAAATATAGAAAATATGGCAACAGAAAGCCAGAACGACGTTGTCTCGGCGCGATAGGCCTTCAGCAGGAACGTCGTTCAGGTTTGCGTTGTCATATTGTTACGTGAAGCTTTAATCAAACCGTTTTTTTTTAATATTTTTTTTTTTAATTTTTTAATTATTTCTTCTCACAATTAGCTTCACAGAAGATTCGAAATTATATGTGCATTTCTTTGTCTTGACCCTACTACTATAATTGTATGTGCATTTCTTTGTTTTGACCCTACTACTATAATTGTATGTGCATTTCTTTGTCTTGGCTTTACTATTGTAATTGTATGTGCATATCTTTGCCTTGACCCTACTACTATAAGTGTATGTGCGTTTCGTTGCCTTGACCCTACTATTGTAATTATATGTGCATTTCTTTGCCTTTACTCTACTACTATAATTGTATGTGCATTTCTTTGCCTTGACCTTACTACTATAATTGTATGTGCGTTTCTTTGCCTTGACCCTACTATTGTAACTGTATGTGCATTTCTTCGCCTTGACCCTACTATTGTAATTGTATGTGCATTTCTTCGCCTTGACTCTACTATTGTAATTGTATGTTCATTTCTTTGTCTTGACCAAACTACTATAATTGTATGTACATTTCTTTGTCTTGGCTCTACTATTGTAATTATATGTGCGTTTCTTTGACTTGACTCTACTACTATAATTGTATGTGCATTTCTTTGTCTTGACCCTACTATTGTAATTGTATGTGCATTTCTTTGTCTTGACCCTACTATCACAAGTGCAACTGTCGCAGCAATTTCAAAAAAAGTCTCATTTGTCCAACGAAGGGGTAAGGTTTGCGAGCAAGAACCGGGTCCAAAGCTATATCCAGTGTGAAGGATATCCCCGAAAACCAACTACTGCTGGCTAGCAGTTCCAATTGGTAAAAGGACAGGATAAGAGAGAACACCCAGACCGAAACGACGGACAGGTTAGGCTCAACTGCAACAGTCAATATTCGCCCTACAAGAAGCTAACTTCTACTATCAAACCAAGATCTAGTCTGTCGAAGTCGGATTGTGTCAGTCACGGCGCAGGTTTAGGGGAATGTCTGGACACACACGCACATTCGAGTACCGACCACGCGACCAGCTCATTTTATTTCATGACGTTTTTAATAGTTCTCCTCCATCATAACACAGGGGAAAGATTCAAGTCCGCATGATCACAAGATGTGAACACTGAAGAAGAAGAAAAAGAGGAAGAAGAAGAGAAGAAGAGGAAGAGGAAGAGGAAGAGGAAGAAGAGGAAGAGGAAGAGGAAGAAGAGGAAGAGGAAGAAGAGGAAGAGGAAGAAGAGGAAGAGGAAGAGGAAGAGGAAGAAGAGGAAGAGGAAGAAGAGGAAGAGGAAGAGGAAGAAGAGGAAGAGGAGAAGAGGAAGAGAAGAAGAGGAAGAGGAAGAAGAGGAAGAGGAAGAAGAGGAAGAGGAAGAAGGAAGAGGAAGAGGAAGAAGAGGAAGAAGAAGAAGAGGAAGAAGAGGAAGAAGAGGGAGAGGAAAAAGCACATTCTCATTATGAGTGGATTAAGAGCAAACTACAGAAACTATCAAGGTCCTTAAAAACGTGCTTTAATTGGAAGCAAGAACAGTATTGTTTATCCTCAGCGTGGTGTGGTTGATTACTTTAACTAGTAATCCCTGACTACCCTCTTGCACGCTAGTAAGACAACGACGGTATACAAAAACACGCCATAGAGCTAATTCTCTAGACTCTAGACATAACAGATTTCTCAGAATAAGTTGCAAAATAAATTACCTGACGCTGAAGTCTCATGAGGGCAGAATTCCAGGCATCTACACGCTATTTCTGAAGCATTAAAGGAGATGAGTCTGGCAGTAGGGGATCCTTCTTGACAACACATTTCGAAACAATTAATGCACGGACATCTTGGCAAAGTAAAGGAACCAATCGGTAGACAGAAGAAGCTAAACAAATATAATTGGATTGATTTTTTTGTTAAATGTCAGTCTTAATATTGGTATCACCACAAAGAAATGCTCCCGAAGAAGGGCTGTCGTATATAACCAACCGAGAGACGCCTACATTTTTGAGGGAAGGAAAATTTGCTGAATTAAGAAAGAATGTCCTAACCGAAAAGATGGAGCATTCAACAAGAGAAAGGATGGAGCATTCAATAACAGAAAAGATAAATCATTCGACAACAGAAAAGATACATAGAGAATTCAACAACAGAAAACATAGAGCATTAGACAAAAAAGATAGATAATTCAACAGCTGGAAAAGATAGTGCATTCAACAACGGAAAAAAATAAAGCATTAAATGTTAGCACACTCGAATACCGACCACATTACCCCAAAAATCATGTGCTGAAGGTCTGTAAAATTTATGGTCACTAACACCATATTCCCTATACACCACTTGGCATGACGGGGGTACTTTACCTTTTTTTTACTTTACACTCGAAGACTATGACCTTTGGTGCTACATCACGTGACACTAATTTGTATGCAGAAATAAACTTGATAAGCACATCCACACGGCATGAACAGTGCAGCAAGGATTAAAGCTTCTTGTTGCTTCCCATGGACGACTAGAAGACCTATTCTGAAGTTGGGGACAACGTAATTCATCATGAGCAGTATCTGTCTGCCGATCGTAGCATTCATCACTGACATCATTCAGAGAGGTAGAAGAAAAGCAAACAATTATTCAGTGAAAGTTTGCAATCAATTCAGGAAAAATTCGACAGAATTTCAATGTTTTATAATTTCAACATTCAGTTTATTCTTTTTTCTTTCTTCTTCTTTCTTTCTTTCTTTCTTTCCTCATTTAACTTTCAGGGTCGAGGGGAGATAATTTGCAGTCTTTTGCTCTTCTTTTGACCTCTGGTACTGTTATATTTTATAGTGTTTCTAATATTCCATTAATCTATCTTTTTTCGACGTCCACCCTTGAGTCTGGTATTCTCGCAACATTTATTGAAGCCTAGTTTTCTTGACTTATGGTATTTCTGTCTTATCACGTGGTGAAAACCATTTTATCTGTTATTTCTTAATGTATGCTATTGCGAAAATTATTCCTATCTTTTTTCTCAGTTCTTCACTTCTGATTGTATGTCTCAGGGTGTTTCTTGTCATTCGTCAACACAATTTTATCTCGGTAACAGATTATCGAATTATTTGGGAGAAGAGATCCGATTAACTTGAAACCGCTCTTTTAGACTAAATCAGAGAGTCTGTACTGTCTCACTGTGTAGAGGTAGTCTACTGCCCTAAAGACAATTTTGTTACTGTTGAGTCAGCTGTGATGAACTAATAACAAATAATAATAATAAAAAAAAGTAAAATAAGTAAAGTACCCCCGTCACGCCAAGTGTCGTATAGGGAATATGGTGTTAGTGACCATAATTTTTACAGACCTTCGGCACATGATTTTTGGGGTAATGTGGTCGGTATTACGTCCGTGCCGCTTTACTTTCCCAGAAAAAAATCCGGTACCCATTTAAGGCTGGCTGAACCAGGAAGCCGTCGATTAGGATCGAACCCTACCTCTTGTCCTTTGTAGTCCAGTTCACTAACCACTGAGCTATCGCGGCTCCTAATAATAATAATAATAATAATAATAATAATAATAATAATAATAATAAATGAATATTATTATGAACGGAAACAGCCGAGTCGACAGATCAATGACTAATTTCACGGGGACATGTATGTATCTTCCTGAGCTGTTGTAATCTCATGCTGTAGTTGAAAGTACACATGCGGTAATGACATTGAAAAAGATACATTTTTTTTTGGGGGGGGAGGGGGGGAAACCTCAGGTGGCAGCGTGCTGAAACAGATGTTGCTCGTGGTAAGGCGCTGTGTCGAGGAGTACGGGTTCGATTCTACTTCGAGCTGTCTATTGGTCTTTTTGTTTTCTGTTGATTTGTGTATTTTTTTTTTTTTGCGCTATATGGCCATTAAGATGTTGACTACAAAGGAAAAAAATACCCGTCAAGCTACGTGGCGTAAAGGAAACATAGTGTTAGCGCTCATAATGTTTCTGTACACATTCGACATTCTATTGTTTGCGTAATGCAATTAGTATTACGTCCGTACAGCTTATTTTTTCCACAGATATTAGGCAGTCATTTAAGGTTGGGTGTATCTGGAAGCCATCGATCAGGACTGAACTCGAATTCTTGATCTTAATAGTCCAGATGTCTAACCACTGGGTTGAAGTCCACTTCTGATGTTGCCATTACACATACTAAACGGTAAATGGCTCTTAATTGGGAGTGCACAATTCTTCTTTGTGTTGTTATTACTGTGGTATTAGTATTCATACCAACATTTATAGTAATATTGGTATTAGTAAAAATAGTAATAACAGTAGTACTAGTAGTAGGTAGGAGTAGTTGTAATAAAAATAATAGTAGTAGTAGTTGTAGTAGTAGTAGTAATAGTAGTAGTAGTTGTTGTAGTAGTAGTGGTGGTGGTGGTAGTTGTATTAATAATAATAGTAGTAGTAGTAGTTGTAGTAGTAGTAATAGTAGTAGTAGTTGTAGTAGTAGTAGTAGTAGTAGTGGTAGATGTAATAAAAATAATAGTAGTAGTAGTTGTTGTAGTAGTAGTAATAGTAATAGTAGTAGTAGTTGTTGTAGTAGTAGTAGTAGTGGTAGTTGTAATAATAATAATAGTAGTAGTAGTAGTAGTTGTAGTAGTAGTAGTTGTAGTAGTAGTAGTAGTAGTTGTAGTAGTAGTAGTTGTAGTAGTAGTAGTAGTAGTTGTAGTAGTAGTAGTGGTAGTATTAACAGTAATAATTATGGACATATTAGTTGTGATAGTAAAAATAATCGATTTGTAAAACTGATATAAATAAACTTGTTTAACAATAACACTATTGTGTTAATACCTGTAGCTTAGCTAGCTACGGTAAAAGTGTGAGTTCACAAATGTCTGCTGCTGCAATCATTTATTTAATTTCTCAGCAACTACTCATTCTGAAACTGTTTGTCTTTGCATTGTGTCCTATTTTTGTCCCAACCTTAATATTTTAATCACAATGTTATGTTGACTGTACAGAATTATCTAACTAGTCATTTTCTTTGTTATTCTTATCAGTTTCTGAATTGTTGCTGTATAACTATATTATTTTTAATTATTACCTATATTTATTCTATTTCATTAACTGGAGTCATATCTGCTTTTATGCATCAGTTGGTGATATTCCAAAGAGTAGTTTTTTTTTATGTCAATGTCATGGTCAATCTAAGCACAATTTTAATTTCTTCAGCGCAAATAATTCTTTGCCGTTCAAAAATATTTATATTAATCGTTTAATCATTTTTTGGTCAAAGTTATTCAATGCACACTTCCCTGCTAGGCCTATTTTGGTATCGGTAGAAACATTACAATCTTCATTCAACCATCTCGATAATGTCCGGTCACACAGCGCGTGTATTGTTCCTTTCTCGGAGTCCGAAATAAGGTGGAACAGCTTTCCACATTTAGCCTCTAATATAAAACATGTATGTAATGTGAGTGTAATATTCTTGACAGTAACGATTCTAAGTTTCAACGCCTTTCCAGTGAAATCACAAATTTTGAGTTATGAAACGCCTCCGAATACTACAGTCATATTCCAAAAACGAGGCATTAACGTCAATTTTCAGAGTATTCTAAATACACGTTCATTATGTGTATGTTTTGTTCAGGATTTTGTTAGAAATAAATGTGAAATGAGTTATTCTGAACGGTTAGATGAATGCTACACAATATGGTCTGTAAAACTCGTATATATATAATCCAAGCAAGGGTTTAAATATGTTTCTATATCTCGAAGAAAAAAAAATCTTTCCTAATTACATGATGGGAGAGGAAAAAATGTGCCTTAAGGTTGACGATAACATAAATATAAATATGTGTTTTCAACAATTTCTACTTCACCAATGCTAGCCGAGGTGATCATGTCTTTCCACAATCTTCTATCTACAGTGCATCGTATCAGTTCTGTTGTTGACCGTTTTCCATGCCATGACACCAAGTTATCTAGTATTTTATCTCTTCCGCGATCTCTCTTTCCTTTTATTTTGTCAGTTGTAACCAAGTATTCCAAATTTTCTCTTCTCATGATATGCCCGAAAAATGTTGATTGTTTCTTTCTGATGTTTTTAGGAGCTTCTATTTTGTCTTGGCTTCTTTGAGAATTTCCTCATGGGTTTTTTTAGCTGTTCAGGGAGCTTTCATCATTCTTCTGAGAAATTCCATATCTGTGGCCTCTAACCATCTCTTCATTTGTTTGTCTACTGTCCATGATTCGCTTCCATAGATCAGAACTGTTTCTATATAGCACCGATGAACTCTCTTTCTCACTTCTATTGACATAGATTTGTTGCATACGATATTTTTCATTTTTCTGAAATGCTATTTTGGCCTGAGCTATTCTGCTTTTTATTTCCGTGGTGCATTTTCCATCTGATGTTATTATTGAACCCAAGTATTTGAAACATTGCACTTGTTTCTTGTTGTTATTTGTCCTGTTTATTTTTATGCTCCATGATGGTGATGATTGTTTCTTCAACATGACCATTACTTCCGTTCTCTTATCATTCAGACTGAGACCTTTCTTGTTGCTTTCTTTAACTATTATGTCTATCATTTCTTGTAGTTCATTCTCTGTCTCTGCTATTATTATTGTCACAATACCACTAGCATTAATATTAGTGGTTAAAGTTATAGCAGTTGCAATGTCATTATTAAAAGTAAGGTAAAGGTAAAGTACGAGACATGAACCGGCGTCTTAGCACGCGAGTTTCCACCCATATGTACTCGGCCGCCTATCCAGAAATGTTCGAAGATTTCTGTATAGTGTCGCCTCAAGCATCGAAACTCAGATGCGAAACAACATTCCTCACCTTCCCAGGATAATACCCTGGTACCCATTTCTGCCAACGGCTGGGTCGACCGTGTGGGTATTTTTTGTTTCCAACCACGAGTACAACTCACACTGCTCCCAGTGGGAATCGAACACGGGTTGTCCGAACGTCGGTAGTCCAGTCGAGTGGTTTTTCCCAACTAGGCTACCGAGGCCCCCAAAAGTATTAGTAAAAATTAAATAATATAATTTAATAAATATTAAAAGTATTAGTAACAACTAATTGGTGACGCTTTTACAATAGTAGAAGTAGAAGTAAAAGTAATGATATTAGTATTTGTTACTGCAACTCAGCAAAATTCAAAAAGTGAATTCTTGTCACCACGGAAATTAGATGTATAATAAAAGAGACTGTCGTTACACATCAGAAAATGAGACAATAAAGACAAAGTTGTCAAAGTGTCAGCCTTGAACTATATGCAGAGAAAATAAAGTAAATAATTTATCCGTCAAGAGAGAATGTCTTGTGATTCTAACAAGATAAATTGCTTGTCTGTGAAGAGAGAACGTCACGTGATTCTAAAAAGATAAATGGTTTGTCCGTCAAGAGAGAATGTCACGTGATTCTAAAAGCGTAAATGGTTTGACTGTCTAGAGAGAACGCCTTGTGGTTCTAAAATGAAAAATGGTTTGTCCATCCTGAGAGAATACCTTTTATTTAAAAAATGAAATGGTTTGCCCACTTAGAGAGAATGCACTGAAGCTGTATTTAAATGGTTTGTCCACTTAGAGAGAGTGCATTAAGGCTGCGTGTAAATGCTTTGTCCACTTAGAGAGAATGCATTAAGGCTGCGTGTAAATGCTTTGTCCACTTAGAGAGAATGCATTAAGGCTGCGTGTAAATGGTTTGTACACTTAGAGAGAATGCATTGAGGTTGCGTGTAAATGGTTTGTCTAACTTGTGAGAGTTAGTTGGTTGGTTGCGTTCGCCCGATGACTAAAGTAGTCTAGAGTATCGTAGTAGACTAGAATATTCCTCTTCATCATCCGCCCTTACAAAGACGTAGTGGACGTGTCTGCGTTGTGTTGTGATTTGCAGTATAATTGTTATATTTGCGCCTTTCGGCCCAACACATCCGACTTCATCACAACATTTTCGAGTACCGGGTTGTCTTTTCTCTTCGATCCCTGCACGCTTGACCAGACTAGACAGGTTAGTCTGTTACTGGAGGCACCGCGGAGAGGTGGAGCAGGATCTGGATGGTTTTGGTTCACCGATCCTGGCGCAAGCCATCAGCTGTGGGTCGCTCACAACTTCCAGCTCTGGTACTTGTGAGAGTGACTGTCTATCTAGAAAGCATTCCTTGTGGTTCCAAGAAGTAAATGGTTTGTCCATCTAGAGAGAATATCTTATGGTTCCAAACCATACAAGGCAGAGATAAGAAGATTGTGAGAATGCAGATAGGTGTTGGCTTCCTATAAAGTCATTATTTAAAAGACTGGTGCATTTTCCCTCTTATAACCGTATCTCCCTTTTCTCTTGATGTTTCCAACTGGTCGCGCTGTGTTCAAGCTGTGTCTATCATCCTCATTGCATTACATAGCCAGAAAATAATGATCGTTCTGTATTATAAGAACTTAGTGAGTGAGTGAGTGGGTAAGTGAGTGAGTGAATAAGTGATTGATTGAGTGAGTGAGTGAGTGAATGAGTGAGTGAGTGAGTGGGTGGATGAGTGAGTGAGTGAGTGAGTGAGTGAGTGAGTGAGTGAGTGAGTGAGTGAGTGAGTGAGTGAGTGAGTGGGTGAATGAGTGAGTGAGTGAGTAAATTAGTGGGAGGTTAGTTATTGAGTGAATGATTGAGTGAGTTAGTGGTTGAGTAAATGAGTGGGAGGTAAGTGATTGAGTGAGTGAATGATTTGATTGAGTTAGTATTTGAGCGAGTGAGTGATTGAATGAATGATTAAGTGAATTAGTGAGTGAGTGCGTAGGTATTGATTCCCCATTATGAATGTTTCTTATATCGATAATAATAAGCCACTTTTTACTTTGACCTTGTGGGTGTATCGAAAAAGTATCATGCTTATGCGGAGTCTACCGTAACAAAACACACAATTTTGGTGAGACATTTCAATGAAAACCTAACGGTGACAACCGTAAACAAAATAATGGAAGCTAAAAGTATTCAATGCAAATAAAAGCATAAAAACGTAAAGCTGCAGTAAAGCTAATTCTAAAGGAGAAGTGAAAAAAATGGTATATACAGCTTTACGTAATATACGTGTTGTTTGTTACTGGTGAAGGCCTATTGAGCCGAAACGTCGTTCAATTGTATCGTCCATTAATTACGTAAAGCTTTAATCATAATTTTTTTTTTTCATTTTTCCCATAAAAATAATCAATAGCCTTACAATTAGTTCTACTCGTAAAGTCACGTGTTTCATTTAGAACAGCTCATAATAATAATTGAAAGAGAAGAACTCAGTGTATGATGACAACTTTGTTTTACTATATAGTTTTAGTTGCTTTCTAATATGTAGTTTAGTATTTCCCTTGTGGGTCCGTTCGTTTTTATTGTCCCAGTTTTCCGAGGAAGACCGCGTGCAGATCGAAACGTCAATAACCTGTATTGTCATCTTTTGTAAAGCTGTCACCATACACTGTCTTTCATTCTTTCCCAGGATAGCAGCTTTACCGCAGCACCGCAATTATTTGTATGTTCCCTACCACATACTCAATAGATCCTTCATTTTTCAAGTTCGTTCCTTTTTACAATATATGTTCGAAAGCATTCATTATTTAAGAAACGTCATATAGCATTTGGTAATATCACTCAACGCAGAATAAAGGGATGGCAATGGCAGGACAAAGTCACTAACGTGGAATTATGGAAATGTACCGGTCAAATACCAGTGGATAAAGAGATACAGCGTAGACGATGGCGATGGATAGGACACACACTACGGAAGCCAACTGAGAGTATTACACAACAGGCCCTTTTTTGGAATCCCCAGGGGAAAAGACAAAGAGGAAGACCAAGGAATTCTTGGAGAAGACAGATCGAAGCATAGATGAAGATGATAGGGAAGACATGGAATGAACTTAAAAGAATTGCAAAAAACAGAACGACTTGGAAAGTGTTTGTTGAAGACCTATGCTCCACTGGGAGCTAAAAGGTAGAAGAGGAAGAACATACCTTTACATGCTATGTACCTGGTGCTACTTTAATTATTACTAGTTATAAGGTGCTCATTAATTGTTCATTATTCCATAGCTGCAAACTCAAGTAATAAAATGTGATAACGAAATGGTTAGTTAACTCATCTACTGTATATGTGGATCCTTGTTTAATTTCAACATGTGGCGATCTTTATTTCCGAGCAGTTTGTTATGGACACAAGTGAGTTTCTCTAGAAACATATATCGGCCTGACATAATTCATGATATTCCTGAGAGAAAACGTTGCGTGCGAATGGGCACCAAATTAAAGTAGTTTTCATTTGATTTTGTTTATGACAATAGCGGTCCAGTAAAACCTAAAAGACAGACTGAGTCTGAAAGGATCATGTTCCTTCAAGAAGTAGGCAAAACCAATAATCAATTAAGTTTGGTAAACAAAACTATGACAACAAAAGGTGCTTTAAAGTACCGGTAAACACCTTGAAGATGTTATTATATCTACATGTACACTTTTAACATATCCTCTTATATACCCGTGTCGTCTCTAGATTGCTTCTTGCTTCTTTTGGTTTCAGCTGCAGAATAATGACCTAGGAGCAGCCCTCTACAAAATTGCAGGAGTTGAACTTAAAATTTATATATATATACCATGTATACACCATAACCAACTTATAGACTGCCTAAAGGATATAAATCTAGACGACGCAGACATACGACTAATATGTAATTTGTACTGGGAGCAAACAGCAATAATAAAATATAACAAGGAGAACTCTACACCCATGGACATAAAAAGAGGAGTAAGACAAGGATGCATCCTATCACCAAGTTTGTTCAATCTATACACTGAGCAAATCTTTAAAAACATCTCAGAGATGCCAGGCCTAAACATTAATGGAAAGATAATTAATAACCTGAGATATGCTGATGATACTGTTCTACTAGCAGAAAATCCTAAAGACCTACAACAATTGCTTAATGTGATAAACATAACAAGCAAAAAATATGGACTAGAAATGAATATCAAAAAGACTAAAACTATGATCATAAACAAAGAAAATTCTCAAGACCTACAATTAAATATCACAGTTGAGGGAATACATCTGGAGACAGTCCAGAGTTACAACTACCTGAGACATACTATAACCAATGATGGAAAATGCAAAACTGAAATAAACAAAAGAATAGGTATGGCAAAAAGTAATTTTAATGCCATGAAAAATATACTAACAACAAAACAAATATCAGCAGGGCTGAAACTAAGAATGGCAAAATGTTACATCTTCTCAATATTCCTGTATGGTGCAGAAACACGGACATTAGACAAGAAAACAGAACAGAAAATTGAAGCCTTTGAAATGTGGATTTATAGAAGAATAGGTAGAATTGGATGGAAACAGGATAACAAACGATAAAGTTTTAAAACAACTGAAAATAAAAAGAGAACTACTAAATACAATTAAGACAAGACAAATGAAATTTTTGGGGCATGTTAAAAGACACAACAGCCTACTAGAAGTAATATTGGAAGGAAAAATACAAGGTAAAAGAGGCAGAGGCAGACCAAGACTAACATGGACGAGTAACATCAAAAGATGGACAAGTCAATCTATGACAGCCTGCACCATCAAAGCAAGAAACAGAGTAGAATGGCGATCCATGGTAGCCAACCTTCGTTGCGGAGAAGGCACACGATGATGATGATGATGAATTTTAGATATTATCTCTCTTTTTGCTTTGGACTCTTTCTGAATGTTATCATTACTCTTCTTAGCTGCCCATGGTATTCTCAACATTCTTCTGTAGAACCACATTTCTACAGCCTGGAAGTGATTTTCTTGTCTGTTGTCCTATTGTCCATAATTCACATCCATATGTTAAAACTGGCTCTACATAACATTTAAGAAATCGTTTTCTTATTTTTATTATCAAAAATGGATTGCACAGCATCGTCCTCATATTATTTTATTAGAAAGCTGCTTTTGCCTGAGCTATTCTACATCTCACCTCTGTTGTACATCTACCATCTGAGGTCAACATTGTTCCCAGATATTAAAATTCATTTACCAGTTTTAATATTGTTCCACATGGAGTAGCCATAAATGCACATATTTGCTGGGAATCAATTTGGCAAGAAGAATATTCATTATTATAGAAGAGAACGTCAGTGCAGAGGTTGTCCGTACAAGCCGAGATGTTCTCAATCAATTTTGCCATAAGGTTCATCTGAGAGAAACACCTTTCACATTCACTGGAAGATACTGCAATTGTGTCCAAAGTGTGTTTTAGAGGAAGTAGTATTTATGGAATTGATTTTCTTGCAGATATTCACGAAAACCGCGTACTGCTTCTCTTTCATTTAAGCAGAATTTGTGTGTGATAACTTTTTAATCTCAGCTTTACCAAATGCCAGGTGCTTACCTGGATTTCCGGGCCATTACTTAGAATCTAAAAATCTTGGCATATTCAGAAAAGTCAGTATAATCTCCTTCAAGCAGATACTTTCCAACAGTTCAGACTTTTATGAAGAGCAGAACTTATTACAGGACCGTGCCAGTCATTTCTGTAGAGTTCAATCCCTTTGAACTTAAAATTCCTGACTTTGAAGAGACGTAATGTAATATGGACCAGGATCTTCAAATCTTTCCTCAAAAACTTTGAACAGTATTCTTTATCTTCCTGTCTGCTTTGTACAACAAATCTAGACTTCGTTCGCTAAATTCTTGGAGAGTATCACACACAAGGCCCATAAAAAGAACAAATTCGCATGCTGTAAATTGTTCTTAAAAGTCCTCGTAAAGACACCGATCTGTCTTGCTGCCTTGATGCTGTAAATTGTTCTTAAAAGCCCTCGTAAAGACACCGATCTGTCTTGCTGCCTTGATGCTGTAAATTGTTCTTAAAAGTCCTCGTAAAGACACCGATCTGTCTTGCTGCCTTGATGCTGTCTTCTTTGCCTTCTGAAGGTGATGGAATTTGAAAAAAGGTGCCGGTACTGCGTACCTTTGCGCACCGCCAGAAAACAAAGCACTGACAACAACGATTGTAGTTATAGTTTTCATGGAATAATGATTGCCTATATAATAATACGTGGAGCCTAGGTGGATTTGTGGTTAGTGTGCTCCCATGCTAATAAGAACTGCCCGGGTTTAATTACCAGAAGTGGAGTTTTTTTAAAAAGAACAACGAGGCCCTGAAGTTTACCTAGTCTCTTAATTCGCTACCAGATTTTTATGGGAATTGAAGTTGACCTGGCGTGATACGGACTGCATCACTCAAAAATGTGCTGTTGTCATGACACACATGATCCCTAACACCATATTCCTCAAACGCCTAGCAAAGCAGGGGCCATGACCTTTTATTAAACTTTTACACAATAATAGGACATTCCATGTGTTTTAGCTTTCAACCAGGTTGAAGAAGAAGACAATAACAAGATGCCAATAAACAAACAATGAATACAGTTTAAATAAAAGCTAAACGTTTTCTTAGCCCTAAATAACATGCACGTAAGCTGAAGGATTTCTCAAATATATTTCTGTGCAATCAGATGAAAATTGAGAAACAACAAATGTTGTAGAAAAATAAAGTGCAGACATAAACATATTCTTAAAAAAAGAGAATAACAAAAATGTGAGTTTGGGCTTGATTAGAAATAAGAATGTCAAGACATTCGCGAAATGGAGCTGTGAGCAGCATATAGGAAAACAGTAAATGGAGATTGATTGGATGTACACTTCGAAAGATGCATAGGGCCAATCGGAAGGATCCAAAAGTGAACATAAAAGCAAGTGTGTTTCTGAATGCATTGAACATTTTGGTAGGTTTTATCTAAATATTGTGAAGCTTTGTGTAAAGTGTGTCGCATTGACAGCTGTCAGTATCGCTACAGGACTTATGCTAAACCTAGTTGAATTCTAGTCTTCATTATTTTGCTGCAATAGATCGTTAGCTGCCACATATATCTGATGGTAACTTATTTTGCCACACTGTCACTGGATGGCTGAACTATTTTGTATTTTAATCCAACAATATTTATAAAAAACAGTCAGATAAAAATGATGCAGGAAAACACAAATGAACTATCATCAATAGCCAGCAAAATTGGGCTTGAGATCAATCATGAAAAGACTAAAGTCATGAAAAGCTTAATTCCAACAGACGACAAAATATACATGGAAAACAAACCAGTGGAAGAGATCGATCACTTTATCTATCTTGGAAGTCACATTAATTGAGTAGGAGATACAAGCAAAGAAATTAGAATCAGAATAGCTAAAGCAGCAATGTCTTTCAGAAGCCTTGAAAAGTTGTGGAAATCAAAACTCGTCAGCACAAACACAAAACTTAACTTATTCAAATCAAATGTACTATCAACCCTTACGTATGCGTGTGAAAGTTGGAAATCAACAAGAGATATAGAAACAAAGTTGAACGCATTCGAAAATAAATGTCTAATGAAAATACTTGGTATAGCGTGGAACGAATTCAAAACAAACGAGGAAATTAGAGAAATCACCAATCAACCACTAATATCTTCTGTAATAAAGAAAAGACGATGGTCTTATGTTGGACATGTGATGAGAAGAGATAATAACCGAATAGCAAAGCAAGCCCTCATGTGGGAAACAACAGGTAAGAGAAAAAGAGGAAGACCCAGAGAGACACTGAGAAGAACATTGATGAGAGAGGCAAGAGCAGCAGGAATCGGCTCCCTCAATGAGATAGAGCTGCTTGCACAGAACAGAGACAAATGGCGAGATTTGATAAAATATCTTTAAAAGAATTGAAAACTGCTAGAACAAAAGTTCAAATAGGAGAAGGAGTATCTTGGCCCACGCCCTATGGGCCGGCTACGGCTCGACAGGTCAATAGATAGATAGATTAGATAGATAGATAGATAGATAGATAGATAGATAGATAGATAGATAGATAGATAGATAGATAGATAGATAGATAGATAGATAGATAGATAGATAGATAGATAGATAGATAGATAGATAGATAGATAGATAGATAGATAGATAGATAGATAGATAGATAGATAGATAGATAGATAGATAGATAGATAGATAGATAGATAGATAGATAGATAGATAGATAGATAGATAGATAGATAGATAGATAGATAGATAGATTTATTTAATATCATAATTATTCATTTCGCCTTTTCTAGAAACATGAATTACCTTTTTTCACGAATGTTATCTCAGGGTAAGTGATTGTTTCTTGTTCCTGAAAAGTATCAATTTTGATGTTAATAACAGAAGTGTTGAAATACTTTATATTGCTTCTCTATGTTTTAATTATTGCAATCTTCATGTCTGAGTGTTTTAGCAATAACAATATATATATATATATATGTCAATTCATTGATCTTCTGGTATCTTACCTCAATCTACCGAGTGTTCCCACTCCTCTGAAAATTATCCTGTGTACTTGAATGCTGAAATAATCTGAAGTTTGGTATCATTAACTTGACCATTTGACATTAACAGAGACGTTAAGTGGTTCTCCTTCACATCGTCTTCTTCTTCTGAAATCTCATGATGATCTTTCAAGAGCGTATGAATTGAAGTTGTGTGATGTAAAAGGAATAATGTTATGATGACTGGGTCTGATTCAGTCAGATAAATAACAAGAAAAACATACACTATTGAACAATTCTTTTCATCAGTGAAAAATGATATGTGAAGACCAGACATCGGTCCCAGAGAGCCTTGGGCTCTCAGTTCAGGAGATTTGAAAATTCCGCCTAAAAATTGCATATCCTTTTTATTTGCTACATTTTCTATGCCAGAATTTTGTAGAAATGAGGAAATATATTTTGCTTAAGTGGAGGTGCCATGTTTGTGCTTGGTGCAGGTCACCTCTCTCAAACTCTCCAAACAAGAAATACCCTCGGTGTGGGAAGAAGATGAAACTTGTATTAACTCTCTTTCTCCCAGGAATACATTAATTTGTGAGCATTAAATAAACTTTCTCTAAGAATTAAGCTTTTTTTCTGTAAATTTTTCCCCCTCTAAATTCATGAATTAAATGTTTAGCTTATTTATCTAACAAAGAGAATAACAGGAATCGGTAGTTGTATTTAATAATAATATTGTGATTGGTATTTTTCCAGATGGCAAGAGACCAAGAGTGATAGAGGAATAATGATGCTAGTAAAGAGTTGAAGAAAGCTGGGTTTTCATGGGTGGGGTTGAAAGGTTTCCTTAAAGAGGTGGTTCTTTGGTGGTGTTGTGTATCAGAGTGTATTATAAGGACTGACAGAGTGAGTGAATGAGTGGGTGAGTCAGGGAGTGAATGAGTGAGTCAGTGAGTGAATGAGTGGGTGAGTCAGTGAGTGAATGAGTGGATGGGTGAGTCAGTGAGTGAATGAGTGGATGGGTGAGTTAATGAGTGGATGGGTGAGTTAATGAGTGGATGGGTAGGTGAGTCAGTGAGTGAATGAGTGGGCGAGTCATTGAGTGAATGAGTGGATGGGTGAATCAGTGAGTGAATGAGTGGATGGATGAGTTAATGAGTGGATAGGTAAGTGAGTCAGCGAGTGAATGAGTGGATGGGTGAATCAGCGAGTAAATGAGTGGATGGGTGAGTGAGTTAATGAGTGGATGGGTGAGTGAGTCAGTGAGTGGATGGGTGAGTGAGTGAATGAGTGGATGGGGGAGTGTTTAAATGAGTGGATGGGTGAGTACGTGAATGAGTGGATGGGTGAGTGAGTGGATGGGTGAGTAAGTGAATGAGTGAATGAGTGGATGGGTGAGTGAGATAATGAGTGGATGGGTGAGTGAGTGAATGAGTGGATGGGTAAGTGAGTGAATGGGTGGATGGGTGAGTGAGTGAATGATTGGATGAGTGAGTGAGTAAATGGGTGGATGGGTGAGTGAGTAAGTGAATGAGTGGATGGGTGAGTGTGTGAATGATTGGATGAGTGAGTGAGTGAATGGGTGGATGGGTGAGTGAGTAAGTGAATGAGTGGATGGGTGAGTGAGTGAATGAGTGGATGGGTGAGTGAGTTAATAAGTGGATGGGTGAGTGAGTTAATGAGTGGATGGGTGAGTGAGTCAGTGAGTGAGTGGATGGGTGAGTGAGTGAATGAGTGGATGGGGGAGTGTGTAAATGAGTGGATGGGTGAGTGCGTGAATGAGTGGATGGGTGAGTGAGTGGATGGGTGAGTGAGTGAGTGAATGAGTGAGTGAATGAGTGGATGGGTGAGTGAGTGAATGAGTGGATGGGTGAGTGAGTGAATGATTGGATGGGTGAGTGAGTGAACGATTGGATGGGTGAGTGAGGGAATGAGTGGATGGGTAAGTGAGTGAATGGGTGGATGGATGAGTGAGTGAATGATTGGATGAGTGAGTGAATGGGTGGATGGGTGGATGGGTGAGTGAGTAAGTGAATGAGTGGATGGGTGAGTTAGTGAATGAGTGGATGGGTGAGTGAGTTAATGAGTGGATGGGTGAGTGAGTGAATGATTGGATGAGTGAGTGAGTGAGTGAGTGGATGGGTGAGTGAGTGAGTGAATGAGTGGATGGGTGAGTGAGTTAATGAGTGGATGGGTAAGTGAGTGAATGAGTGGATGGGTGAGTGAGTGAGTGAATGAGTGGATGGGTGAGTGAGTTAATGAGTGGATGGGTAAGTGAGTGAATGAGTGGATGGGTAAGTGAGTGAATGAGTGGATAGGTGAGTGAGTGAATGAGTGGATGGGTGAGTGAGTGAATGAGTGGATGGGTGAGTGAGTCAGTAAGTGGATGGGTGAGTGTGTGAATGAGTGGATTGGTGAGTGAGTGAGTGAGTGAGTGGATGGGTGAGTGTGTGAATGAGTGTACATGTGAGTGAATGAGGAGTGAGTGAGTGTGTGAGTGAGTGAGTGAGTGAGTGAGTGAGTGAGTGAGTGAGTGAGTGTGTGAGTGAGTGAGTGAGTGAGTGAGTGAGTGAGTGAGTGAGTGAGTGAGTGAGTGAGTGAGTGAGTGAGTGAGTGAGTGAGTGAGTGAGTGAGTGAGTGAGTGAGGGTAGATATCCCATACTATTATTATCTTTGTTCAGGGGACTTTGCATCTCTACTGCACATCTTGAAGTCACTCTGTTCTATTTCCAGAACCTTTCATATAACTTAAACACCATCTTTCAGCCAAACGTGCTTGTAACTATATTCTCGGGTATCGTGTATGCATTTTGATAGAAATACAGCATGTTCTAGTTGCCTCTCCTAGCATTCTCGGTCCTTTCCAATTTATAGAGTAGTCTTGATATTGCCACTCCATTTTACTCTGTCTCGAGCTCTGCGTCTTCCACCTATTTTAAAAATATTTCTTCCTGGCTACAGAATCACAAGTATTTTCTCCAGGATAGCAAAGAATTGTATTTGTCTCTCTTTGTAAATCGTTCTATGTTGCTTTTTTTTTCTTAAACCTCATTTCTGTTACTATCTCTATGATGCTCATACTTCTGAGTCTAACACAATCATGTAAAATAAACACAAAATGGTATTAACAGCTAAACCAGAAGGGATATGAGAAAAGCTACACGTTTCGGTATAAGACTTCATCAGGTACAAAATAAAAAATAGCGTAGGAAAAAAGTACTCTAAAACAACAATTATAAACACGAAAGTCGAAAAGGCATATGATGAAACTCTGATACAAAAATTGCGGAATAGTACCTAAGGGCAGATAAACGTGCCTGTTGGTCACATGATAAAATATCAATAGAGCAAAAAGGATCTCTAGGGCTGAAAAGGAGCCAAATATGGTGAACAATAAGAAAAGAACCCATGAAGAAGGAATAAAAAAGGGGCCCCAAAGGGTACGAAGAATATATAACAAAGAGAGAAAACAAGGATGACAAGGGGAAGAATAACAGGATAGACGAAAAAGAAAACGCAGCAAGTAATAAGGATAGAACGTAGGAGAGGGTGGAAAAGGAAGCCTGTGATTAAAGAAAGAGCGAAAAGAGTTTAACTCTCTTGGACAAAGAGTTCCTAAAAGGGTGAATAGTCGATTCTCCAAAGCGTATAAGTAGTCTGGAAGTCCTCAGAGGTACACATGTTGAGAGAATCACTGAATTTAGAAATTCTGCATCGTCTCTCATTGTCATTTCATCCTTCTGACCACACTGTCCACACCCACACTCTTCTGCAAACCTTCTCTACTCACTCCACACCCATATCACAACTCACCTAATACGCTCGCTTATGCCCCATTTCACCTGTTTCCGTGCAATGAAATGTTGTGTAATTATAAAATAGATTCAGTCTGATTAGAGTCGTAACATTGTCGGAGTGTTTTCATTATATGGTTGAATAAGTCATCAAGACACAATTGTACATACGCCATACATAAAAAAGTCATATATATATATATATATAATATGTATAAAGTAATAGGAAATTCTTTATACAGAGCCTTGCGGCAGGAGGCAATCTGATCATCTGAAGCTGATCCCTCATCGAGCACGTGTTTCGGCCCTTTAGCTTATTGGTGCTTTAAGAGAGGTGGACCAGCCAGGGTCATGACTCACAGGATTCGACATTCTCTTGTATCGACTCTAAAGCTTGCAATTATATATATATATATATATATATATATATATATATATATATATATATACGACACAAAATAACTACACTTATTCGACGAAATTTGGGGAACTGGTTGGTCTCGAAGCAAGACACCGGCCTCGAGACAGAGAGATTATGGGTTCAAATCCTGACTGCGCCAGTTGGGATTTTTATCTATGGTTTCTCTGCGGCAACCACCCATGGTCTCAGCAGCGAGGCCCGGCTTGAAACGTAAATTACTCATGGACGGAAAAAAAAATATGAGTGCCTCCGAAGACGGAGTTATTTGCCTGTGAGGCGAGAGACCCCTGTGCACACGGCTGCCAGGGAAAAATGGATTAACACGAAAAATTCAGTTCCTAGTCTCTAGGGACTTCGTCAGAGGTCAAAAGCTGGCGAACGAAAAAAAAAATTCGACGCAATAGTTTTGATCGAATCTACGGTGTCTACCCGGTCGTATGCTTCCTTGTCTTAGCTTTAACCCAGAACATGTTGCCCTTTTTGTTGTGGCAGCGGTCTCAAATGGCTTGTAACTGCAACGTAATTCTAATAGACTTGTGTACAAGCTACTTTGGCATGGCGTAATTCGGCGGGAAGGAGTGGATCAGAACTGCTAATAGGTGAAGGTCGGGCTGAGAACTTCATTCTTTTGAACTGTCGGTATTGCAAACGTCCGATGCAGCTCACCTACTGTTGATGATGTAATTTCTAATCGCTTATCGTCCGCGCCTAATATATTCCAGGATTAAACTTTCGCTACGCTGTTGCTTACGCGGGAGTCAGGAATGGTCGATGTATAAATTAATCAGTTAATGATCTAAAAAGCAGATTATTTTGAAATTGTTGATATATCTCGGTTTCGCCAGAGCCAGCACAATGCTCTTTCGGCTGGCTCAGCAACGGTCTTCATTGTTCTTGTACGCAATCCCCCCCCCCCCAACCTTAATTCCAAGCCTCTTTAATAGGTCGTAGAGATGAGGTTGTGAGTCATCTGGCACTAGTTTCTACAGCGAACACTTTAGTCTGGAATCCCTGCTGTCTCGCTCGGTAGCGAGATTCTTGTATTTGGCTAGTTTAGATATATGCTGACATTTATGTATGTATATATATATATATCTCACTTACCTATCGTTGAGTAGATAACAACTATGTACACGTCATATACATATAAATGCTCACACATATACATGTATATGTTCCACAATATGTCATAGTTACGTTCGTTATAACAGTCACCACGCAACTGACTACGCCAACCACAAATATAATATATTCGCGTTACAATTATTCTACAAGTGAAAAAGTCACGCTACAAACATACTACATTCCTGCAAAAAAAAGTAACGAAGTCACGCCAAAGACATACCAGTCTTGTCAAACATTTGGTGCAAACTTCAAACACTTCACAACACACACAAAAAGTTCAAACACTTTACACATATACTAAAATGCACCTTCCGTCACACAATTGCACACCGTCTCGTGTACATACAGCAACATACGCAAAACATAATGTAGATGTAATGTCCACGTATGGCGCATCGCGCTATATATAAAACATATATACTCCTCAAACCAAATAAAACAACCAAATATAGACATCATACAAACTAACCCGTTAAAATAGTATATCTGTGTTTTAAATAAACCACACACCAAACAAAGCTAGCACACACTCACAAACATTCTACATAAAATACCACTCAAACACACCAAACGTAAATATATTCAGACATATCACGCACGCACACACACACACACACACATACACACATACACACACACATACACACACACACACATTCTACATAATATAGCACTCAAACACACCAAACGTTAATATATTCAGACATATCACGCACGCACACACACATACACACACACATACACACACACACATTCTACATAATATTGCACTCAAAAACACCAAACGTTAATATACTCAGATGTATCACACACAGACACACATACACGTTAATACACATACACGCAAGTATGTATCACACACAGAGACACACATACACGCACAAATATTATATACACATACAATTCAAATACACCAGACGCAAGTATGTTCAGACATATCACACACAGAGACACACATACACGCACAAATATTATATACACATACAATTCAAATACACCAGACGCAAGTATGTTCAGACATATCACACACAGAGACACACATACACGCACAAATATTATATACAGACATACAATTACACGCACAAATATTATATACACATACAATTCAAATACACCAGCAAGTATGTTCAGACATATCACACAACAAAGAAACCGTGGTGGCTGAATGGTTAGTGTGCTCGCTTCCCGATCAGAAGAGTCCGAGTTCGAGCTCTAGAAGTGTCGGATTTTTCTAACCAACAAGGCTGCGGGGTTCACCCAGCCTCTAAAAATTGGCACCGGAGATTTTCCTAGAAATAAAGGCGGCCTGGCGTGATACGGACCACAACACTCACAGAATGTGCCTTCGTCATAGAAAAATATGGTCACTAACACCATATTGCCCATATGCCTAGCAAGACGTTTACTTACACAGCAAAAGTTATATATGTCACTAATAAGATGATTACTACACACCACATCGAAACATCACTTGTTAACCACATATGCACGCGCACAAGAGAACATTCCATGCGCTGACAACACACTCGCCTTAAATATATGTTAGACATACACAACGAATTCCTAACTCATACCTTCTATTGTCCTTTCGAGCCAAAGACGGCACATAGGGCAGAACCACAATCTCAAAAACAGAAACCTTGCGTGCCAAAATGGCACATATTGCGGAGATCGCTGCTTCTAAAATCTATGGTCCGTTTCCATAACAATACTTTTTACAATGACAGCTTGTCAAGCCATCGATCAACTCCTTAGTCACCTCTTACGACATGCCTGGAAGGTCACAGTGTCACTATTCTTTACTTCCCTCATAATGAGGCCCCGGCAACACACGGGAAACTCATACCTTACATACATATAAAACATGACTGGTTGGTGGTATCGAGGCAAAACGGCGGCCTCGAGACAGAGAGGTTGTAGGTTCAAATCCCGGCTGCACCAGTTGGGATTTGTATTTAAGATTTCTCTCAGCGGCAACCACCCCTGCTCTCAGCAACGAGGAGGCCCGGCTTGAAACTTCAATTACTCATGGACAAAAAAATGAGTACCTCCGAAAACGGAGTTATCTGCCTGTGCGGCAAGGAACCCCTGTGCACACGGCTGTAATGAAAAAAACGGCTTAACAAAATCCAGTTCCTAATCTCTGGGGACTTCGTCAGAAGTAACAGCTGGCGAACGAAAAAAAAAAAAAAAATACAAACAAACATGCCAATAATCACCACCAACGTTGTGCTACTGGACCCTAGATGCTAGAAAGAATAAGAAAAATAATCTTTACTGAGATGAAATGTGTAAGACGAATGACAGGAAACAACCTGAGAGATTAGATCACAAATGAGGAATTGATAAAAAAAAGCTAGAAATAATCCCCGCTATAGAATATATAAAGAAACAACAGATCAAATGTTTTGGCCACGTGATAAGGCAGAAAGATCAAAACACGACACAACGAGCCTTCAATAAACGCTGCGACAACACCAGACACAAGGACCGACCATGAAAAAAATGTGTTGACAGCATATTAGAAACACTAGGAAACATAAAAGCCAGCAGAGGCGAACAGAAGAGTAAAAGATTGCAAATTATATCTCCACTCGATGCTGGAAGGCAAATGAGGAAGGAAAGAAGAAGAAGATATAAGACATGCAAACTAAATTTTCATCACATACACTATTCACGCAAGCATATACAACACTCACTTCCAATGCACACTACATAAGCAACACAAATATGCTCATAACACACAGAACATACACAGAACATATACAGAACATATAAAGACCATATACAAAACATATACAGAACATATACAGAACAACCGCACACATCACTTTTCATACAACAGAAACATTTACACAGCCTACAATATTCATCAGTCACTACAAGCACACACAGCATACACACTACTGCTAAGACAATCATTACACACACAATATCCCACGTACAAAATAATAATAATAAAACCTGCCATCGAGTAGCTATGACAACAACAGCTACCATCTTGTGTTGTTGTCCCTCTCTTGTTTGTACAGAGATCACCATAAAGTCCAATTCTGGAATAAAGTCATATAACACTGACTGACATTTTATCAGCGCTGAGCATAACAACGTTCATAGTTCTCTCCTTTCTTGTCTCCTCTGTTCGACGTTATTTGACGAAATGAACTTCAGTAATTTAGTTACTTCACAATAATGGACGGTTTCAGGTATCCCACAAATTGACGTCAATCTCGAAGCTTCTTAGCGATATCTTGAGAGAATATGAAGAATTCCTTATCTCCACCCGTAGGTCGCTGGCCATGCTGGGTTCACCGCGCAGTTATTGAGTTATTTGCGGGTCATTATCAGTGCACTCCGACAATGTCCATAGGAGCTCAGATCCCCTCCTCAACAAGTCCGCTGTGTCCAGTGACTCACGACTCCAGTTCTGTGTTGGTTGATATGTCCTCTTATATGCCCACTACTTTTCTGGTTTCTGGCTGTGCCGATCTTAACTCCCATCTCTTTCATCCGAAGGAGTGACGTGGACTCATGGGTGTTGAAGTCCGGTGCCCTTCCCACATCTCGGAGGGCATTGATGACGTCCGTCAGATCCATTAATTGACCGTCTTCAACGACAGCGCAGTGACCTGTCCGCTCTTTCATTTCCCTGTACTCTTGCATGTCCTGGCACGTAGACAAAAGTGGACCTACGTATTTTTTTTCTACCTCTGCAATAACTCTACCCATTGCTTGCGCACAGAGCTCGCCTCCATTTTTCTTATCATGCTCATCGAATCGCTTAGTATGCAGGCGTGGGTGTAGTCTTGTGACTAACTAAATGAATGCCCTGGTCACTACCATCACCTCCGTCGTCACGCTACTCGTGGTCATAACGTAAGCACCATTGTTTTCTTTGACTATTCTGCCTGCCGAGCATGCCGTAAATACCCATTGTCTTACGGATCCGTCTGAATAGATGACTGCATCTTCCTCTTCGGTGTTATCCCAGATGAGACCATTAACCTCTGCATTGACCACGAATTAGTTCTGTTCTCTACATTTCCTGTCGAATATGACCAGAATATGCAGTTAACAGTTTTGAGATGCTTTCATTGCACACATGACTTGTCCAACTATTTTGACACTTTTACAGCGGCGTGTAGATGCTTGGACTTTTGTATTTCCTCCAGTGTCTGGTAATTTTGAAAGTCATTAATTTACATACAGACCATGTTGTAGAAGACTCAGCATTAATGGGGAAAACGACAGAAGTGATGGTAGCAACAAAGAAAAAGACATCATCGGAATGCACAATAAAGACAAGTGGAACAATATTAGGACAGGTAAATGAATTTAAATATCTGTTAACAATGTTAACCTCAGATGGTAGATGTACAACATAGGTGAGATGCAGAATGGCTCAGGCAAAAGCCGCTTTCCAAAAAAAACTGAGGAAGATACCGTGCAATCCATTTTTGACAATAGAAAAAAGAAAAGAGTTTTATATGTTGTGTAGAACCAGTCTAAACATATGGATGTGAATAATGGACAATAATAGGAAAATAGATAGGAAAATCGCTGGAGGCTGCAGAAATGTGGTTCTACAGAAGAATATTGAGAATACCATGGACAGCTAAGAAGAGTAATGAAAAAGTTCTGAAAGAGGCCAAAGCAAAGGGAAAGCTAATTTCCAATATTATGAAGAAACCATCATCATTGTTTGGCCATTTAATGAGAAGAGACAAGCTGAAATATATTGTGACAACTGGGAAAATTGAAGGGTGAAGAGACAGAGGGAAGCAAAGAGTAAAGATATAATTCAGCTTAAGAAAATGGCTTTACAGAAAGTCAACAACATAAATGATAGATAACTGTCGAGATCGAAAGTTGTAGAGAGACATGATCAGCTACGCCAGCAGGCATGCTACTTGATGATGATGTTATCTGAAAGTAGACCTGTTCTAGGTGATCATTTAAACGGTTGAGATCTTGGGCCTGATATTAACATGAGGTAAATGTAGTTTACCACAGAACTGCTTTGTGAAATGATTGATAATGATAGCAGGGTTCAATTCCTATGGGTCAGTTTCTTGTGTTCCAGAATTACTTGAAATGGTCAGTCAATTCACCAATATGGGACCGCTGGTCTGTAATAGGAAATCTACACCAGACGCTTTCCCACTGGACAGCTGGCTGGCTTATTGTTTTCTTGAGCTTTTCCATGCTGTGTGGAAAGTCGAGCTTTCTCTATCTATCAACATTTGTATTAAGCGATAGACCCACAGATGGTGTACGGATGAACGCGGACAGCTATTCAAAAAAGCTATATTTTATGTTTGCTTTTTCTATTAGTAATTTTATTGTATTTAAAGATACCTAGAACATTTGATAGTAAAGGGTACAGAAGGTTCTTAAATATATTAAAACATGCTTGGATCGTTCCTGTCTGCACTAATTACTTCTGCATTGTAGCAGAGCCATTCATTTCGTTGGTTCATATAGCAATGCTCTACAGTTTGATGCTTTGCATTTACATGGATCATAAATCTTCATCGGTATTGTCAAACCAGCCATAGTTATGAGTTTGTTATATTCCAAATACTCCACACAGGAGAAATGTATAATATTTTATATTTATAATCTATACTTTCTCCTAGCTAGTTTGGCTCAACTGCAGCCTGTTGTCTTTGTCAATCGTTATACTCTCGTTGATCATTAGGGTTCTAGTTTGAAGACGTTTATCTCTTTATATCTGTCTCTCTCTCTCTCTGCGTTATATTGGTCTGATGCTCTCCTTGGTTTAGAGTTAAAATGGAAATCTCAATTTTGGCACGACCACACTTTGACTGGTCCAGCACTCAGCGACAAACAGTTATACTTTTCGTTACTCACAAACCCAGTATATTACTATTTGTTTTAATTAAACGATGGATTAAAGTTAAATCGGCACTAATAATCAGCTTATGTTACTTTAGAACTGATGAGATAGCAATGTGAAGTTCTTCTTAAAATGTATTGTTAATTTCATTTTGATTGTACCTTTCGACACACACAGTGACGAGAGCGGTGACATGTCTTCCTACCTTTCTCATTCTCAGCTGTTCTCCTATCTCCCACCAGTCCCCCAGGATCATTATCTTATCATTGAGAATACCACTTGAGTCCAACATTATTGTGCACTAGATTAGATTTGATGTTTTATTGACGAATCCGGCCCAGATTGTTGACATACTAAGCTGTCTCATTCATTCAGAGGTAGGTGCGTTACTCGACCTAAAGGTAAAATACGAGATTTGAATCGGCGTCTTTACACGTGAGTTTTCACCCATATGTGATCTGCCACCTATACAGAAATGTTCGGAGACTTCTGGATAGTGTCGCTTCAAACATCGAAACTCACGATGCGAGGCGGCATTCCTCACAGTCCCAGAGTACTACCCTGGTACCAATTTCTGCCAGCAGCTGGGTCGACTGCGGGGGTATATTTTATTCCAACCACGAGTACAGCTCACACTTCTTCCAGCGTGAATCAGGCACGGTTTGTCCGAACGTCGGTAGCCCAGTCGAGTGGTTTTCCCAACTAGGCCCTCGAACTACTCGCCCTAAGTACTCGATCTACCTTAAAAAAAACCGGCCTTCCACATAAAATCATGACCTACTGAACACATAACATGTCAAATCATAGCGTAGTCAGTTCTCTAGTTTAAATGCAAACCATCACGCAGTTCTGTCGACCTTGACATTGTCCAGTAGCGATCGTGTGTTTCACGCTAAAAGTAAGAACTGTCTTTTTATTATTCAGCTGGTATCTGCGTATTGATTGGCCGAAGTTCGAGTTTGCGAGTTGCCGGGCAGGTTAGAAAGACTTGTGGATCAGCAAATATAACTTGTCCACATTGTTCTCAATTATTCTGAATCTGCATCGGGCTTAAGTGATATTCCCACACACAGACTAACATAAGTACTGGATGAAGTTAGTGGTATTCATCACCTTTGATGGACGAACATCGAGCCTGGAAAGAAACGAAATAAAAATAAGCCTTTAGGAAGAATCTATCTGGAGAGACTTATAGACTGAACTCTAAAATCGTTACGTAGTAGAGTAAAAAGCCCCGTCCCACCAAGTGGCGTATAGGGAATATGGTGTTAGTGACCCGTCACGCCAAGTGGCGTATAGGGAATATGGTGTTAGTGACCCGTCACGCCAAGTGGCGTATAGGGAATATGGTGTTAGTGGCCCGTCACGCCAAGTGGCGTATAGGGAATATGGTGTTAGTGACCCGTCACGCCAAGTGGCGTATAGGGAATATGGTGTTAGTGGCCCGTCACGCCAAGTGGCGTATAGGGAATATGGTGTTAGTGGCCCGTCACGCCAAGTGGCGTATAGGGAATATGGTGTTAGTGACCCGTCACGCCAAGTGGCGTATAGGGAATATGGTGTTAGTGACCCGTCACGCCAAGTGGCGTATAGGGAATATGGTGTTAGTGACCCGTCACGCCAAGTGGCGTATAGGGAATATGGTGTCAATGACCATACATTTTAGAGACCTTCGGCATATGATTTTTGGGATAATGTGGTCGGTATTACGCCCGTACCGCTTTACTTTCTCTGAAAAAAAAATCCGGTACCCATTAACGGCTGGGTGAACCGGAGTCGTCGGTTGGGATCGAACCCTATCTCTTGTCCTTTTATAATGTGGTAGCAAATCGTGAATCAGCGGAACAAAATTCGTCAGGTGCAGGAATTGAACCCATATCCTTCAAGTCATGAGTGAGCAGACTAACCTCTCAGGGGCCGTGATTCTACTTACGATGAACTGGGATTTCATTAACGAATGTCCCTGTGTTCTCCAACATCACAAAATGTTCCTGATCTATTGAACCAGTTGCAAGACAAAGTCATGGTGATTGTAGACAGAGGAGGAAACTTTCACGTCCAAGACTTTTACAGTGTCTCGCCATGATCGGTGTGGTCAGTGTGGTTCTGATTGAGACACTTTTCTGAGACACTTTTCTGTGGTTCTGATTGAGACACTTTTCTGTGGTTCTGATTGAGACACTTTTCTGAGACACTTTTCTGTGGTTCTGATTGAGACACTTTTCTGTGGTTCTGATTGAGACACTTTTCTGAGACACTTTTCTGTGGTTCTGATTGAGACACTTTTCTGTAGTTCTGATTGAGACACTTTTCTGAGACACTTTTCTGTGGTTCTGATTGAGACACTTTTCTGTGGTTCTGATTGAGACACTTTTCTGTGGTTCTGATTGAGACACTTTTCTGTGGTTCTGATTGAAACACTTTTCTGTAGTTCTGATTGAGACACTTTTCTGAGACACTTTTCTGTGGTTCTGATTGAGACACTTTTCTGTGGTTCTGATTGAGACACTTTTCTTAGACACTTTTCTGTGGTTCTGATTGAGACACTTTTCTGAGACACTTTTCTGTGGTTCTGATTGAGACACTTTTCTGTGGTTCTGATTGAGACACTTTTCTGTGGTTCTGATTGAGACACTTTTCTGTGGTTCTGATTGAGACACTTTTCTGAGACACTTTTCTGTGGTTCTGATTGAGACACTTTTCTGTGGTTCTGATTGAGACACTTTTCTGAAACACTTTTCTGTGGTTCTGATTGAGACACTTTTCTGTGGTTCTGATTGAGACACTTTTCTGAAACACTTTTCTGTGGTTCTGATTGAGACACTTTTCTGACACTTTTCTGTGGTTCTGATTGAGACACTTTTCTGTGGTTCTGATTGAGACACTTTTCTGAAACACTTTTCTGTGGTTCTGATTGAGACACTTTTCTGAAACACTTTTCTGTGGTTCTGATTGAGACACTTTTCTGTGGTTCTGATTGAGACACTTTTCTGAAACACTTTTCTGTGGTTCTGATTGAGACACTTTTCTGTTCGTTGAGCCAAGTAGTGTTTTCACGTAGTGCACAAAAACTTGTCTTTGCATGCCTGGTACATCATCATCAAGTGCCGCTCTTGCTGCTGATGTTGTTGATCATGTCTCTTCGCAACTTCCTATCTCAACAGCTGTGTATCTGACACTCTATCAAACCATTTTCTTAAATTTTCTGATATCTTTTCTTTTGGTTACCCCTGTCTCTTTCTCTCTCTCTCTCTCTCTCTCTCTCTCTCTCTCTCTCTGTGTCTTTCTCTCTTTATCTGTCTTTCACTCTCTCTTTCTCTCTATCTCTGTCTCACACACACAAATATGCCCTCAATTCTTCCAATTTTCACAAGATAACCCGATCGTACATTGCCCATTAACGGCTACAAGATATAGATACTTTCTCCTGGTGTCTCTAATATTCTTTCCTTTTTCTCTGATCTCCATTAAAATATACAGGTTAGACTTCTTTTAACCATCGGTGACATTCTCAATATCCTTTTATGAGACCACATTTGTATGGCCTCCACTGATTTTCTTCGCTGTAGTCCTATTGTCTAGAATTAACTTTCATATGCCAAGATCCACGTATCACAGAAAACTCTCTTTTCGTACATCAGGTTATCTCTATTGGCAAATATTAGTTGCATTAATTCTTTCAATTCCTTTTAATGCAACTTTTGCCTGAGTTATTCAGCACCTGTCTTCTGTCCACTACATAATTTCGAAATTATCATCGACAAGGTATTTGAATTCGTTTACCTGTTTTAATATTGTTTCATTTACTTTAAAAGTGTTTTTACAAGACGTTTTTTTTATTATGCTCCATCATTACTTCTGTACTTCCGCGCAGCGGGGGCGCCGCTATCAATCGTCCCACCAGGCGTAGTTCGTACGTCGTATTTCTGTGACTATTTACAAACTTCCGGAGTGTGACTGTGCTGGAAACACGATGCAATTTTCGATGGGAGTCAAATTTAAGTAATAAGTGAATTTCAATGCCCGCAGTTAAAGAAATGCATGCGTTCTTGTGTTATTTCGAACGGATTTATTTGTGATTTATTCTTACAGTTTGTGCGAATAACTAGAATTACCATCCATTGTGCTATTACGATCATGAATGAAAATGCGAAACATTTCTATGCCAGCTAAACAACAAATGATAAATAGCATTTTCATACCAACTTTGTGCTATGAAAGTCACACATGGGCCCTTTCTAAATCACAATTAAGAAAGATCAATACATGTGAGATGCCATGCTTGAGAAAAGTAACAAACAAGAAGAGATGGAATACAAAATTAAACCATAAGAAAATTTGTAGGAACTAAACCCTGCCAAGAATATATAGAGCAGCAACAACTTAAATGGTTTGGCCACCTGGTCAGAATGTATCCTCACCAACCACCTTCAATGGCGTTCTTCTCGAGAATGCATGCAAAAAGAACATGAGGAAGACACAGAAGAAGATGGATAGATGCAGTGACAGAGACATGTAACAACAAAGGAAAATCACTAATTCAGACAATTCGGCAACTCAGGAACGACAAATGATATAAACCACGACACCTTTTAGGTATCAGTGAAAAGAGAAAAGAAAAAGAAAGAAGATTTACAAACAGCTTTTTCTAATATCAGATGCAGTGGCTGATTGCTAGTCAGTTTGTGTGCTAGTAACTGACTGAAGTTATCAAATCTTCAGTTTATAGATGTAGCGAATTTGTTTTTTTCTTTATTCTAGCACCATCGACATTATTACTAGGATAACAAACATTGTTTCTAGGATTATCAACATTATTTCTAGGATCATCAATATTGTTTATAGGATCATCAACATTATTTCTAGGATCATCAATATTGTTTATAGGATCATCAACATTATTTCTAGGATCATCAACATTATTTCTAGGATCATCAACATTGTTTCTAGGATCATTAATATTGTTTCTAGGATCATCAATATTATTTCTAGCATCATCAATATTGTTTCTAGCATCATAAATAATGTTCTAGTATCATCAACATTGTTTCTAGCATTATCAACATTGTTCTAGCATCATCAACATTGTCCTAGCATCATCAACATTGTTCTAGCATCATCAATATTGTCCTAGCATCATCAACATTGTTCTAGCATCATCAATATTGTTTCTAGCATCATACATAATGTTCTAGCATCATCAATATTGTTTCCACCATCATCATTATTTTCCTAGCATCATCAACATTGTTCTATCATCATCAATATTGTTTCTAACATCATCAATATTGTTCTAGCTTCATCAACATTGTTTCTAGTATCATCAACATTGTTTTAGCGTCATCAATATTGTTTCTATACAATCTTCACCCCTACGTTGTGCTACCAATGCCAGACCTGGACCCTAGATGCAAGAACAATAAGAAAAATAATCTCTACTGAAATGAAATGTGTTAGACGAATGACAGGAAACAGTCTGAGAGATAAGATCAGAAATGAAGAACTGAGAAAAATGCTAGGAATAGCCCCCACCATAGAATATATAAAGAAACAACAGATCAAATGGTTTGGCCACGTGAAAAGGCAGAAAGATCAAAACACAACACAATGAGCCTTCAGCAAACGTTGTGAGAATACCAGACCCAATTGTCGACCACTAAAAAAATGTATGGATGAAATATTAGAAGCACTAGGAAACATAACAGCAGCAGAGGCGAACAAAAGAGCAAAAGACCACAAATTATATCTCCCTCGACGCTGAAAGGTAAATGAGGAAGGAAAGAGGAAGAAGAATATTGTTTCTAGCACCATCAACTTTGTTTCTAGCATCATCAATATTATTTTGATGATTTTTTTTTTCGCTAGGAAATTGTGCCGTCTCAAGTAATGCCACCTACATCAGCGTGTGCTTCCATTATTGAAAAAAAAAACTCACGCTATCACCGCAGTCCTTGCATGTCTGAAGAAGGGGAGGTAAGCGTTGCTTTACTTTGGTATTATATTTTAGATCGATACGTTTAGCAGTGAATCATGGATCGCGATTACACAACTACTATCTTGTAAGCAACATATCTTACACACACACACACACTAAAATCACCACACAAAAACACTACTCACGACATCGTAAACAAATACACACCACAGATACTTTTAACGGTGAAATTAATTGGGAAAGGTCACGTGATGTAAAGTAAACAGCTTTCAATCTATAAAGCTCTATTTCCTTTTCCTTCAGATCGTACTCTTGGAATAGAACAAATATGACCTGACACATTGAACCGTCTCGCTGGAGACTTGCTCCATATACTTTTAACACTGACCTAGAGTTTAATTCTAGGGATGTCTGATCCGCTCTTCCTTGCCAGCTTAATCAACGATTTTTTTCTAGTTCATTTTGTCTCTAGTAACAAACTTTTTCAGACAATGTGACCAGTGGAACTCTTCATACTCTTTCCCCCTACATCATCTTAAACTCTATTCTATTATATTTTATTCTATTCATATAACCAGTTTAATTACAGTCAGGAATTCCCCTTATCCGCTTCGCCACTTATCACAGCATTTCCAATATTACAATGGTAAATGCTGTTGACAAGGTCGATCCGTGCATGTCGCAATCGACTGCACAGGCGACGATTCCAAATCTTAGTCGCCTCTTACGACATGCGTGGCAGATAACAGCTGATTTATTTCCCCTCACCGTGGGGGGCTTACACTTACACTTAAAGTGTGCTAGAGCCATTGTGTCACCAGTTTATGGCAGGTCACAATATCTAAGCCTTTTAGTCCGACTCATCATTCTTTGGCACGGAATTGTTGGATATCACATTGTCTTCCTCTTCAATCCCTATTTGTTGGATATCACATTGTCTTCCTCTTCAATCCCTAATTGTTGGATATCACATTGTCTTCCTCTTCAATCCCTAATTATTTGTCCAAACTTGTTAGTCTGTTTCCAGGGTCACTGTTGGGGTGTGGATTGAGGTCTGGGTCAGTTTCGTTGTTTGCAGATTCTAATGCATGCAGTCATCAATGAATTTTTTGCCACTTTCGGCCAGTAAGAATCTTGGCCCCCAAATATTAATCCACTTTGTAAAATTATCCAAGAGACTATGCTAGAGCGAAACCATGCTCTATTCTTTCTCTGATTAAGATATGGGTGCTATATTGGCACTTGGCATAAAAATGTTGTCCTCTGTACAAGAACAGTCAAATGTATTGTGAGGCACTTGTCCGTTAAGGCAAGAACTTTCACGACAGTGATAGCATTACTTTGATATATAGTGAAATACGCTTGGGACTACATGAATTCAATGACGTTACACTAAGCGCTAAGGTGAAATGGCAGTGAATGCTAGGAGTTGATATGAAATGAGTATTACACAAGTTAGTACATCCCTCGTAAAATATCATTCAACGATTTTCATTGAAAACCCGTAAACAATAAATAGATGAACAGCTATAAAACATAATATACTGTCTTTATTTTCTTCTGTTGCTTTTCAGAATAGAAGGAAAGTGGAGTATTTTGGTCAAAGCTCTGTGGTCTGTCTCCTACATGGTGTTGATTGTGAGACATTTGCTGTTTCGTGAATCCACAGTTTGAAGGACCATCTTTGAAAGTGTTCAATCCCTCTTGGTGGTGCTAACCAGTGGTGATTGTGTTACGTGTTCAAGCCAATTGTTCCATAGTTTTTAAATAATATCCATCACTGGTATTATCTCAAGTCTTTTCAAAACATAAATATGTAACATAGACTTACATTATGTTCATACTTAATTACATCAAAGATACACCTATCAGCATGTGGAAAAGGCCAACAAAGGTTTTTCCTATCATCAATTCTATTTATGAATGTTATCAAAATAGGTACAACCAGCCTATGCCACTGTACACTGAACAATATGACTACAAAACATGTTCTCCAGGATTGCCCCCAGTACACAGACCTGAGAAGAGCAATGTGGTCCACGCCCACCTCCCTGGAAGAGAAACTATATAGGGCAATCGATTCGCTTAAACAGACAGCTGACTTCATGAGAGAGTCTGGAATCCTACTCTGATTGAGTCTTGATCGCAGAGAGAGAGAGAGAGAGTTATGAATGTTATAGATCCTGTGTTAAGATACACATTGTCATTATTATTTTTCCAATGAAGTAAAACATCACACATGGCTTGCATTGTACATCAATATACTCCCCCATTCTGAGAAATAGGGCTGTCTGGAATGAATTAAAGAATGACACCGGCCCAGAAAGTCGAAGGTCCCAGGTTTGGATCCTGCCCTAGGCAGTGTGTATTCTTCACTATGAATCCGTGGCTTTATCCCCCCCCCCCGGTCTCTAGGTAGTGAGATCCAATGTTAAGCCCTCTTGGATAACGGAAAAATAACAAGAGGTCTGTGTACACGCATGCTCTGTACACTCACGCTGTGTACACTCACGCTGTGTACACTCACGCTGTGTACACTCACGCTGTGTACACTCACGTAGGTTAAAGAACCCTTGGCAGTTAGAGTAGGCCAGAAATGGTTAGTGCATGGGCACAATCTGGAAGCAAAATCTTACCATGCCAAAGGCGGAGGTGTCGGGCCCAAAGGGGCAGATATAGTCGCTGTATTGTAGACTAGTGACACAATGCACTAACTGAGTAGGTGAATGCTGAAGGAGAAGAAGTCCCTATTTGTAACGAGTTTCTCAATCATAGTGCGGTAGTCTATGTCTGCTGTCATTGTCTTTCTTGTCAGTGTTTTTTTAGTGTCTTTCAAGGTTAGTCTTGGTCGATCCTCTTTATCTTATACCTGCTGCAAACCATTTGAGACCTTGCTTAGTGATTCTCTTGTTGCCGAGATGGACAGAAGAGGACATACCAAATGGAACATAATGGACAAATAACACATTGGCAATAAGGAAGACTTGGAACATCTAAATGATATTGCGCTTTTTACATTAACTGCTTCCAAAATGGAAAAAAAGCAGACTGCATAAATATAGTAACTTCTTCTTCATCAACCTTTCAGCTCCCTGTGGAGCATAGGTCTTCGACAAACACTTTCCAGGTCGTTCTGTTTATTGCCATCCTTTTAAGATCATTCCATGTCTTCCCCATCATCTTCATCTCTGGTTCTATCTGTCTTCTCCAAGAATTCCTTGGTCTCTTCCTCTTTGTCTTTTCCCCTGGGGATTCCAAAAAAGGGCCTGTTGTGTAAACTCTCAGTTGGCTTCCGTAGTGTGTGTCCTATCCAGCGCCATCGTCTTCGCTATATCCACTGGTATTTGACTGGTACATTTCCATAATATGTTAGTGATTTTGTCATGTCATTTCCATCCTTTTATTCTGCGTAAGCATCCATTAATAAAAGTCGGTATCTTCGTGATTGTCAATTTTGTTGTTCTCCATGTTTCACAGCCATAGAATAGGACCGACTTAACATTTGAGTTGAAAATTTTTATTTTTGTATTTAACCTAATTTCTTTTGATTTCCATGTTTTCCCAGTGCAATGAAAGCTCCTCTTGCATTTGATATCCTTATTTTGGTATCATTTTCTGTTTCTCCCTCTTTATCTATATTACTGTCCAGATATATGTAAGATTGTACGTCTAGTAGAGGTATTTCTCCTAGTTTTATTTGGTTATTGCCAACTGTATTAATTCTCATAATGTTGGTTTTATTTCTATTAATCTTCAGTCCTAGCTGTTGTGATCTCTCATCAAGTATGCTCATTTTATCCTGCATCTGTTGATGGCTGTGTGATAGGAGAGCTATGTCATCAGCAAAGTCTAAATCATTAAGTTGTTTGGTCAGTGACCACTGGATCCCATTTCTGTTGTTTTGAGTTATTTTCATAATCCAATCTATGGCCAGTAGAAAGAGAAATGGCGACAGAAGGCATCCTTGCCTTACTCCTGTTCTTATTTCAAATGCTTCTGTAAGTTGTCCTTCATGCACCACACTACATTTCGTTCCTTTATACATTGTTTTTATCAGGTTAATAAACTTTATGGGGATTCCGAAATGACTCAGCACCTTCCAAAGCATTCTTCTGTCTAAACTATCAAATGCCTTTTCGTAATCTATGAATCCAAAATAAAGTGGGGATTTTGTTCAATTATTATAGAGTAGTTATTTGATCTGCACATGATCTGTTCTTCCTAAATCCTGCTTGTTAATCTCTCAAATGTTTCTCTATGGCCTCTTTTAGTCTCTCCAGAATGAGTCTGCTTAATATTTTTCCTGGCACTGATAGTAGCATAATTCCCCTATAATTTGTGCACTCCTGTAAACTTCCTTTCTTTGGTAGTTTGATCATATAGCCTTTTTTCCAGTTAAGTATTTCTTCCCTCTCCCAAATTTTATCTATTAGATTATGTAACATCTTGGTAGAGGTGTTAATATCTGCTTTGATGGCTTCCGACGGAATTTCATCTGGTCCTGTGGCTTTATCATTTTTTAATAGTTTGATGGCTTTCACTATTTCTTCTTTGCTTGGTTTTCCACAGTTAACGTGTAACTCTTCTTCTGCTGGTAGTATATCTGGAGGATTATTTGAGCCGGGTCTGTTCAAAAGTTTTTCAAAGTGCTCTTTCCATCTCTCCATTTGTTCCCTTATATTATCAAGCAGATTTCCTTTCTTATCTTTAATAAAGGCATTGATCTGTTTGTATTTTCCACTTAATTTCTTTGTGCTGTTGCACAGTTCTTTCATATTCCCTTTGTTTGCTGCTTCTTCTGCCTCTTTAGCTAGTTCATCTATATATTTCCTCTAATCCCTTTGAATGCATCTTCTCACTTCTTGGTTGACCTCTGTGTAAGCTTCCTGTGTCTTGTCTCTATTACTTCTCGTTTTGCTTTTATTTATGTCTACTTTCTTGTTCTTTCTTTCTTTAATTTTATCCCGGGTCTCTGCTGTCATCCATGCCTTAATCTGGCGTTCTCTTTTCCCCAGCGTTTCTTCGCATGTATCTTTCCATATATCTTTTACCCGTTTCCAATGATCTTCTACATTTATTGTATTTTCTAGTATATAATATAGTAACTTGGATTAAACATAACTATAAAAAGGACAAATGTCACTTTAGTTGTAAGTGAAGTTAGTCGAAGGCCCGGTATAACTGCAAACGTACTAAAACACATAATTCCTTAACAGCCAGTGCCAGTGGAATCATCCGAATTAACATTTCATTTCATTGAAAGATCCAAACAAAGAAAGGTAGCTGCAGTCCACATCATAGTAGCCACAGCACACGACAAAAGACAAATGGCGTAGCCGCGCCGAAAGCGAACGCAAATATCTGTCCTTCGTAATGTGGTATCATCATTAATCTTAAGCAAACGGAATATAGAAACACGATTCGGATGAAAAACACATTTCACGGTGTACACAGAGCACTAAACTCAGTAGCTCACGGTGTACACAGAGCACTAAACTCAGTAGCTCACGGTGTACACAGAGCACTAAACTCAGTAGCTCACTGTGTACACAGAGCACTAAACTCAGTAGCTCACTGTGTACACAGAGCACTAAACTCAGTAGCTCACGGTGTACACAGAGCACTAAACTCAGTAGCTCACGGTGTACACAGAGCACTAAACTCAGTAGCTCACGGTGTACACAGAGCACTAAACGCAGTAGCTCACGGTGTACACAGAGCACTAAACGCAGTAGCTCACGGTGTACACAGAGCACTAAACTCAGTATCTCCGCCAGCAAGCCACTGTCACTGTGTTGAATTTGAGTAATCCAACACCAGAAAAACATGTAACTGTAGCCATATTTACATTCAGGCGCTTTAAAAGTATAGCAACACAAGACAGTCTTCTTCCTCTTTTCTCTTTCACTGATACCTTAAAAGGTGTCGTGGTTTATATCATTTGCCGTTCTTGTGCTGCTCGAATTGTCTGAATTAGTGATTTCCCTTTGTTGTTACATGTCTCTGTCACTGCATCTATCCATCTTCTTCTGGGTCTTCCTCTTGGTCTTTTTCCATGCATTCTCGAGAAGAACGCCCTTGATTGTGATTGAACACAAGACAGTAAAAAGTAAAAATCCCGCGTCACGCCAAGTGGCGTATAGGGAATATGGTGTTATCGAGCATAAATTTTACAGACCTTCGGCACATGATTTTTGGGGTAATGTGGTCGGCATTACGCTCATGCCGCTTTACTTTCCCAGAAAAAAAAATCTGGCACTCATTAAAGACTGGGTGAACCTGGAAGCCGTCGGTTGGGATCGAACCCTACCTCTTGTCATTTGTAGTCAAGTTCACTAACCGCTGAGCTATCGCGGCTCCCAACACAAGATACCTCAGTGCAAAATAAAGACAAGTGGAACAATATTAAAACAGGTAAATAATTTAAATATTTGGGAACTTTGTTAACCTCAGAGGGAAGATGTACAACAGAGGTGAGATGCAGAATGGCTCAGGCAAAAGCAGCTTTCCAAAAAATGAGGAAGATACTGTGCAATCCACTTTTGACAATAGAAACAAGAAAAAGATTTCTTAAATGTTATATAGAGCCAGTTATATAACGAACACAAATGGATGTGAATTATCGACAATAGGACAACAGACAAGAAAATCACTGGAGTCTGTAGAAATGTGATTTTACAGGAGAATATTGAGAATACCATGGATAGCAAAGAAGAGAAATGAAAAAGTTCTGAAAGAGGCCAAAGCAAAATGAGAGCTAAATTCGTATATTAGTAAGAAATAATCATCATTTTTTGGGCATGTAATGAGAAGAGAACAGCTGAAATATATTGTAACAACCTGGAAAATGGAGGGACGAAGAGATAGAGTGAAGCAAAGAGAAAATATATCAGACAGCTTAAGAGAATGGCTTGGCAGGAGGTCAACAACAGAAATTATAAATAACTGTCGCGATCGAAAGTTGTGAAGAGACATGATGGTAATGAACACAAGATATGGGAGCATGTGAAGATATCGAAAAAAGAAAGAAATAAAATTAGAACAGCTTCTGCTTGCAGATAATCCAGTACAGTACAAAAACAAGATAGGTTAATGAGAGCTGCATACTCTGTACTTAATACTGATGTTGCAGGACAACAAGTCTGTCATCACCTCGCACAGCGTGATTGAGGAAAACCCTCAGAATGTTTGGTCAAATAAACATAAGCAATCACTATGATGTTTACACAGGCAGATCTATCTATCTATCTATCTATCTATCTATCTATCTATCTATCTATCTATCTATCTATCTATCTATCTATCTATCTATCTATCTATCTATCTATCTATCTATCTATCTATCTATCTATCTATCTATCTATCTATCTATCTATCTATCTATCTATCTATCTATCTATCTATCTATCTATCTATCTATCTATCTATCTATCTATCTACTATCTATCTATCTATCTATCTATCTATCTATCTATCTATCTATCTATCTATCTGTCTTTCGTTAGCCGGAAGTATTGTATGTATCTTAATGACGTTTCCTGTATAAATGTTACTGTCTTTCGCAATTCTTGTAGTGGCCTATATAGTTTTGTTTGTACTGTTGTATCTATGGGCCAATGAATTTTCCTCAGTCTACTTTATTCAATACAATCTTGAAGTATGTGTTATATGGAGGGGCAGTGTGGGGCCCCTGTCAACATGTACATGTAGTTAATAGTTAAGGTGCCGATCTTAAATTGTGTATACATGTGACTGTGGAGTCGATTGTGTCCTGGTCTGAGGCCTTTAATGATAACTTGTTCCCATCTATTTATATTATGAAAGACATCGTGATTTGGGGCTTGTGGTCTTCTAGTTGATTTGATTATATATCTCATCTGGTGTGGTATGTAACCGGTGCATCTGATTGTGTGACGGTGTTGCCAGCTGATCTGCTCTCTCGTTTACTGGTATTCCACAGTGAGATGGGATCCTCTCTATGGATGGGATCCAGGGAATAATAGAACAAAGAAGTATGTGTTAGCACTCGGAAAAATTGACAGACAAACAACAATAGAAAAAAACGAAGAACAATATATGGTCCGAAGTGGGATCGAACCCGTACTCAGTGGCACCGCGCCTTGCCACGAGAAGCCGAACGCTTGGCACACTGCCACGCAGCCAACTAAAAAATTGGCTATTGTAGCAGTGTCTTACACGATGACGTTCTCAATGACTATAGCATAGGGTAACGATCACAGACCGGAAATAAATTGTATATTTGTACTTTCCTATTAATGCAAGTATATCCCAGTAGGGCTGAATACTTGTGTTGTAGACAAACATTTATTGGACGAAACAGCACGAATAGTAGTTTCCAGTGGTTATATACTGGGTACAAATAATAATGCATAAATATTATTATATGGGGAACTTCCGAGGCGATAATAGGGAATAATATAACAAAGAAGTATGTGTTAATATGATGTGGATGGGATCCACACAGGCAGATGATAGGGCTTGGGAGGTCATGTGATTAGAAGAGATTGAAAGACAATCACAGGAACTGTCGTGAAATGGAATCTTAAGGGAGGACACGTTATTGAGAACACAGGAAAGAACAATGGAAACATAGATTTTACTTAGATCATTAACAACTTTATCTTAGACCCATAACAACTTATCTTAGACTCATAACAACTTATCGTAGATCATACGAACTTATCTTAGACCCATAACAACTTATCTTATACTCATAACAATTTATCTTAGACCCATAACAATTTATCTTAGATCATACGAACTTATCTTAGACCCATAACAACTTATCTTAGACTCATAACAATTTATCTTAGACCCATAACAATTTATCTTGATCATACGAACTTATCTAAGACCAATAGCAACTTATCGTAGATCATACGAACTTATCTTAGACTCATAACAATTTATCTTAGACCCATAACAATTTATCTTAGATCATACGAACTTATCTTAGACTCATAACAACTTATCGTAGATCATACGAACTTATCTCAGACCCATAACAACTTATCGTAGATCATAAGAACTTATCTTAGACCCATAACAAATTATCTTAGACTCATAACAATTTATCTTAGACCCATACAAATTTATCTTAGACTCATAATAACTTATCTTAGACTCATACCAACGTATCTTAGACCCATAACAACATATCTTAGACCCATAACAACTTATCTTAGACCCATAACAACTTATCTTAGATCCATAATAATCGATGCGGTACGCATGACTTATAAAGAGACTGCTCACACCACATGACAATCTATAGAGAAAAAAAGAGTTGGGTCATCAGATAGTGTCTCCATATTGATTATTTGCTGCTATGACATTGTAACGCTGTCTTGCTCTGTTGATCCATTATGTCAGACTGCATGTGGTCTATTTCTTGATGATGAATATTTTATCTATGGAAAGATTGTCTACATGCAAACACTCTTAGAGTCTCTATGGTGTAATGGTTAGAACTTTCGATTTTAGATTAGGAAGCTTACTTATTGCTATAGCGAGCTTTGTTCTTTTATTTTCATAATTATTGACCAGACTTCACGAAGACATTTTTTTTCAGGTATGGGCTGTTTGAGGTGATGATGGCCATATGTCGATGGTATGGGTATGTAATAACATGCCCACAACACAATAAATACCAGATTTAAATAACTTGACAGGCACCTTTTATTTATATCTATTTTCATATATTTGAATTTAGTTTTATTTGGAGGTACTTATTGTCTTTTAATATGTTTAAACATATTTAATTGTATTTTACATTAGCGCTTTCGTTATCTTTTTCTTTCACTCTTATTATTTCTGAAAAGTATTATATTTGTTAATTTTTATTTTTTTATTTTTATTATACTTTTTTAAAATTTATATTATATATGTGTGCATTATAAAGACACCTCAAACGCTGATTGTTCATTCTGAGGTCTCTATTCAATATTGGTTGATTCAGTCACGAAAGAAGCTCCTCAGGAAAACAATATCCAGAATAAGAAACTAACTGTTAGAATGGATGTGAATTATGGACAATAGGAGAACAGACAAGAAAATCACTGGAGGCTGTAGAAATGTGGGTTTACATAAGAATGCTGAGATTACCATGGACAGCTAAGAAGAGTAATGAAAACGTTCTGAAAGAGGTCGCAGCAAAAAGAGAGTTAATTTCCAAAACAATAGGAAAATACAATCACCATCTTTTGACAATTATTTAAGAAGGAAACAGCTGGAATATATTGTTACAACTGGGAAAATCGAGGGACGAAGAGATAGAGGAAGGCAAAGAGAAAACATACATGACAGCTTGAGAGAATGGCCTGGTAGAAAGTCAACAACAAAAATGATAAATAATTGTCCAGATCGCAAGTTGTGCAGAGTCATGATCATCTACGACAGCAGGCATGGAACTTGATGATGATGCTGTTACGAAACTACTTACAAATCTAGATTGTTCGCTACCAACCGTCTATCAAGACGCCAATCATGGCTGATGTTACAGAACTCGTGCACTGTGTGAGATACTCCTGGATGATGTAGCAAACTCATCATCATCATCATGTGCCATACCGGTTGGCGTAGGTGATCATGTCCCTCCACAATCTTCTATCTACAGTGCATCGTATCAGTTCTGTTGTTGACTGTTTTCCATGCCATGACACCAAGCTATCCAGTATTTTCTCTTTTTGTCGTCCGCGATCTCTCTTTCCTTTTATTTTGCCAGTTGTAACCAAGTATTCCAACTTTCCTCTTCTCATGATGTGCCCGAAAAATGTTGATTGCTTCTTTCTGATGTTTTTTTAAGAGCTCCCTTTTTAGCAAACTACTGGAGTTTAATGGACGCTGTGGTCCCAGAGAACTGATGACGGTTCAACTTTCAAGATAAAAAAATACATCTCACTCTTTATATTTTCAAACATACCTCTCATGATATTTTACAATTCTAACTAACTACTAAATTATAAGTCAGCCAGTATTCTCTACTTGCATATCTTCTTGCTATTTCTTCCTTCTTTCTCTCCCTATTCTTTATATCCCTGTGAATCTCGAAAGATATTCGTATCTCTAGAAATCTGATATCTATTTCAACCGTTTTCACAATAAGGTGTTTTAGAATTTCCTTGGTGTCCTTACACCATCTTACTCCGGGTATACCACAACCTCCATTTCTTTCTCCTGCTCCCCTTCTCTCTCTCTCTCTCTCTCTCTCTCTCTCTTTCTCTCTCTCTCTCTCTCTGTAGATATACATAGATATACACACACATATATATATATATACATATATATATATATATATATATATATATATATATATATATATATATATATATCATCATCATCATCAAGTGCCATCTCCACAACAAAGGTTGGCTACCATGGAGCGCCATTCTGCTGTCTCTTGCTTTGATGATGCAGGTTGTCATAGGCTGGTTTGTCTATCTTTTGATGTTAATCGTCCATGTTAGTCTTGGTCTGCCTCTGCCTCTTTTGCCTTGTATTTACCCTCCAGGATTACTTTTAGTAGGCTGTTGTGTATTTTAACATGGCCCAAAAATCGCATTCGCATTTGTCTATATATATATATATATATATATATATATATATATATATATATATATATATATATATATATATATATATATAGAGAGAGAGAGAGAGAGAGAGAGAGAGAGAGAGAGAGAGTGAGAGAGAGAGAGATTTTTTTTAAAAAGCAAAGTACCCCCGTCACGCCAAGTGGCGTATAGGTAATATGGTGTAAGTGACCATAAATATTACAGACCTTCGGCACATGATTTTTTGGGGTAATATGGTCGGTATTTCGCCCGTGCCGCTTTACTGTCCCACAAAAAAACCGGTACCCATTAAACCGGTACCCATATATAAATTTATAAAAAATGTAATTAACTAACTGAACAACGGACAACGCAATCGCGCTCAGATCCCCTCCTCAGCACAGTCCCTAGCATGAAGTACGCGCCACGCACTGAAGATATCCTCAGCTCAGGTACACAAGCTCCGTAGCACCAGCGAAGATCTTGTTCCCAAAACCTTAATGGAATGTTACGACATACTTGGCAGGTGATAAACTATATTATATATTATTTTTCCCCTAACCGTGATCAGTTCCCCGGTAGTCACACAGGCGATATATACGAATATGTTAAACTTTCTATGTTATGAAATCACTAGGCATTTCCTCCGGTTGTACAAAAAAAAAATGTAATTTCTGATATGTGTACGATTCAAACATTAATTCGAGGGATGTTCAAAAATTAATGCACCACATCGGTTTTTTCAGCGAATAATAAACATAGAAAAATATTTTGCATACTTTAAATATGGCATGTGTCTACTGTGTGCACTAAATTGCACGGCGATCAGCTAAATAATACGACTGCAATAAACCGTTGAAATGGAGCATGTTAGCAACTTGCGTTATAAGCAGAGAATTGAGATAGAATTTCTCGTTTTAGAGAAGGAAACTGTTGTGAACATTCAGAACATGTGGTGTGTACGGAAATTTTTGCAGTCGATAGGAGCACAGCAAGTCGCTGGGTTCAGATAATAAAAGAATGGGAAAACGGAGATACGGAACTTTTTGATCGGCTGCACTGTGGAAGTCCTGCCACAGTCACCAATGCAGATAGGTTGAAATGCGCCAAGGACATTATTCTTGCTAATAGACGCATTACTACTCAACAATTGGTCTTAAGTTGTCAGTCAACATTGGTGGTGCAAATTACATTATAAAAACTAGGACTCTCTAAGGTTTGTGCAATATAGGTTCCACGAAATCTCACAAATGAGCACCGATTACAAAAAAAAGCAATTTCTTCTGAACTTGTGGAACGTTTCAGTGTTGATGGAGAGAACGTTTTGTCTAAGATTGTTACAGGTGACGAAATCTGGGCACATCTTTTTGAACCTGAGACAAAAAGACAGTCAATGGAGTGGCATCATCCGCACTCACCACGAAGAAAGAAATGCAAGATATCGACTTCTGCTGGAAAGGTTATGGTCACTGTCTTTTGGGACATTGAAGATGTGATTCTTGTGGATGTTATACCAAAAGGAGAGACAATCAATTCGCAAGCTTATATTAAGTCACTGAAAAAAAATTCAATCAACGTTTTCGCAGAGTTCGGCCGCACAAGAATGCAGCAGACCTGCTTCTCCATTACGACAATGTGCGCTCTCACACAAGTCTGGCAACACGGGAAGCAATCACCAGATTGGGTTGGCCTGAAACTCCCCCATCCACCATACATCCCTGATTTGGAACCCTCTGATTTCCATCTCTTTGGTCTACTTAAAGATGCCCTCCGTAAAACAAAGTTTGAAGATGATGAAGGGATTCATACACGATCAAGACAAAGATTGGTCATCATCGTGTGCCTTCTCCGCAACGAAGGTTGGCTACCATGGATCGCCATTCTACTCTGTTTCTTGCTTTGATGGTGCAGGCTGTCATAGATTGACTTGTCCATTTTTTGATCATGGACTCGTCATGGACTCGTCCATGTTAGTCTTAGTCTGCCTCTGCCTCTTTTACCTTGTATTTTTCCTTCCAATATTACTTTTAGTAGGTTGTTGTGTCTTTTAACATGCCCCAAAAATTTCATTTGTCTTGTCTTAATTGTATTTAGTAGTTCTCTTTTTATTTTCAGTTGTTTTAAAACTTCATCGTTTGTTATCTTTTGTTTCCATCCTATTCTACCTATTCTTTTATAAATCCGCATTTCAAAGGCTTCAATTTTCTGTTCTGTTTTCTTGTCTAATGTCCATGTTTCTGCACCATACAGGAATATTGAGAAGATGTAACATTTTGCCATTCTTAGTTTCAGCCCTGTTGATATTTGTGTTGTTGTTAGTATATTTTTCATGGCATTAAAATTACTTTTTGCCATACTTATTCTTTGGTATAAAGATTGGTACAGGCTAGAAATACATGCATTTGTTGCACGTTGGCGTAAAGCTATACCAGTGGATGTGGAATATGTTGAATGATAGCGATTTTTTCATGACATATCCATATATACTCTGCAAAAGTTTCATACTTTTTGAATTAGCGGTTCCCTAAAAACCGATGTAGGGCATTACTATCTGAATGCATTATGTGCATACCAATTATTTTTCTGATAATAATCTCACTCATAACTTTGTCTCATCTTTTCATTCCATGTTGTCTATTTTTCTGTCATCTAAAACATATTATCAATTTCATTATTTGTAGTGAATTTATAACTACTATATGTGATGAGAAGAGATAATAACCGAATAGCAAAGCAAGCCATCATATGGGAAACAACAGGTAAGAGGGAAAGAGGAAGACCCAGAGAGACACTGAGAAGAACATTGATGAGAGAGGCAAGAGCAGCAGAATTCGGCTCCCTCAATTAGATAGAGCTGTTTGCACAGAACAGAGATAAATGGCGAGATTCGATAAAACATCTTTAAAAGAATTGAAAACTGCTAGAACAAAAATTCAGAAAAGAGAAGGAGTATCTTGGTCTACGCCCTATGGGCCGGCTACGGCTCGAAAGGTCAATAGATAGATAGATAGATAGATAGATAGATAGATAGATAGATAGATAGATAGATAGATAGATAGATAGATAGATAGATAGATAGATAGATAGATAGATAGATAGATAGATAGATAGATAGATAGATAGATGGATAGATGGATGGATGGATGGATGGATGGATGGATGGATGGATGGATGGATGGATGGATGGATGGATGGATGGATGGATGGTTTGATGGATGGATGGATGGATGGATGGATGGATGGATGGATGGATGGATGGATGGATGGATGGATGGATGGATGGATGGATGGATGGATGGATGGATGGATAGATAGATAGATAGATAGATAGATAGATAGATAGATAGATAGATAGATAGATAGATAGATAGATAGATAGATAGATAGATAGATAGATAGATAGATAGATAGATAGATAGATAGATAGATAGATAGATAGAGATAGATAGATAGATAGATAGATAGATAGATAGATAGATAGATAGATAGATAGATAGATAGATAGATAGATAGATAGATAGATAGATAGATAGATAGATAGATAGATAGATAGATAGATAGATAGATAGATAGATAGATAGATAGATAGATAGATAGATAGATAGATAGATAAATAGATAGATATGTATCCCATGGTTCACCAGAGATATATAAACAATACTTTATTCTCACAAATAAAAAAACTACCACGTTTACAGTGCTATTATTAGAAAAGTAGGTCACACTGTAGAAATGTCATCTTATGAAAATCGGAATACATAATAGCCCATAGTCTTCAGATCTTATTGACCAATTAAATTATGCAAATATGGATTAATGGACACTTTTCTGCTTTTGTACAATTGGTGGGTTGTCCACACAAAAATTATTTCCATCCAGACAAATTGGTTCTGTTCTTAAACAATTATGGGTTTTACCGTAGAAGCAGTCGTTTGTCCAGGAGGTTGTTAGTCGGGTAGAGACTTCTAGATGTCTGGCTTTGTAATGTCTGTTGTGTTAACCTTTTCTCGTAAATGGTATAAAATAAGTTTTGTGTAGAAATATAAATATATAGAGAAAGGAGGTGTAATAATTGTTTGAAATAATGAAAATAGTAACGATTATAATAAGTGCGGCTGTATCCGTAAGATTATAAAGAAACAATCATCATTTTATTAGCTATGTTATGAGAAGGGAACAGCTAGATTATATTGTAGCAACTGGGAACATTGAGGAACGAAGAGATAGTGGGAAGCAAAGAGAAAATTAAGAGAATGGCTTGGCAGAATGTCAACAACTGAAATGATAAATAACTGTCGAGATCGAAAGTTGTTGAGAGACATGATCACCAACGCCAGCAGGCATGATACTTGATAATGATGATAATGATGATGATGATGATGATGATATCCGTAATATATGAACTAGTCGAGTTACTGAATCTCTGGACAATCCACTTCAACAGGTTGTGGCTTGGATGTCGGAGTCTGTTTGTAGTCGTCAAATCCGTCTTGAAAAATCATAAGATGCATAACTAGTAAAGGGTTAAGGCATAAAAATGCGAAGCTGCAGTAAAGCTGAATATGAGGAAAAATTAAAAAATAAAAAAAAAGGTATGTAAGAAGCTTTACGTGACAAGTGGACGACACAGACTAAACAACGTTTCGGCTCAATAGGCCTTCATCAGGAACAAACAATAAAAACACACACACACACAAATTAATAACGAAACAACCAAAACAAAAACAATCGAAATGTGTTGAAGAAAACAACAACAATAAGTAAAACTATCCTGTCAAATCCAAAATAAAATCGTAACCAAGTGCGGCTGTCGTGAACGTCGAAAATCGTGCCAAAAAGTGCGTAAATGTAAACAGAACCAGAGGAGTAAACACAGGGGTCAGTGTGCAAACACAAAGGAGAAAGAATCGAATAGTAGTCTGACAGGTGTAAAAAGACGCTAAGAGTGAGATGTCTGAGAGTGGGGTACAGTAAAAATAAATGAGGGGTAAGAAGCACAGAAAAAAATTATAGAGGAGAAAACCGAAGTGTCTCATAAGGGACTAGAGGAGAAGAACTATAAAAAGTATGGCATAGTAAGTAGACCAAAGAACCCAAATATGTGTAGTAGAGAAGGCTATGCAAAAGGGAAGGAGCAAGCAAAAAGAAACTATGCGTATGAGTGTGATACATTCATACCTCTCGGGGTCAGCGAACCATACTGGACTATAAGGCGATTTTCCAAAGTATAGCGGCTGCGGTCGCCAGAGTGACAAAGGACAATACCAGTGACACGGATGTCGTCTTTGCCCTTGTGATCAGGGGAGTTGAAGTGGGAAGATACCGGAGTACCAGTATTTTGTTGGACATCACGTAGATGTTCACAAAATCTTTCCGCTAATCTTCTCCCAGACTCACCAATATAGGTCATATGGCATCGTTGGCATATGATGGCATAAATGATGTTGCGGGACACACATGTGAAGCTATGCTTGATCTCGAACCGTCCATTAGGGAACAAAACCGAGTCAGCAGGGAGCACATAGGCACAGGTAATACAGTTTCGACCACAAGGGGCCGTACCGAAGTGTTGAGGGTGGGAGCAAGGGAGATGGCTCCTAACCAAAATATCTCTCAAATTCCTGTCGCGCTTAAAGGCGATCATCGGGGGATCACTAAAAAGTAGACGGGTAGTGGGATCAGAGAGGAGAATGGAACGGTAGCGGTTGAGTATCCTCACAGCAGCTAAGTTGTGAGGATGATATGTGAGGGTGAGTATAGTTCTCTCAGAAGGGGGGCGGTTGGAAGGGGTGAGTGCCTCGGGACGGGAGATAAGGAGGACCCGCTGGAGGGCAGACTGGAGGATCGAGTCTGGATAAAGCCGGCGGCTGAAGAAACCTAACATGAGGTGAGCCTGTAGGAGGAAATCTTGGTCATCCTGGCAGATGCGACGGAGACGCAATAACTGAGAGAACGGAATAGAATCACGACAAGAAGGTGAATGGGATGAAGTGTAGAGAAGATAGCAATGGGCGTCTGTGGGTTTATAGAAAATCGAAGTATGGAGGCCAGAAGTACCCAAAGAAACGATAAGATCTAGGAAGGTGACAGAGGAAGTGGATGTACAAGATGTGAACTTGATAGCTTTGTGATAGCCACTAATGTGGTCGATAAACCTGGAGAGGTCATCCTCAGGTAGATCGGTAAGTCCGAAGCAGTCATCAATGTACCGAAGGTATATGATGGGAAGGGGACCTTGATATGAATTGAGAAATTGGTACTCAAGGTAGCCCATAAACAGGCAAGCATAGCTAGGGCCCATCTTGGTGCCCATGGCTACTCCACTAACCTGATCATAGAAGTCACCATCGAACTCAAAGGTATTGAGGTTGAGTACAAGCTCAGTAAGGCGGAGAAGAGTGGCAGTATCCACAGAGGGGTGTTGTCTCTGGTCAAGAAAGAAACGTAGAGCTAAGAGGCCGTCGGAGTGAGGAATAGAGGTGTAGAGGGAGCAAACATCAAGGGTAAAAAGTCGGTATGAGCGACCATGGGAGAGAGAGATAGAAGAGAAGATATTAAGTGCATGGTTAGTGTCCTTGACATATGAAGGAAGACTGGCAACCATGGGCTGGAAGACACTGTCTAGATAGTCAGATATGTGTTCAGTCGGGCATGCACACGCAGACACGATGGGGCGTCCTGGATAGTCGATTTTGTGAATTTTGGGGAGCATATAGAAAGATAGTTTCCCAAGACCACTATTCGGGATAATAAGGCGAGACGCGCTAGGGGGAAGGAGGTGGCCACGGATCAGTTCTTTGATGGTAGATTGGACCTGTTTATTGTGGGGGACAGTAGCGTCGTCAGGACGGGGTTTATAAAACGTGGTATTGGATAGTTGTTTGTTGCCCTCTGAAATGTATAAGTCTCTGCGCCAAACTACCACCGCTCCCCCTTTATCTGCCGGTTTGATGACAATGTCTTCTCGGCGGCGGAAATTAGAGAGGGCTCGAAGCTCAGAGGGAGATAAATTAGAGCGGTGAAGTTTTCTAGGGCACAGTTGTTGTATCTCACGTGAGGTGACATTAATGTAGTGATCCAAGGCCTGGGATGCGCCGGGTTGAGGGGTCCAATCCGATTTACGGGAGTGGAAGCGGGAAAACTCGTCTACAGGGGTAGATAAGGTGGAAGTTGCAGTAGTGCCAAGGTAATGGAGCTTCAAGCGCATACGTCTATGGAAATCATGGACATCCTTACAAAGATTATAATGGTCACTAAAGGGACGAAGGGGGATAAATTTTAAACCTTTAGAGAGAACAGACCTCTCATTATGTGAGAGATGGAGGTCGGGGGTATACAAAAAACTAAAGAGTCGGTAGCTGACGTAGCAGGTATAGAGGAAGGTGGGGCGGGGCGGAGGAAGGAGATCTAACTAGCAATGTGCATAACTAGCAATGGAGACTGCCAGAAGGATATCAAAATAAGACTGGCAATAATAACAGATGACACTACACCAAGAAAGAAGCAAGACTTCAAGCTACTGAGAGCATGCATCTTTCCTGTCATATGTAAACAACTGGTTCTCTAGCTCGTAATTTAGTCAGAAAATGTTAAGAGTTTCAGTAAAACGTTAGAGAAAATTGTATCGATCGTTATACAAATATATCATTGAGTGTTCACGTGATGCATCGTGTGTTATTTCTAACAAAATAGAAAAAAAGGTCCATGATAAAATAAACCTATGACATCATATATTAGCTTTTAAACTAATGCAATAAAGAAATAAGTTTGATGTAATGATACAGCTGCCTATGTAAAGAAAGTGTGAAATCCACTTCCGACATTACCTTAAAACTTGCAAATCAATGCGTTCAAGAACAACTGTTTTGTGAAACATTTAATTCAACACCACGATTATATTCATAGAAAGTAGCATTAGAATTTCTTAAATAAAAGTGAGGAAATTACATTTTTAAATTTATATAATAGCAAGGGAGGTAGGATCTCGGTCCTCTACCATTCAACATTGACAATTAAAGAAAAAGACTTCCGGTCAATATGGCGGATAGGCGGCAGGAAAAGTTGAAGTTCTGTCTGAAAAGTGTTCCTCGTTGCAGTCTCCTCATATTCAAGTCCGGCTTGTTGTCGGAGCTACTGAGTTTAGTGCTTTGTGCGCACCGTGAGCTGTGTTTTTCATCCTATCGTGTTTCGATATTCCGATTATTAACGATGAATTTAGAAACAGTACGAGGAAGGACAGTTCGGTTGTGTTCACTTTCGGTGCGGCTTCGCCTTATGTCTTTTGGCGTGTACTGCGGCTGCTATGATGGGGACTGTAATTGCCTATCTTTGTTTGGATCCTTCAACGAGATGAGATGTTAATTCGAATGATGACACTGGCACGGGCGATTGAGCAATTATGGATTTTAATTCCTTGGCAGTGATACAGGGGCTAACTACAACTATAAAGAAAAACGACAATTAACTGCGCTGCATCAAGTTTTCAAAATATTAAACCCTCTTTTAAAATCATTATATCTGTTCCTTCTCACCACAGACTGGCAAATCAATCATTTTTGTACAGCACACATTACATGGCAACAGCATGTTACCTTATCGTTGCACCATACATTGACATTCTTCATAGGGTTCCTAGGTTTGGTCCACACTGCTAATTTCTGTTCCCACTATTCCGTCGTGCTCGATTTTCGTCCTATCCTTTCGTAGTTCAAAGTTGGAAAATTCTTTAGATTGCTTCAGAGTAAAGGTAAATGTGAGTCACATAGCAATTTTCGCTGGTTAATGAAGTGTTGAGGAGTGGCTGAGTGGTTAGCCTACTGGCTGCCTGACCAGAAGGGCCTGGCTTCAATCACAGCAGTGGCGGACTTGTTTTCGGACTGACAAGACTACTGGGTTCACCCAGCCTCTAAAAATGGGGACGAGAGATTTTTTATGGGAAGTGAAGGCGGCCTGGCGTGATACCGACCACATCACCCAAATATGTGCTGTGGTCATAGATAAGTATGGTCACTAACATCATATTCCCCGTACGCTTAGCAAGACATTGAGGGAATCTTTACTTTTTTATGAAGTATTAGTGACCTCATTGAGCTAAGCCATAGCTTCATTAGATAAGGTGGCCACTTTCCTTCGTTACTTACTTTCCTTCCCATGGAACATCTCATCTCTGATATTAATTTAAATAGACTGGATGGATCTCCGGAGCTTTTCAGGTTGGAAAAAAAGTGTGCCTCAAATAACATCTTGAAACCCGAAATTTCGTATCGGAAAGAGAGTAAACTAACACCCCGCGTTCTCCGATATCAGAGTAGTTTGCATTTATCACATGACTACCCAGTTTCAAAAACTGCATGTTTAAGATCAATGGACAGCTAAGAAGAGTAACGAAAACGTTATGAAAGAGGCCAAAAGAGATCTAATTTCCATCATTAGGAAGAAACAATCATAATTTGTTTGGTCATGTAAAGAGAAGAGAACAGCTGGAATATATTGTAACAACAGGGAAAACTTAGGGACGAAGAGATAGAAGGAAGCAAAGAGAAAAGATACCAGACAGCTTAAGAGAATGGCTTGGCAGAAGGTCAACAACATAAATGATAAATAACTGTCGAGATCGAAAGTTGTGGATAGACATGATCACCTAAGCCAGCATGCTTGGTATCTGATGATGACCTAGTTTCAGCACCGTATTTGTAGTCTACATTTCACCTCTTCAGCTAATATTTGTTGCTTCATTCTTGTTTTTTTAAAGCTTAACTTAGTTAGTTCTTCTCTGTACATGCAGCACAACTAGTATCTCTCCATGCCCGACAGTTCACTGCTTGGTCTTGTTGCTTTTTTTTAAACCAAAATCTTCTCAGACTTGTCTTCAGGCAGATTCTGTTAAATTGTCTCCTTTTCCCATCAGTTATTCTCCAGTACTCACATCCATATAAATATATTTAATGTACAAAGAGCTCATTTATCTTTGATTAACTCCGTGAAGCTTTGGGTTAGCTCAAAGTGACACTTCAAACATTGCATCAACTGCAGAAAGCTATTCTAGCTGTCTTTATAACTTGCTATGAATATCTTCGTTTGTTAGCTGATTTAACCAACGTTTCTTATATTTGTGAATGATGTCCCTTCTGCAACCTTCTGATTCTCTCTTCTGCCTGGTGTAAATTCCTTAAGCTTTCTTGTTTTCTTCTTGTATTTTCTTATATGCTTTGTTGTATAAGGCAGAAACAAATAAACGGCATAGAGCTGAAGCCCACAAACTACATTCATTGTCCTGTCCGTTCGAGTTATAACATTTGTAATGCATTAAAAATATAAATATTTTGCTGTATTTATCTCATTTGTTTGCAGTCTACCCGGCGGGAGAGAGCTGCGGTGTTGGAAAATGAAGGTAGCATTCCCAATGCCACAGTCACGTGCTCTAGAGATCAAGTATTTTTTTTTTCATTTAAGTTTTAAAAAAAAAGCAATTTATGTAAACCCTAACAAGGGTAGACCTCGCGTTCATATTAGTTTAATAATGTTGTATTGTTGAGAACTTTAAAGAATTTGTCAGAGCATCGGATAATGGGCCGATGAGCTTCCAAGTGTGTTCCTTTAAAATATTGAAGTGACTGGGGTTCGTGTCGTTCAACGTGGAGAACGACGAAGGTTTTCCATTGATCTGTCGAACATTCTGTAGAGAAACATACATATGATATTCCATGGACGGCAACCTCTTTCGGGGAAACACACAAGGGATTTGAGCAGAGATCAACAATCCCTCCAAGTTCCATTTGCTGTCTCATTTCAAAACTTAGACGAGGGCATGTGAACTGGGAGTTGACATAAAATGTAGTATTTAAATTTTAAAAAGCCTAAGGAGTACCAGAAATGAACCAAATATTAAAGTTAAACATTGAGCGATAATGACAAGTATCTTAGAAATCGACTTTCTGAGAGTAGTTCCTCGAATTCTTTAAATATGTTTAAACCCATCACTTTAAACAGTGATATTTGTTTACTTTGTACCTTCAAAATCCTTTCTTTCAAACAACCTTCAATAACGATGTGTAATTATAATATCGACTTGTTATCTTATCGACTTGTATGTTTTCTTTATCTAAAGTCTGTTTTGTAAATCAATTTTGTTGATAAGGGGAAACAAAATGTAAATAACAGTTTCGCTCGTTATATGTCCTTTGGGAATATATTCGTTTTGTCAAATATCCGTTAATATATCTTTTCAACAAATGCCATGGTAGAAATATTATTGTTTATTATTTCATTGTTTAATATTTTTTCACCGAAGAGAGGTCATTTTAAGCTCCTGACATGAGATTTTCCAATAGAATATTGGACATAAAAGTAACGATAATATGTACTTTGGATCGTCACTAAAAGAAGACATGTCGCAAAGAACAGAAAAGAAAACAATTACATTCCCCAGACACATCAAAGATAGAAGAGCTATAGAATGTCATGTGGTAAAGTGCAAACGTGCTTAAAAAAACGAATGGAAGGACAAACAGAAAGGGAATAAAGAGAGAACGTAGAATGCTATGTGGTAAAATTGAGAGTACTATGGACAGCTAAGAAGAGTAATGAAGATGTTCTGAGAGAGGTCAAAGCAAAAAGAGAGCTAATTTCAAATATTAGGATGAAACAATCATCATTTTTTGGCCATGTAATGAGAAGAGAACAACTGAAATATATTGGAACAACTGGAAAAATTGAGGGACGAAGAGATAGAGGGAAGCAAAGAGAAAAAATAACAGACAGCTTAAGAGAAT